>JARYHS010008075.1:24219832-24308222 GCA_031002005.1 Vandiemenella viatica
ACGGACGTGACTTGGGTCCAAGTCGAGCTGGTGAACAGACGTGCTAGCCGGCACGCTTTCTGATGATCATTGTGGTTGATCATTTCTTGCTTTGGGAAAGCGAGATGTTGAGTGGCGTGCTTGCCATTATTCGGAAGTTATGCTAATAACGCGGTCGTAGCCGCTTATTTAGCTTCCATTGCTGCAGTGGCATTGTGTTTGTCGCTCACCATCACGGCGATGATACTATGGTAATGTACCAGAAACGACGGTCACCATTCAGTGGATTTTTAACAGACTTATGTGCAGCTATAGGACATTCCACAATTCAGTATAAATTAATTTTTTGAGTAAGCTTAAAATAAGAATAAAGTGATCCAAAAAAATTAATTTTAATGTTGGAAACCGTTGAGTGTTCTCTACAATGAGCTAACGATAAAAAAATAAGACAACTGATATCTAGCACCCCTCAGTTTCTTTTATATTAAAGTTAATTTTTTCGTAAGTGACAATATTCTTATTTTAAGTTTATTCAAAAAAATAATTTATGCTGAATTGTGGGACGTCCTATCATTATTAAACAAAATCAATGTATGTAAAGATATTTTTAACTTTTTAGTTCGCATTGCTAAAAAAAAGGGTGTTTTTTAATTTTTTAAACTATCAGTTTATTTTTAACATTTTAGTTCAGATTATTACAAAAGTATGACTCTTACTGTTTGCTTCTTCTTCACTAATCTCACTTTATATTTATGTTGTAGTTTCATATTTAATTATTATTCCTACGAGTAACTGACAGTTAAATTATGAACCCTACCTGAGGCCCGATAGCGAGGTAAAGGTAGAATACTACTGGTCTATAATAGTATGAACTAACTCAAAACGATGTAGCGAATATTCACTATTTAACATCACAGTGCCAGGGTGGCCGATCTTCGCTCGGCATCTTTCGACTTCCGTTCAACATGCAATATTATTGCGTAAATTTTGATCAAAATGAACGTTTCGTAGGCATTTTGAAGTCCACAGTTTATTGCTGTAACCAAAGAGAAGCTTAACTAACATCAATAGGCTTACTGGTGCCTGAAACTAATACGAGATGAGGTTAGAGCTGTTTCAGAGACATTGAATACAAGAATTGCTCGTTTTTTTTAATAAATCAAATCGTGTTACAAACTTGAAAAGCAAAACATTATCTACATATGAAATTTCATCCAAGTCGCTAGAGCCGTGTCCGAGATTGTCCGGTTTGCCACAGGGTTTTATTTACCAGAACCTGTTTTTTTTTCTCGTATCGCCACCTGTAAGTGGCTTTGGTCACGAGTTCATAGATTCAGTACTTTTCATAGCTGTGAAATTATTGTATTGCCTAATGTAAGCCCGTGACCATTTTTTGCGAATCGTCATGGGTCTAGAATAGTTGAAGTTTTTATGGTCAAAGATTATGTCAGGTTGACCTGAACTGACCTAATACGAACTTGACCTGTATTTCACCATCTGGGTGAATAAAATCTCTTGAGCCTGAAGAACTCAGATGTATTAATAGACTTAAATAAGTAACACGTACAGGGATGAGCGCGCTATCGTATAATTGTTTCAAAGGTCGTAGAAACAAACTTCCTTAAGTACAAACTTGATTTGTATTTGGCTCTTAAAGTTCACTCGCCAAAATTTGGAAAATTCCTGTTTGCTTCCAAAGCATCACGGTTTATTATTATTATTATTATATATTATTATTGGCGAATTCTCCCAATAAATGGAAGACGGTAAGCAAATGACCAAATCAAGTTTTCTTCGAGTTCTGCTTATTGTTCCAATAGGCTTTAAGTCCAAGCTCCCCAGTTATTATTATTATTATTATTGAGGCTGGGCATCCATAATATAACATTTGGTCATAGTATCTGTAGCGGCCAGAGAACTTAATACACATCGCAGATTATCAAACAGTTGAGCAACTCCGAAGAAATGAATTGCCAAAATACTCGATTCGGTAGCACATTTGGTCTGATGTCCACTTTAAATAACCTACCAACACACGTACAACGGACATAAACAAAGACCTTTAACGAAAGTGGTCTAATGTATACATGTGGTCAGGCAACAACATTAGCGAAAGCTCTAATAAAATTTAAAGTTGTCATAAGCCGGAATGACAATTGGCATTCGTGGTTACAGCAGAGACTATGAATAATTTAAGATTTTTAAAGTTTTTTATGTTGCTTTCATTACCAACATGTTACTAAAAAGCAGTTCCACGTTTTTAACTATGAAATGCTACGAAAAGCAAACTTAATGAATGTGTTATGGCAATTAATTTGGCAGTAGTTGCTTAGCTATTAAAATGTGAACATAACCTCGAATTTCTTCTAATGTATCTCTGATCGCTGTTGATTTGCGAGCGACGGCTGACACGTGACATCGTTTTCCAGCCAAATCGAGGTGAGTGAGTGAGCTTAGGAAATTATATTGTTGATAAGCGTTTTTAATATATGTGCAAAATTTCGAAAAATTCAGACGCCTGGATATGGGTATTTTAACGCGTATGGCGTTGTTAGCGGGGAATATCCATAGTGCCGCCAAGTGACAATTGCTAGCTCACTCATATCACAGCTTCATTTGCCTAAATTAAATTAAATTGCAATGGAACGCATGCTCTAGTGGCAATTTTTTTAAACACCCATCTTCCCCCTTTTCTAACTTGGCAATCCTACCGGGTATAGGGGGCCTGCAGTTTAGCATCGGATCCGAACCATGGAGTATCCCAGTAGCTTTGAGAGAGGTGAAAGTCACTTCTAAGGTCTGTAAAACTTCCAGCCGACAGCGAGATTCGAACCAGGGAACATCTGTTTGCCAGTCATGTGCATTAACTAAACCACCTCAGCGCTGTTGTCAGTGCGTGAAAATTAGCCACGTTTAGCATTTGACGGTTAAACCAGTTTCTGTCGTTACTGTCAAAGTAATACAAGGACACAGCTATGAAATTATTTTCTTGTCATTAGTTAATACCTGCGCAAAATTTCAAGCAATTTGGATGCCTGGCAGTGGGTGAAATTAAATCGCAAAATTCTATTACGTTCAAACATTTTTCTAGTGTTACTGTAAAAGAAATGAGAATGTCAGAACATAGCTATGAAATTATTGTATTGTGAACGGTTAATACATGTGCATAATTTCAAACATTTCGGACGTCTGGAAGTGGGTAAAAATTGACCTAATAGGTTCCATTAGTTTCATTTATTATACATACGTAGTACATTCGAACATACAAGTCAAGCAAATATAAAGCGTGTAAAAAACGCAACAAAGGAGTAATAACAGGGATTGAGGAACGGATAACTATCCACTTACTGAAATAAGCGGTCAGGAAATAAAACAGAATGATTATCAAGAGGAAAAAAGTCCTTGCAATGCCTAAAACGGCGTATGCAACTAGAAAATAGGAAGAGGCTACATAGGCACGGGACAGAAGTATTAATTATACGGAAATTACGAGACTACGGTGCTTGCAGATTTCCAAGCTTTTTTGCCATTGAACACTTGTACATTTTCACTTCCTATCGACTCATAACAAGGTACCATGTCTAGACATCACAAACTTCCTTAAGAAAAACTTCAGAGAATGGTCGGAAACATCACAACTTTGAGGTCGCCACTACGCTTGCATCCACCTCCAGATACCAACAACCCAGTGACATCAAAACGCGCTCCATCAAGAGGACTAATAACTACAACAGCTAGATTAAAGTTCAACCATGACTTCTTTCCCTCGCATCTATACACAATTAAAGCAATTGAATCTCCACTTTGTGATTACTTGGTATAGTTGTATGACCAAAAGGTTAAATTCCAATAAATAAATTAAAAAATAAAATAACATGCAAGATAGCGAACAATATCTATGACGTAGTTTTCTAAAATCAGTGGGAAAAAATGAGCTGATGTTAGAATCTCAATTCACTTGACTATCTCCTATACAATTTCGTAAGGTCATTCACTCACCTCGATAGCTATTGGCTGGAAAATTGTGACGTCATGGGCCAGCCTTCGCTCGCAAAACAGCGACCAGAGAAACCATTATAAGAAATTCGTGGTTATGTCCACAATTTAATAGCTAAGCAACTACTACCAAATTAATATCCATAATACATTCTTCAAGATTGCTTTTCGGAACGTTTCATAATTTTTTTAAAAATGATAAATTTTACTGCTCTTCAGTAACATGTTGCCAATGAAAGCAACTTAAAAAAAATACTCGTCGTCCCTGCTGTAACCATGAATGACAATTGTTATTCCGGCTTGGAAAATTTTCAATCTAATTCATGTTCACTGTACGTGGGTTATTAGGTTCTTTCAAGTGTACATCAGACCAAATATGTTACTGAATCGAGTATTATGGAAATTCATTTCTTTGGAGTTAATCAACTGTTTAATAATATGGCATGTGTATTAAGTTCTCTGCCATTACAGATACTGTGACCAATGATTACATTATGAGTGTTTGCCCAGTCTCAATAAAAAAAAAAAAAAAAAAAAAAAAAAAAAAAAAAAAAACAATGTGATGGTTTCGAAGCAAACAGGAATTTTTTAAAAGTTTTCAGACTGAACCTTAAGAGTCAAATACAAGTAATTTTCACTAATGTTGCTTGATCAAAGTTTATGCATTACGGTTTATTTGCTTCTTAGAGATTTTACTGACCACTTTCGTTAATGGCTTTTGTTCATGTACGTTGTACGTAAGTTATTAGGTTATTTTAAGTGAACATCAGACCAAATATGATACAGAATCGAGTATTATGGAAATTCATTTCTTCGGAGTTGCTCAACTGTTTAAGAATATGGAATGTGCATTAAGTTCTCTGACCTTTACAGATACTATGACCAATGATTACATTATAAGTGTTTGCCCAGTCTGAATAAAAGACAACGTGATGCTTTCGAAGCAAACAGGAATTTTTTTAAATTTTGCAGAGTAAACATTAAGCGTAAAAGAAAAGTAAGATTCTATTTAAGCAATTATATGGTTGCGCTATCGTCCCTGTTCGTGTTTAATACCTACCTCTATAAATGCTTCTGAGTTCTTCAAGCTCAACAGATTTTATTCACCCTGAAACACTGGTCAAGTTTACATTTGGTCAAATCAGGTCAACCTTTCGTCCTAGAAACCGGAACTATTCTAGACCCGTGAAGATACGCAAAAAACGGTCACGGGCTAGTACTTAATAATTACGTGGTTACTCCTAAAATTACAACAGCAAGATAATTTGAAACCTCGTATACAGCGGTAGGTGCCTGTAAATTCTGTTCCAATAAACAGTACATTTATACTCTCCACTGAACCAGCATTGCTTTGTCCCTGTAAAATTTCGACGGGTACAACAACTTAGGAACGGAACTCTTAAAACAGACCCAAAGAAGTGAACAATACATTGAAGAAATTAAGAAGAAATAAAAAAGATTGAAATCCATTCATGAAGTTTTTGGTACTACCTACCTCACTTAAGGGCTTAGTATTAAATTTGGTTTCAATTTTTGTGGTCAGCTTACAATAGTTATAGTATTTCTCCAGTCGGTTATCTAACAAAATATTTAATAGCTTCTGTTTTTAAGACGATTCCAGTTTCTTCACTTCTTCAACCCACGCTTGTACCTGCCGCTCTGTCGCCTGGAAACATTGTCGGCCGGCCTGATCTGGTTGCTACCGCACTAGCATCCTGCCACCACGCCAGGGGCGTAGCTACTATGGGGCCAGACAGTGCAGTGCACCGGAGCCCCTACGCTCAGGGGGCCCCCAAGCACACCTCAGGGGCCCCAGGCGCACCTCTGGGGGCTCCCAAGCGCAGTTCAGGGGCCCACGGACCTTTACGGCAAACTGACGACCTTTTTCTTAGCTCTACCGTCGTCTAAGGGAGCCCCTGAGACACAGGAAGCCCCTCACTGCTCAGGGGGTCCCCAACCACTTCTCAGGGGGTCCCCAAGCACAACTCAGGGGCCCCCAACATCAGCTCAGGGGGCCCCTACCAGCAACACAAAGGAAAAAAAAAGGTCGCCCATCTGGCCTGAGGGCCCAAAATAATTTTTTTGCATCGGGTCCCTTGTTGACCTAGCTACGCCACTGCACCACGCGCATATCCGTCTTGCTCTGGAATTTGTACATTCCTTTTAATAGTAATACTAGTAATAAAAATAGTTGGTTACAAATTTTGTTAACCTTCTAATATTTAAATTAAATACATATGGCCCCATATTTACCAAAACCACAAATTCTTGGTGTAACCTTGATCACTTGACATTGTGCGAAAAGCCTAGGAAAAAGAAAAGGCGTGTGCCAAGCAATTATATCTACAAGGCATACCTTCAGTCACATTAGACATCTTAGATGATGTTGGATGGCGAATATTTCAGGAATTTCTAGCGGATGACACACGGAATATCTCATTTCTCGCGTCTTTGTTATGATAGAGGCCATGTGAGGTTAGGGTTGCGAACTATACTTTATTATAAAGTATCATAATTTATTTTTGGCTGTTATACTTTCTCCAACCAATAAAGTATGCGAAAATATTTTATTTCGAAAAAAAATATACAATACATGTAACTGAACGTCGTTCTGCTAATTTCACAACCTCCTTCAAGAAAAAGTGACTATCGTCCAGGGAATTTTTATTCGCTGGTATTCCTTCGGAATCGAGGCAATAAGAGCGTACCATTCCTATTGTTGTACTCTAGTCGACTCGTGTCCGCACACTATTATTTCTAAATGGAACTATGGGTTGACAAATGTAAAATTTGTGGTTTCTTCGTTTTGAGGTTGAAGTTTTCAACTGAATTTTTTCTTTTACATTTTTTAAAATGGCAAGTAATTCAGATTCTGTTTACGATAGTGATAACTGATATACCAGTAACTCCAAAGGAAGCAAAACTAAAGAAACCTAAACAATTTAAAAAATATAAAGATTTGTGGGAGAAAACATATAACTGGATAAGAATGGATCCTCAAAATAAATTCTTTGCGAGTTGCATATCTGCACTGTGAGTTTTACTATTGCGTCACCTAGTACTAGCCAGTTAAGTCAGTTAATATCGATTTTCAGTAATTTTCAGAATATTGCAAGCATGATCTTCTACTAAATAAATTGTAATATATGTACTCGTAGTGTTAAAATGTGCCGCACTGGTCAGAGGCGTAGGGTTGCTAACCTTACTTTAATACAAATATAAAGTACCGTATCATTGGTAAACTATACAATTCAATTAATTTCCAAACGACATGTTAGTCCTTATAATGAAACGAAATAAATGCAAGATGGTGGGAAGGGAGGAACAGAGCGTCCTTAAATTTAAAAATGAGTGTTCATTTATTTATAATAGTAGATTTAGAATACGACTCCAGCTGTAACACTGTGAAATTAATCCAAACATTAATAGCTAGTCCCTTAAGTCCGAAAATAAATAAGGCAATAAATAATTAAATTTAAAAATACTTTTTTTCCTTTCATATATTTTTTATTTTCCTCTTCAAAAGACAAAAATATTTTTTTTCTAAATAAGTTGGCAACACTATAAGAGGAGTCCTATAAAAATTTGTGGGTCTTATACACCTCCAGTAACTCTGTCGATACTTATTTTTCTTAATTATCAGATGCATCCATCTCAAAATAATATAAAACGGGGAACCAGACAGTGTGAGCACAACCGGACGAGGCTTTACACGGCAGGTTTCAGGGCAGACTTACCCCCACCTTTTCGCCAAAATCGGATGGCATTTCCACCCGATCTCCCTGCATGGTCTCTGCTCAAAAACGTGATCAGGAGCTCGCTTTAGACGTCCAGATTTCAGGGCCCAAGGGGCGTGGCCACGATTTAAGCAGACTAGGTCGGGTCGTCTAAAGGGGCCTTAAAGCTGATTTACCCGTACACTATTTTTATTCTTCAGAAAAGATTCATGCGTACCAAGCTTCATTGATTTCCGGTTCTAAACTAAATGGTGATTTAGGAGTACAGTTATAAAAATGGGGTGGTTTGGATACTTTGAGACGGAATGTGGGGATTCTACAATAACCATGGCGCCGCAATTTGATGATGGATTCTTATGTAACTGAAAGAGACAAATTAAAATTAAAGAGTAAAATTTTTTGATATCTCGCTAAGTTCTCGTGATATTGAATTTCGAAAGTGAGGAGGTTAGGGTAATATCTGGCCTGGACCAGAAAAAAAATACGGTGGAAATGTATTATAGGTGTTTTATTTTCTTCCTAGTGGTTGCAATGAAGTCTTCACGGTTTCTAGTGGTTTTCTTCCTAGTGGTTGTTCTTAGGTTGAAATACGGCCTGGATCAGAAGAAAGGTCTCCAACAGCACAAGGAACTACACATACTAGTGATCGCCCAGCGATCGAAATTCGACCGTAATTCTTTAAGTTGTTTAGTTTCTTTCATGAAAGAATAATAATCTAGTAATTCTCTGCATTACCTATAAAATTAAAACGATACACTCCATGCGTGACTGTATGCTAAATTTTAGCTTCTAATCTAACCATAGCAAATGATGAAATGTATTTATCGATGGTTCATTTGAATTCAAAATATTCATTTTGACTTAAGGCCGGAAAAATGCTTTAGCTTTATGAAACATGCGCATTTAAATGTATCTATCAAAATAATTTCGTCAATTTGTGTTCGCTATTTAAATTTGGTCTATTATCATTTTGAATTTCACGCAAATAAGTATTCCTTATTTCTTGTCTCTCTTTTTTTTTTTTTTTTTTTTTTAACAGTTTAACGTCCGTTTTTAACAACGTGGTCTTTAGAGACGGGAAAGGATGGGGGCAAGGAATGGGAAGGAATTCGGCCATGGCCTTTTTGAAGGAAGCATCCCGGCATTCACCTGGAGTGATTTGGGGAAACCATGGAAAACCCAAATCTGGATGCCCGGACGGGGATTCGAACCGCCGTCCTCCCGAATGCGAGGCCAGAACGCTATCCGTTACACCACCACGCTCAGTCTCTTGTCTCTCTCTCTCTCTCTCTCTAATGAAATTACTGAAATTAAAAAATCAAAAGACACTTAACCAAAGTTTAGCATTTTAAATAATCAAATGACCATACAGTATCTGGCAGAATCGCTACATTCCTTTTCAAAGTATTCCTTTCATAACTTCAAACATTAATCTCTACTTTATCCGAGTCTTTCGTTTTACCTAAGACCAAAGGGTTTCTCAATGCGGGGAATTCACGTAAGAACGTTGGCTCCGATCCTATTTCACGCGCACACACATGTTCGCAAATTAATTTTTTTTAATAATCTATTTGTAACATGTATTAACTATGCTTATTATATTTTTGGGTGGGGTGGGACATTCTCCACCAGTGAAAAACTGTTACTGACCTGTTGGAATTTGGATTAACTGTTTCCTTATAGTGTCCTCTTCACGTTTAGCACTCTCCTTTTCCGGAAAAGTCGCCACGAATTAAATTAAAAATGCCGAAATATGGGATGCTCCGCAACTGCGAAATGTTAGCAGCACTGTAAAAATGACACAAAAATTATCGGTACAGGGATCATATCAACCTAAATAGGTTCGTTTTGTCATAGTGATCATGGTTAGGTTGAAATTCGGCCTGGACCAAGAGTAAAAAGTTTACGGGAAATTCGTTCTGCGCAGCCCATGTCGCAAACCAGAGACAAACTGCGCATTTGTTTACAACTGAAGCAATCGATAATCTCTGACTGCTTATATCGATTCCAAGGTTTGTAAAATATATTATATATAATTTTAGCTTTCTGTATTTCTTTATGTTTCTCCGTTCGCCCAATATTCTGGCCGCTAGCTGCTCTATCTACCAGCCCTCTAAATGTTGCTTCTTGCTTCTATATAAGTTCAGAGATTAATTTTGACTGTTTTGTTTCACCAAAGAAGACAAAGTAAGGCCGCTAGCTGCGCCATCTACCAGCCATCTGAGCGAACTATGTAGGCGAGCGAGCGTTTTGTTTTACTTAATTTAATGTATTTGTAACGCATTATATATATAGATTTTAGGTTCCTTCACTTCTTCTCCATATAATCTTTAACTATGACAAATCTCACACTTCTCCGTGCGAGCAATATTCTTAAAAATGTAACATAAGTTTTCGCTTAGCGTATTAATATATAGATAACTGATTTTAGACATGATATACGTCGAAAATTAAAGGTGCCTTTAGACGACCCGTTCCCGATCACCTGGTCCCGTTCCCGATCTCACTTTCCTCCCGTCGGGATCTTTATTCTCGATTTGTTTCGTCGAGTTCTATAAGAATTCATCATCATGTTGTGGCGCCACGGTAATGATAGAACTGCCCGGAATGTCAGTTTTGGTCCACTCAGCCTGCAATCAAATGATTACCGCGGAGGAAACCCCGTGGGGAGGTAAAGAACGGCCGGAGCGTGGCACTGACCACGTCACAGCCATTCTAGTGCCACTCAGCCTGCTATCCACTGAGTACCGTGGAGGAGACTCCGCGGGAAGGTAAAGAACGGCCGGAGCGTGGCGCTGACCCCGTCACAGCCATTCTAGTGCCACTCAGCCTGCTATCCACTGAGTACCGCGGAGGAGACTCCGCGGGAAGGTAAAGAGCGGCCGGAGCGTGGCGCTGACCCCGTCACAGCCATTCTAGTGCAGAAGGTTGTACCCCCATGAATCTTACGGGATGCTGCAGGAGCCGTCGGAACCCAGTGACCTTTACCTTTGTATTTCAACGTAATTACATCTTCTAATGTTACTGCTCGAAAATCGAAACGTTGACCGCATGTGTCTGTTTATTCCAGCATCACTCAGATTTTGAATGGATTTTCAGAATTTGAAAGCTTGGGGTCACTTTAACGTATGTCACATTTATTTTATAAATAATCTAGCACTACCTGAAAATTGCTGAATCGATTTAGCCCTATTTTTCACAGTATAAAACAATGATGTATCTCATTATGCTGACTAATCTGCCACTGGGAGCCAAAGACTTTTTTTTTTTTGTTATTTCATCTGGCACTGGGAACATAATTAAAATGTATTAGGATCCTGTACAGTTGAATATCAGGTATTTGGAATTGTATATCAAGTATTCAGAACTAAGCGAGATATGGAAAAAAAATATATTCTTTACTTTAGATTTGTTTCAAGAAGCTACAAACTGCGGCGCTATTTTATTGTGAACAGAACGCCAAAGACGATAGTCAGAGACATTGTAGTTGTGCTGTCAAAGCTTGTGATCTAAGAAATTCTCTGTTGTTTTTTCGTTATTAGTTTCTCGCATCATTCGGCCATCTATGGCATTTAAAAACTGAATATCCCGAATTAAATGAAAGAATATTTCAAGTTTTGTTTATTGTGAAAAATAGTTATTATTTTAAATTTATTTTATTGCTTTCATTAAAGGCTACAGTCAGAGACATTCTAGTTGTGTGTTTATTACGGAGTATGCAACATCTAGTTTTTCCATCTTTGGTTTTTGTCACCAAAAGTTCAAAATTTAATTTAATGTTTCAGCGTTATGTAACATCGAAACATAAGATATTACAAACAACTCAATTGAGATTCTAAGCTTTAAAACAGTGAAAACTCCATGGAAATCTGCTCAGTAGTTTCTGAGTTTTTACCGTTTAAATCTATCCCGTTTTCGTTTAATAGATAAGGATGGATGGGATGGATGGATTGGATTGGATGGATGGATGGATGGATCAATCCATAAATCAGAAAATTTTGAAACCTTTTACAATAAATCGGCATCATTTAAATTTTGCAAAGTAGAGACTGAAATTGGCAAACAATGTTATTCATTCCAAGGAAATGCGTTCTCAGTTGATTAATGATGATGTACAATACACAAGCTTTCGGGACCTTGGAGACGTGCACCATCGCAAATTTCATCAAAATGACGTTTCACCTTCCTTTGTCGAACTTCGGGATATTCAGGGATGATAGACCATTTTTCTGCTACACTATTTGCATGCATTTTTAAATCTCGAAATTCAGGTCGGTGCTTTTTAAATTATTCCAGATACAAATGCTTTTAGGTATTTGACAGATCGTTAGACTGCTTTAGAGATCGCGTTGATTGTCTGTAAAATTTTGTAATGGAAAATCAATAACATAATAAGGTTATAGTTTTAGACCTCATTCAGTGAAATAGCTTCATTTCTCTCGTCTGCTTTATAATTTAATAGAATACTGTTTGATAGCATTTTTTGAACAAACCGAATTTTTAATGCAAAAATGGCATTGAAAAGTTCTGCCCGTCTTGTTGGATTTAATGTTTTTTAATATTGCCGAAGTTGAAGATTCTCCTTCTTTATTAGATATGAGGAGCATAATGGAAATATACCGCTCCATATCTCTTATAAATTTTTGAACTTCACCATAAGTATCTTTCATTCTATTAGCATCGTCATATCCTTGTACACGACACCAATCAGTGGAATATATTTGTCATGAATGGATTTTATAATCTGGTTGTGCATTGCTAAGGCAGTTTGATCCTTATCTTTATGAAATGCCATAAACGACTCTGAGCGACTTTGGAGTGTCATTTTGATCTTTCTCAATCACACAGTAACGGTGAAGTTTACGCAATTGATTTGCTTTGGATATCTTGAGTTGCATCGAGTTTAACTGAGTAAAATGGTGCGGTTATTATTTCATTTACCAGCGCGTTTCCCACTTTTTGAACCAGCAAAACAATAAGCTCATTTTGTGTTTTTGGACTTATGTATTTTGTCTGGCCTTTTAGTTTACTTAAAAATTCTTATAAAACCGGATCTCATTTCGCTAATAATTCAACAATACTCAAAAAATTTCCTATTGTACTGGAATCATTGATGTATGCGTTTTATCTATGCCCACGAAAAGCTAAATTACATGTTGAAAGTGTCAAAATAACATCAAGAAGTCTAAAGAGTACTTGGCGACAAAAATATTTTTCTTTCTTGATTATGGACCCTTGCTCTTCATCTAGTATTCCATGTAACCGCCATTGTTGATATAAAACATATGAATCCGAATTATTTTTCGATGTATAGTGTATTTCTATGGCTTCTACAATATGTTTCCAATCGTCATAGCCTACCATCGAAACACTTTATATATTTTTAGATGCTCTATTTGTTAATAACCAACATGGTTCACAATATGCCCTTGAAGCAATAGGGAATAAGGCAGCCATATACGTTTTAGTTTTACGTCAGCTTTAGAAACAATATAATAATATTTTTTCAAGGAAGATGTAGGCCTAATGTCACTGTATTTTAAGAAGGGGCCTTTACGTTTACAACGTCCGTTGACGATCACAAATCGTTTCATGGATCATTTAGTTCTTTAAAATTACCAATATAAGTAACATTTATTCCACATTGAAAAATGATTCACCTGGTCGTGGTTGCTCTGGATCTAGATATTTACTGTTGTTAGCCTCTGTAATGCTGCCACACTTAGTCACGTCAATTTCTTCGTTTCTGCTGATCATTTGATTCTTCATTCTTAATATACTAACTTATTTTACGCAACTTTTTGTTTTCTTCTGACTCCTTGACTCCTTGTTTCTCTTTCGTTTCCCACTAAGATAATTTTTAGAAACAGACTTACTGTAATCTAATTTCCACAATTAACTAATTAATTTTGCGACTGATCGCGGATCCGATAAAAGAAAAACTGAGATATAGAAAAACGTCTATGCCACAAACAACTAATCTCATAATTCTCATAACAATCAAATGAAAATTAATAAATTTTAATAAACTTTGTAATAATAAATATTAGGATCCGCCTATGCTCGCGCCCTCTAGGGCCGAGAGCTCCCACCGGTTGGGTGCCCCTGGCATTTTGCCCTTCCTGCCACACTACTTGTATGCCACTGAACGTGTGGAACATCTGCACTAAGAACAGAGGCAAAAATTCCATTATGTGGGGCTTTCTGGAAGGTGGGGAGAGAGGGTGGATGGCAGAAGGCTGACTGCTGTGGGAGAGAAGCTGATGATTTTCAGTGTTCTCTGGCATTGACATCTCGCAGTGTTAATCTGCTAATCATAGAATAAAAACACGTTATACTGTGGTTATTTCACCGTCATTCATGAATAAAAACTAGCCTGAAATAATACTGAATGAAAGAACTAACAGGCTTGTACCAGAGGCTTGTACGTTCCGAGGGCCATTGTAAGGATTTTGGCTGCTTGCAATCATCCGTGTGTCCTAGCAGTGGACGCAACTGTAGTGTTACCGTTGTATTCTGGCGACTCAGGCCAAATTTTGTTCCTAAAGACGGTCGAGTGATTGCAGATTAACGGCAGATTCAATGACGCAAATCTTAGAATGCGGTTAAGCGAACTGAAATGGCGATGATGTTTTGATCGTGTTTTCTTTTCCTCTACCTATCGAACGAATGACTTTATGTAGTGCATTATGCTAGAAGTTTATTAGCTTTTCTCTTAATTTCCCTTAAAAAGAGTTCAGTCTTGCGTAAAATCTTCTCGAGCTTTCAACCAGGATAGCGGATCAGTAAAACTACAAGTCGACGTTTCGGAGCCTGCCCCTGGCTCCATCTTCCGACGAAGTGTCGGATTTCGGAAGAGTCCACGCTTATAAGACCTTTGGTTGCCCGGTGACGTCAGTCTCGAGCGTCGGGGACGAATCATTTAACAGGAGGTCGTGGAGGACCTGGTGGGGCAGCCGGGTAGTGGGGCCGGAGGTGTGGTAGGGATACGTGTAGCGGAGGGGAGTGGTTGGAGGTGCTAATCTTGGAGCCTTAGATGATCTATCACTGGATTCCATGCCGTGTTGAGGTGGTATCCCCAATTTCTATTCACAATTCCATCAGCTAGGCAAATCTCCACGGCATTCTTAATCACACTATCGCAAAAGCATTTGGCAAAACATAGTATTTTGTTGCCTCGAAGTCGAAATTATGCCTTTCCTCGAGACTATGCAAGGCCACGGCCAACTTAATGACTTGTCACAACCGTACACATCTTGCGTGCTCTAAACAACGCTGGAATACAGACAGTGTGGTCTGCCCGATATATAGTTGCCCACATTCACAGGGAATCGAATATATGCCGGGATGCCTAAGGCCCCAACCCATCCTAACATTGTGTAGTAGGTCCCTTATTTTCTTAGGTGGGCAGAAGAAAGTTTAATCCCAACTTTGTTTAACATTCTGGCGATTTTAGCTGAAATTGCCCCGGCTTATGGTACAAACGCAAACTGATCTCCTTGCTGCTTCTCCGTCTTCTTCACCCTCACTATATCCGTTCACACGGAATGTGCTTCGTAAGTGGCCCAGTTCAGCCGGAAGACTGTCCACGTCGCAGATGGCTCTGGCACGACGTACCAACGTCGACAACACCGAACTGCGATGAGTGAGATTCTGGTAGCTCTGCGCCTAAGGACCCGCAGTGTTTTCAATCCCGCGGGATCCGCGCGGGATTTGCGCCAATCCCGCGGGATTGGTACAAACAGTTCTTTTACGCATATATTTAAAACAAAGTTACTTAAAACGTTAATAAATTAAATAATAATTAAATTAATAAATAATTTTTAATGTTAAATTATAAAAATTAACAGTTAACAATATTTTGATTGACAAAATGACATTAAAAATTTTTAGCGTGTCTTAAGTGTATTTCGAGGTGTTACATTTTTGTTTTTTAATCTAAACCAATTTTTAAATAAATAATAAAATGGAAAATATTGAGTCTTAGTGCCTTACAGTACATCACATAAGTTTAAAAATATGGTTTGCTTAATGGCAAAGTTACCAGAGTTTTTTAAAAAATTCTAAATAAACGTTACATAACACCGAGAAAAGCATTTCATTTCACAAAGTGAAGTGAATATACTCTGTAAAGTGTAGACTTTGCTCAGAACAAGGTCTCATAACTTTTTGTCACTGCACAAGCACGAGACTTGGCCTTTCTTTGTGTGATTCATTACTATACCTCCTGATTCCTTGATTGATATTATAGTTGATTCAATATTATTAAAAGAAACTACTCACCAACACGTAAACTGTCAAGTATTTCAGATTTACTTATGTGGCGTAACGACGGTTTTAGAGTGAAAATTGTTATTTTTTAGTAAGAAAGGAGACTTTCTCGGCGAATGATTGCAGTGAAGTCCTCATAGGTTGTATCTCGGGATTTCATTGCAAACACACGAAATTTCACACGTGAGGAAGACGGCGGAGGCAGCCGTCGAAGTATGGTGTTCCTACAACACAATTCGGCGATACACCCGTGAAAATTTCATTATAACTTTTTTTACCTTTAGTCGAAATAATAAGAAGAGGGATTAATCGAAAGTCTGAGCGGCACATGTAAGCAGGTGACTTTCGTCAAAGAAACGCATTGAGGCAGCGGCCAAAACAACAATAAGTCAAAGGATATACAATTTCCTTTGATAGCTGTTAAATAAATAGGTACGCGATCGTTAAAATTACGATAACATTAGTTTCATATCAAGGAATAATCAAATTTTCAGCCGCAAATTAGGAAATTGTCACAATTATTTTATGTGCAAATACAGAAAATGGAAATAATGAAACCATGAATAAAAGCTGTAACCATGTAGGTCAGATAACGTGTGCGACATTTAAAAAATAATTATATAGTTAGAAAATCGTACTAAATACGCACCATAACTCAAATTACAGAAATGTGTACTCGAAACAAACGTAAGTTTTGATGAATACGTAAAAGTGTATTTATTTACTTACGAATGACGAAGGTTAACTAAAACAAACGCTTGTTCACATGAGTCAAACGCCAACTGCTCTGGTACAGGTAAACAGTGCAATACATCCGATAGAGACAGAGTGGGGCAGCGAGTCACGCAGATTGACACGCGTTTCCGCTGGATTTTGCGGATTGCGGATCCGCTTAATTTTGTGCGGGATCCGCCAGACTGTCTAATGATGCGGGATCCCGTGGGATTGCGGGATCCCGCTTTGCTGGATTGCAATCCCTATCTGCGCCCCAAGATTATAAGTCAGTGTGAGTAGGCTTCCTGTAAACACGATGACCCAGAGTGCCATCTCGATTCCTTGTAATTAAAATATCCAGAAACGGCAGGCAACCATCCCGTTCCACCTCCATCGTAAATCTGATATTATCATTAACTCCATTCAGGTGTTTCAAGGAATTTGTCCAGTTTATCTCTTCCGTGCGGCCATATCACAAACGTATCATCCACGTATTTTTAAAATGAAGGTGGTCGAAGTTCTGCACTCTCAAGATCGGTGTCCTCAAAATATCCCATAAACATGTTGGCGACCACTGGGGAGAGGAGTGAACTCATGACCACCCCGTCACTTTGTTCAAAATAATTACCTCCAAATAAAAAGTATGTTTACGTCACAGTATGGAGGAAAAGTTCTATCATTGACATGCTGCCCGAGGAGTTTCAAAGTATCAGCCAGAGGAACCCTCATGAAAACGGAAACCACATCAAAACTTAACATGATGTCACTAGGTCCTAGTCTTAATTCTTATAGTGTACCAATAAATTCCGTTGAGCATATTTAACCACTATTGAAATCAGTACGCCGGCGAGATATTAGGCCAAAGAATATTTAGGCGAGCCTATGGCACTCACTATAGATCGTAATGGAATTCCCTCTTTATGTACTTTAGGTAAACCATATATTCTGCGAGGTATCTGAGCTTTTTTTGGAAGTCTTCTAATTGTTTCCGGCGGAAGACCTCAAGCTTTCAAACGTAAAATAGTTCTCCTCACTATTGACGACGTTGGATCGCGAGTCAGTCTAACATATGATTCATCTTCCAAAATGGTGTATATTTTCTGTCTGTAATCCTCTGTTGCCATGAGGATGGTGGAGTTTCCTTTATCTGCCGGCAGAATTACGTCTTCGTTCTGCTCTCCACTCCGCAGCCGATATATTATTCCTGTCAGGCAGAGCCATCCGGAAGATACGGTTGGTTTCACGCGTAATTTCTTCCGCCGATTCCGCTAGCAGTTTACGGATGGCCTGCTCTACTTGACTGATGATTTCGATTTGGAGAACACTTCTTGGTGTCGGTGCAAATTGTAAACCCCGTGAAAGCATAGCTTTAGCATCCGGGTCCACTGCCATGGCTGTCAGATTGATGAAAATTAGTCGGGAGACGTTTTCTGCTCATGAGCATTGCTGGATAGGCAACTAAACTTCCCCAGTTGCCTTGCGGTAGATCTACATTCAGACAGGGCACTGTCCGCAGTAGTGCAGCAATCAACCTACTCCCAGGCATGCGGAGAGAGTTCCTTGGCCAATTTCAGGTGGCAGGCCAGAAGAGATTTCGCATTGCGATCCAGCTCCTTCCTGGTAAACGGATATGGAGGTGAAACTTCGTATTGCCTTCCAAGTCGACGATCACAATGAAAATTCATGGTATGTCGCTACAAGCTAGTCATTAGATCGCAAGTTTTAACATCCCAATCTGACTCCTCCTGAGGGAGGATCCAGTCAGCCTTCAGATTACAGATCAAGTGTGCAGAAGTGCCAACAATGTATGGATTGGTCTCCTAATAGTAGTGTTTTCCTTTCCTATTTTTTGTCTGTGCTACTTCAATATTTCTCACCAGCATATTGGTCAAATTACTGTCATAATGATCGTATAAAATGTTCCAACTTCAGTCATCATTCAAAAACATGCATATTAAACCTTTGTCCACTCACTGCTCCCTTATATTTAGTAAAATTAATCATGCTGTTGGCTTAGGCTTGAAATATATTGCTGGGCCTAGTGTTCCCAAAATTGGGATAAATGACTGGTGTGTGCATTCATCAGTGGTGTGATGAATTTTTCATTAACAGCATCATTGGGTTCCAATTGAAACCAAGTGCTTCATGCCGTACTGCTCGACATGAATGTGGTTGTGGACAGCAAATGGTAAGCAATAATTGAGGCTATCTGTTATATAATAAGCACATGAAGATGACACACTTCGAATCTTGGGTGTAAAAGCATTTACACTAGAAGGTAGATATTAGGAAAATTATTACATTTATTTTCTGTGAAGGCTATGAAAATATCCTTTTGTACCAAAAGAATAGTGTTTGTGTTATTGTATGTGTGGATAACTGTAATGATGTGAGTGTGGATGAGATATGAAATAAGGTTGAGGGCGAAACCATGTACCACTCCATTCAGACTTATTCTTCTGCTAGAAACCAAGGCATGTCACCTACTTTAACATCCCTAGTTCAGGGACTAATTACCATTTAGTGTTGAATGCACGTACTGCAATTTGCAACACACAGGCATATTTAAATAAGGTTTCTGCTACACAATCTGATTATAAATTCAACACCATCATCTCTTCTACCCTGTTGACCTGGACCCCCAATAATCATTATTTATTCAAAACTATGCCATTGAGGAGTTCAAGCTTCTCTGCTGTAATCCTGTCAACAGTTTGTTGCACCTCAGTCAGTGATATTTAAGTCACACCTTCCAATGGAGGATGACTCCATAATCTTGGTTTAAAAATACTAGGTCAGAAATACCTTTATTTCCAGGTTTAGTGGTCAAATCAACCATGGTTTTATTGGGAACTTGTTGCTTTGTCCTATTGACAATAATACACTAAAACATTTGAAATTTCTCATTTATTTTCCCCTCATACTACCATTCCTGGTAAAATAAAGTATTTTAACATTGTATACTTCCAAAATCCCGTATCCTCTGGATGAGGCATGAGAATTTATTCTATTGAATTGTAGTTATATATCTAAACAAGAATAGAGAACTGTTTGTACTAAGTTATGTAAATTCTCAATAAAATGTTAACAGTGCAAAAGTTATGCTTTTCTTAGGACTGAGTAAATGAGTGTTCTCCGACTTATCCATGCTGCTGGAACTTTCTTGAACAAAAACCTAACAATCCAATCCAGAATACTATTGAAGTAGTTCAAAAGACCACTGGTAATTAAAGTGAATGCCATGGAATTTTTAATGTATTAATAGAAAACCATGACTTACATTTTAAACTCACTCTTTATGAAACTTTGTGAACCAAACTTTTTTTTGCTACTGAACACACAAAACAGCAAAAGTACACTTCCCATTATCCGTATTTGGTTTCTACTTCTTAAGTTATACACAATTTGTTCAATGTGTCTCTGCATCAGTTTTTGTTATACTCCAAAACTAATATAAATATAAAAGAAAAATATTAAAGTAGCACCACAGAAACCTGGAAACAAACACACTAACAAAAGGAATAGTAAGAGGATCAGACATCAAAGTTGTCAGAAGATAGTGTAAGTGTATCAAGAAGTTAAAAAAAAAACCATTAGAAAATTACTAAGATTTTATAAATAGCTTTTCATTTAAGTACTTTTTTCTATATTAGTCTGAACTAGTCAGAACCTACATCCTCCATTTATCTGCTTCATATATTCTAATGGGAGTCAAGGCTGGTATGGTCTCAAGAATCTCAGCTTATGCCAGATAGGCTGAGACAATAAAACCTTGAACAATTCCTCTGCGATCTATCTTAGCAGCTCTGCCAGCAAACCCTACTCCCACATCCATGAAGGCGAAAGCTGCATGGCCCCTGGGCAATGCACTGTTTCGAGTGTAGCTAATGGTGGAGGATGGAAGGCGCCTTAAAACTGGGGCACTCTGGCTAAGGGAAGGAAAACCCTTAAATAAAACCCTAGTCCTCCAGGATGGGGGTTATACAAAGGGCTGGTAACTAGTGTCCGACCGAAGGTCATTTTTTGGCCGAAGCCGAAGGTTCAAAAATAATTATATATCTTAGAACACTGACACGAAGTATATATGACATGCAAATACTGAACTGTTATTTTGTTTTATCTGTAGTATTGTTGATATAAATTGAATCTTTACAATAATTATAAATACAGTTTTAATATTTATTTATTAGAATAAAATAAAACAGTAATATGGTAGCAAACCAGGTTTTGAACAATGCAATTTACCAAAAATAAAAGCATTTATTTTTATTTAGCAATAATAGAAAGAAACTATAAAATCTAACAGTAACAGCCCAAATTAAATAAGAATAATTTGCCTTTTGGATTAAATTAATAATTAATTTTTGGAGTTTTAGCTTTGGTAAATCAAATACATGTTAGCTTAAGTATAGTAATATTGTCATTTTTTAACAACAATAAAAACAATTTTCAATCTTCTTACCTAGTATAAACTATTCTAGCTTTTAAAATATGATATTATGGTGTTTGAATTAGCATCACATATTAAATTTTTGGTTAAAACCAAATAAATACCAATATTTTTAAAGTAGTTTCACGTATACAGATTAATTGAAAATTTACTAAATATAATCAAAACAAAAAGTAGATCGGCACTAGTAAAATGAGATTTAATATTCAAAGCCAAACAGCCTGATGTTATAAGCTAAAACTAATAGTTTTTCAGCATTTTTACGCTTAAATTAGCTCTTCTGCCGTCATAGATTTGACCAGCAGCACTGAACAATTATTCGCTAGGAAGACTAGTGGGAGGAGCTGATAAATATTTGGTTGCTATCGCTCGTAAATAAATATACGTACTGGAATCCCAATATTGAAAAATATTAGTGGTTCTCAGCAGCAAAGGTTCTTTTAAATAACACATAAAATGTTCTTCAAACGGCAGGTGACAACTGTCCGAATATTCTAATTCATTCTCAGTCAAAGTCATTTTGTTAAGGGTATCCCATAAATTGTCTGCTAGGGATTTATTTTCAGGAGTAGAATTTGATGTTGAATAGGAGGGTCCAGGTTCACCAACATCCACATCCAAATGATCTGTTTTATTTGTTATTGTCAGTGCACAGTTTTGACGTAGAAATGCCAAAATTTCAGTTTTCGTATTTATAATTTCGTTGCTGGATCGAGTAGAGCGACAATCAACAGCTGTAAGGCTTTTCTTGCGAAAGCAGATCTCCAATTAACAGACTCACACAAGCGGCTTTTGAGCAGTACTATATGATCAGCCTTCATCCTTCTGAGCAAGTTTTGAATTTAACATAGCAATCATGATTATGAATCGCTAGAAATATAAGCTGTTGCTTGATAAATACACTTCAGCAAAGTTATAAAATTGTTCATTTGTATCCATTCTTCTGCAGTTGGAATTTCTATTCCACCACGTTCTGACATAAAACAGATTTACTGCATTTTTCTGTTCTATTAATTAAGATGGCTTGTTCACTTTTCTTACCTTTTACCACACTTTTTGACTATTGCAATTATAGCAATATCTTTAAAAATTACATTATGAATAATGAGCTGTAGAGGGTGAGCAACACAACCAATAACAACGAAGTTTCCACAGCGCATGGTTGCATTCATATTTGTAGCATTATTACGTATACCCCTATGGATATTTTCTCTTGTATTGTATTTGGTAACAGTTTCTGCGATTTTTTTTTTTTTTTTTTTTTTTTTTTTTTTTTTGTGCAATATATTGCCCTGTTTGATCTTCTTCCAACACACTAACAGCCAGTTTAATTTTTTTTCTTTTGGAACCTGTAACATAACAAGCGTCTGCGCCATGTAATATCTGTAGCAGACGCCATCTGTTAATAATATATCATCTTTGAGTAGCAAGGAGTCTGTCTTTGACCTCCGTCAGAGAAGGTCGCACGGAGTAATATTTTCGGACTAACAGTTGAAAGTGTGGCGGACTTGGAAATGTGTATTATGTAGACGTGTAACGAGTGGAACTTATGATTTGAAATAGAATGTTTTTTTTTTTTAGTAACTACATGGTGTTAAAAGAACATTAGAGTGTGGAGGATTTTGTTGGCATTTGTAACTCTTGTATCCCACGAACTTGTGACCTTCGGAGAAGTTCTATTCCTTATCTTAATTTGGTGGTGGTATTTTCCGTCGGGTTGTAGTAGCAAAATTCAATGACTAGAATAAAGTTTTTGTGTGTAGAAGTTGCTCATAAACTGTGGAACTAAATTCATTTAATTAACCCGGCGGTAGAATAATACCGCGACCTGGCGACCGCGGCAAAAGAACCTTTTATTTTATTAATAAGCATGTATGTGTTCTATAAGTGACTGAGTAATTTTAAAATCAGTATTCAACAGCTAGCCGTCATAGAGCTAGTGAGCTTGCCATGACACTGAAAAACGTGTTTGCTTGATCACTTCAAATGTTTATGGTATAAATGATTCATTCAGCTTTTTTCTAACAACAATGTTACTTTACCGTTTACTTTTTCGTACATTTGAGGATCAGTAAAATTAAGTCTGGGAAGTGCTTCCCCTTTAACAAGGTTGTACGGAAACATGTTTACGATTGCCAGGTCCATACGTAATACATTAATCCGCAAAGAAATCTGATGATTATCAGGCAATGGTGGCGCTACTTTTTTTCTACGATATCGCGTAAAGTAGACTGTTAAACTTCCTTTTCAAAATCTTCGGGAGCATACAAGATCTCTGATTTTTTAAAAAAAAAAAAAGTTAATCAACTTTTGGTATTTAACACTGGCTTCAGATTAGATTTTTTTTTTTAAACTGCTTTACGTCTCTCAACAGCGAGGTCTTTAGATGGAAAAGGATGGGGGCAAGGAATGGGAAGGAATTCGGCCATGGCCCTTTTAAGGAAGCATCCCGGCATTTGCCTGGAGTGGTTTGGGAAACCATGGAAAACCCAAATCTGGATGCCCGGACGGGGATTCGAACCGGTCCTCCCGAATACGAGGCCAGAACGCTATCCGTTACACCACCGCGCTCGGTTTCACATTAGAATTCCCACTGATTTTTATGATGTTTTCCATATGGTTCTTTATCTTTGCTATCGTCTGTTGGCGCGCTAGGTTGACGGTATTCGTAAAAGTTGGTTCATTTTCGGCGGCTGGATGTAAAACTTCGGCTTCGGCCAAACATCCGGCCGAAGCCGAATGTATGGTCGAAGGTGTTTTTTTTTGGCCAAAGGTGGCCGAAGCCGAACCTTCGGTCGGACTCTACTGGTAACCCTTCCACATAAAAACATATATTACTCATAAACCTCAAAGTAAGGAAAGCCGGATGGATCTTATGAGGACAACAAAGGCAAGGTCAAAGGACAAACGATTTGGAATCAAAGATAATTTGAAAATAGGAACGTGGAATGTGAGAGGTACAAATAATAAAGAATAAGATCTGGACAAGGAGTTAACTAGAAAGGGGATCAATGTTGCTTTAATTACAGAAACAAAAAAGAAATTGAAGGGAACAGCAGAAATAGATAAATATACTATGATCTACAGTGGAGTGGCACGAGAGAAAAGAGCTGCAGTACGAGTGGCAATATTAGTGGATAGGAAATGGAAAAATAAAATTGTCTGTTACACTATGATAAGTGAAAGGATCCTGACTCTAAGATTGAAAGTAGATAGAGGCAACCTAACCTTGATCGCCATATATGCCCTAAAAGAAAACAAACAAGAAGAATCTGAACAATTTTATGAACAGCTTCAAGTGGTGATAGAAAAAATTAATAAAAGTAATTTCCTAATACTGGCTGGTGATTTTAATGATCGCGTAGGAAATAGTCCAATTCCAGAGGTAATGGGGAATAAAGGCGAACAAACATGAAATAAAAATGGGAAACTACTGAGAGAATTTGCATCCTTGTACCAGTTAAAGATTAGAAATACATTCTTTACAAAAAAAGATATCCATAAATGGCTAATAAAAAATCAGGTCCAGACGTAGTAGACACCAGTGTAAATATGTATACAGATCACCATCTCGTTATATCAAAAATTAGAATACTTGCTAAATGGAGGAAAGGAATGAATAAAAACTTACAAAAAGATTAAGAAGTTTTTAAGACCTACCTTTTAAATGACGAAGGAATAAGACATCTATATCAAGGCCGATTACAACAGCGCTTACTGTAAAATCCAACAAATAATGATATCAGTAAAGAATGGGAAACTGTAGCTTCATCAATACTGAAAGTAGCATATGAAGCCATTGGCAAGAAAAAGAAATTTAGAAGAAAAACTGGACTTAAAATGTGGAATGAAGAAATTGCAGAAGCTGTCAAACAAAAGCAAAAGTCTTATCTAAAAATGATACAGTATCGAACCCTAGAAAATGAAAATAAAAGAAGAAAAATTGTTAAGACAATAACAAAGAAGTTGAAACAAGATTCATGGGATAGATTAATCAGTTCAGTAGAAGATGATGTCCGTGGTAGACAAGAATTGGCTTATAAACATCTTAACAAGGATGAAAAGGTAAGTGCTAACATAAATGTAATTGAAGAAGATGCATGGATAAAGCACTACAAAACATTATGGTACAATAGTAATTTTAAAGAGGAAGAAAAGAAAATAGGAACAGACCATGTGGATACTGAAGAAATTGATCTTATAGACAGAGGTGGTTGATGCACCACTAAGATCATTTAAAAATAGAAAAGCTCCACTTCTCTTATCTCATTGGATCCTGTTTTTATGTTTAATATATTATTATTGCTATCATTTCTAATACATTTAATCACTTGTCTAGTTTTATATTTTGTCCAAAATCTTCCTTCGGTAATTTCTCAAGATCCTCAGTCTGCTCTGCTAACAGGACAATGTTGAAGCTAATAACACTAATTTTTACCCTTTTAAAATTTATGCCACATTCAAATTTTTCCTTTAAGTCTTTTATTGCTTCCTCTACTAAAAGTTGGATATTAATGGGAATAATCTTGTCTCGTGCCCATTTTTACTAATGCATGTCTCATGATTCTCTGTTATAACCACTTGATTCTTATATAGACTATTAAATATTCTTCTATATCAATATTTTATAGCAGATTCTGTGGTTTTTCCTAAACCCAAACTACTCGTCATCTACTACCTCTTCAACTATCCTTTCTATTCTATATATTATCCTGGTCAGTAATTCTGAAGTATGTGATATTAAACTTATAGCAAAATAATTTTTGTTTCACACTTTTCCCTAATATTAAAAGATTTACATAATCAATGCAATAAGTCACATCAGAAATATCCACTGACAACTTTACATTCAACTGTTTAAAGTCAATTTTAAAAACATACTTTGGTTTTTAATCATTTTTGCTCCATTTTAAAGTGTCAGAGAATTACCTTAAATGTTTTAGTTTCAACCAATATAATACTTTTTTTCAAAAAGTAAGGTACCTTTTTAAATTTCGCCGGATAGTCTATTTTCATTATTTTTTTTAAGTTTGGTAGTCTCATCCCACAAATATCTTCACAGTTTCAACTATATAGCATTCTTTGCATTGTTTGTGAGAGGCATAATTGTTAGCTGTGTTGTGTACTCGGTGATTTTCTGCTGTCGAAAATCAAAGAGTTTGCATAAAATTTTGTGTAAAAAATGAAATTAAGTGCTCCAAAACACTTGAAATGCTGACAGTGGTATACGGTGAATATACTTAAGAGTAATAAATATGTTTATAAGCAGTACAAGCTCTACCAAGATGGCCGAGAAGATGTCAATGACGAACCTCGCTCTGGATGCCCCAGCACGTCAGCAACCAATGATAACATTAAAGTGAAGAAAATGGTGTTGGAGAATCATCAAATCACCATTAGAGAAGTTGCTGATGAAGTCAGCATCTTAGTTGGCTATAGCCAGCTCAAGGTTAAACCAGAAAGTGTTTATCAGAAGTGCTTCAAGAATTGTAAAAAATGTTGGTGTTGGTATATTATATCTGAAAGGAATTACTTTGAAGGGGGCAACAGAAATATTGATGAATAAATAAATATTTTTTGATAAAAATAAAAGTCACATTTTTTGAACAAACCTTGAATAGCTTCCAAATTCAAGAAGAAAAAACGTATGCAATGAGTACATACCTCTAAAATATAACAAATCTTCAAAAAACCGCAAGGAACTGCAGTTTAACAACTAAACAGCAAGAGCTTCAGTTAATATTTTTAAAGTTAAAAAAAAAAAAAAAAGAACTGGTTTAGTTGTTACCTCAATTCTACAAATTAATTTAAATGACAGAATGAAGACTAAGGTATAGGTATTTGATGGTTATTTATTAGTCATTTGTACACAATTCTTGGACAAAATACTGTTAACATAGAACAATCTGAATAAAAACTTACTGGAAAGGAAAAAAAATATAAGTGTTTCACTGAACTGATGCTTACTTAAACTGGACGTTTAATGCCATAAACGATACTTCAAGCTACCATAATGTAAATAGTTCAAGGAGGAAAAAACTATCTTCTTTTGCAGACAGATCAGATTTAAATACAAACTTTATAATACAATGAATAACAATTACCATATTATTGCAGTGATATAAAATGGCAAAGTTGGTAAGTTACAACATAACACACCCTTGAATAGTATACACTGTAAACAGCTTTCAAAACAAGGTACTATATAACCTTCAAATAAAAGAATGGTATTTTACGTTATAATGGAATAAGATGAAGTAAATTTGACTGCTGTCAGGTGGCAAAACTTAAATTTGGAAAAAAGGGTACTGTCAAATTAATGTTCGCCTTTGCACAGAGCATAAACAAAACATCACTACTTCTTAACATAAATCTCAAATCGCAATTGCACAAAAAAGATGCCACCATACACATGCATTGATGGTATGGGTGAATACAACTGTCAGGTATGTTGAGAAACAATAACATTTGTCATGGTAATAGAGAAAGGCTTTTAGAATTCCTTATCTATAGGTTCAGTCAGTATATACTAAATTAAAAGATTCAAATACATTGTTATCTGCATTCACAAAAGGCAATGTCTTCAAAAAAACTTTAGAAAAAGATTAACAGAAGTAATAAAACTTCAACATCTAAGAGATAGCAACACTAAGTCCTAGTATATAATACATTCTGAAGACTGGAAGAATAGAGGCTTAAGAAAACTACAAGTAACAATGATTCATACCTAAGTAAGACATGGCATAAAGTAAAATGCATTTGTAACTTAAAATTAAAAAAGGAAAGAATGCTTCCCTCTTATAGTAGATGCACTAAAATTTATAACATTATGCCAATGTATTGAAGCTATATCTTTTCACAATAACTTTCTGTAGGAGAAACTATACAATGTGGTTATTGCACCAGAATATTTTTAAAAACATTTTATAGAAACTTTTTTCAAAAAATACTCGATAATATAATAAATCTCTAATCAAATTCTACAAATTTCATACTAGGTCACAAGGAATTATAAATAGATATTGAATCAAAGAATGGCTTTTGCATGAAGTTTAAAAATGAATTAATGGTATAAAATATTACTTAAAGATGAGTATTTATTGAGAAAAGAGCTTAGTATAAACACTGAAGGAAATGAATCAATGGATTTCTAAACTAGACCTGTTTTGTAGTGATAATTGCTGGCACTGAATACCTTGCTAAAGCATCACATACAGTTCAAATCAATACATTTAATACAAGCAAAGTAAATAATACTTTTGTCAAACAAAAAATTAAATCTGAAAAAGCATTGCTGATTTGCTACATTCAGCATTTTCTAGAAATACAAGGGAGAAGAATTAACTGAAACATTTCATGAGCAGAAAGATTTACACCGCATGATCCTAAATTCCATTTATTACTTCATAGCTATCATTCAGCTCAATATGGAATGAATTTCTTAAGAATCTTTAGCACACTGTCAGAACTACAAATTTCCAAGTCAACAGTTACACAATTCAGACATAAGAAATTGCCAAAGTAATGTGCAATATAAATTGCACAGTTAACGTACTACACAAGTAAATACAAGTTATGAAATTAATTTTATAGAACTACAAAAAAAAACTCTTGTACTCATCTCCTTACATTTGTGTCTGTGTGTACACAATAAAACTCTTAATACATGTATCACTACACTAGAACATTAATCTTAGAGAATACTCTATTACAGTTAATACCACAAATAATTAAAAGTTCAGATTTTACAATTAATATGGGATTACACATCTTATTTTGGATAGCCACCTCCTGGCGCAGCTTGCTGATTTGAACCATAGTTATACCCTTGTCCATAACCTTGCCAAGCTCCTTGTTGTTGCTGTTGTTGTTGGGTGTTAGTACCATAAGAAGTATCAGCATTTGCCTGTAATATTGAAAACAAAAATTAATACCAGACAGAAGTACTCAATGAACAGAACAAAACATCTTGTACACATACCATACTTCATAATAAAAGCAAAAAAAAAAAATTAAATTTGAAACCAACTTCTTAAACCGACATATGCTACAGGTCATGTGATATATCCAATGGTTTAGGCAGCAATTAGACTTTTAAGGACTTTGAGTGCTTAAAACCAACTTTATAAAGTGTAATAAAATCTACACTATAATATGAGCAGGGGATTAATCTAAAAATTAAAAACCTCCAAAATTAGGAACTTTGGTTAGAAGTGTACCAACACATGGAGACAGAATGTGCATTTTATATTATTTGAATATATTAGATGAGAAATGAAAAATATAAGTACCAGAGGATGAGAAATGGAGTATATCATGGGCCTTACCAAGAAAGTAACCCAAAAGAAAAACAAAAATTTAGAGCAAGAAATAGTGACTGAAGGAAAAGGAATTATTTTTCTATAACTCGACAAATTACAGAAAAAAAATTGCTGAAGATGCTTCTGAAAAGTCATGCAATTTGCACTAATACTGATAGCCAAGGATTCTAGTGACCATCAATTAGAGAACATTTTCTACCATGTGAGTAATAGTAAGATATAATTTTATTAATTTTTATTAAAAATAATCGGTATTTCCTTAAGCAGTAAATTATATGCTTAAGAACAATTTGTAATATAAACTATATGATTGTATTGAAAATACAACTTTTTTTCATCTAAAGCAATCTCTCTTCCTTACCTGCCCCCAACTCTGATTTCCAGATCCATAGCCTTGATTGTAGTACTGCTGGTTCCAGTTATATGGAGCAGTATTTCCATAACCCTGTTGGGGATAATTCTGCTGCCCATAACTTTGTTGCTGCTGTTGCCCATAACCTAACACAGAAACACAAACATTTTAAGCTGGAAGAAAACAAAAATGGAATAGTGCAAGAAACAAAACCATTGACAGAACTGCCAAAATAGTAGATGTTAAAATTATTTAATGTACTTGTTCCATTAAATTATATATGACGGGAAAAAGAGGGGCCCGTTTGCTAATATCTATGTTCACTAAGAGAAGAGAGAGGAACCATTGATTACCACAAGTGATAAGAAATGGGAAAGACTCAGAATAAATGATAAAAATAGCAAAGGTAAAAACTGGGAAGGAATTCAAAAATAAATTGAAGACAAGCTACAAAGGAAGATAGAAAATACTGTATGGGGTAGTAAGAAACAAAAAGTCTAGACATATGCTGTCCAAAGTTCTGGATAAATCAATGGAAAGAGGAAGATTTACAGAGTACATGGAAAGAGTACTTCAAAAACCTGTTGGAAGGAACAGAAGGAAACCAGGAAGGAACCAAAGAAAATATAGTGGAACATCTGCTTTTGAAAGGTAAACAAGAATTTAGCATACTGGAATTAGAATTCGCAGTGAAAGAAATAACAAATGGGAAATCGCCTGGACTAGAACTGACGGCGGAAACGGTAAAAGTAGCAGGAGCAATGGGAATGCAATGGCTGCATAGTAATACAGAGAGACTGGAAAGAAAGAAAAATAACAAGACTGGAGTCATAGTGCCTATTCATAAAAAAAAAGGGAGCAATACAAAATGTGAGAACTAAAGGGGTATTACATTGTTGAGCCATGGCCTGAAAATATATGAAAAAAACATTCAAATAAAATCAAGCAGACTAGATAATGCAGGATCTACAATGGATGCAATTTTCATAATCAGAAAAATCACAGAGAAAAAGTGGGAATATGGTCAAAACACAGTAATAGCTTTCATTGACATAAAAACAAAGTACTGGGAAAGTTTAAAAATCAGAGGATTAGATGAACGAATTGCAGAACTAATAAGGAACATCTCTGAGAAGTGTGAGAATTGTGTGCACATAGACAAACATTCAGAATGGTTTCACACGGAAAGATGAGTCAGACACGGAAGCGTATTGTCACCTGTCCTGTTTAATGTAGTATTAATAATAGTAATCACAGAAGTCCATGGATACAGAGGTACAACAAAACTGTAGTTGACAGCAAATGCTGATGAAATAATAATATGGGAGGAGACAGAAGGATCTGGAAAGAGGATTAGAAACATGGTGGACTGCAATGGGTAAACATGGCCGTGAAATGAATGTAAAAAAAAACCAAAGATAATGAAGATGACAAGAAACACTTGCCTTTCGAAGGATATGTTACTCGATGGCAAGAAATGGGAATTGGTAGAATTGCTTGTATATCTGGGAAGCAAGGTAATTATCAATGGAAAGATGGAGGAAGAAATATGTCAGAGTAAGAAAGAGCAGAAAACTATCACCAGATAAAGTATGTAATCTTGAGGTGGAACATAGGGAAGGAAGCCAAAATTCTGTTCTATGAAGTATATATGACTCCGAAACCTGGACTTGGACAAAGAGAGATATTAGCAGTTTGCAGGTGGCAGAGATGAGGTTTCTGAGAGGGACAGAGCATGTCACAAGGAAAGAGAAAATCTGAAATGAAAATGTCAGGCAGAGACTACAAGTGGAAGTATTAGAAAAGATGTTAACAAGGAAAAGATTTCAGTGGCTGGGGCATGTTATGTAGATTGAGGAGGGGAGGATAACAAGGTAGCACTGTTGAACAGTGGGAAGGGAAGATCAGTCGGTAGACCTAGGGCAAGATGGATGGATCAAATGAAGAAAGATGCAGAGGCTAATGGAGTCGTTTGGAGAAGAGATGGAGAAAATTTTTTTTGAATGACCCAAGACTTGGAAGAAGTTGTGCAGGACGACCCGCAAAGGCAGAGATGTCTAATGACGATAGCAGGAGGGCATAGAACAGCAAAAAAATGCATACAGAAAATATAGATATTTCTAGGGTTAAATCCTTCAAAAGTAAAACATGAAGTAGACAGGATGGAAGCTGCAGGACAACACATTGATAGAATGGTGACTGTAGTGGTTAGCAGGAGGCAAGGACAAAAACATTTGCACACTAGCATTTGCCCACTGCTTCACATAAGCAGACCTAGGTATATGGAGTAATGCGTTCACTGTTTTGTGTTTATGTATAATATATATTTATTCAGTAACAATTATCCTGAATAAGGAAAAAAAAGCCTAAATGTCATGTAAAAAGTTTTGCTTATTTTAGCTATTTGTTTATTTCCACTGTTCCTCCTGTTATCAGAAAGCTCCGATTGCCTTTTTTTTTTTTTTTTTTTTTTGTATACTAGCTGGTATCTATGACTTTGTTCGTGTTTGTGAAGAATTTGGATTGACAGCCAACGACAACTAACCACCATAGCGCACGATGGGAGACTTGATGCTATTATCACACACAAACGCCAGTCGTCTGCACTATGTAGTTTAGGCAGCAAAGTAAAATATACAGACATGGTTGAAATACGAAAATATCCTTGATCGACCAATTTCGACCACCATATCTCCCAGACTCCCACAGTTACCGAAATTCGGCCAACGTTGTGATCTAAGGGTGGCACTGTGCTACTACCACACACAAACACCCGTGATCTGCCCTAGATAGTTTAGACTGAAAAGTGATACACCATGACACATACCTTTTTGGTAGAAATATAAAGTGCCAAAGGTCGACCACTTTCAACCATCATATCACCCACACCCCCATAGCTGCCGACATTAACCACCATAGTACAAGATAGGAGACACGATACCACTACAACACACAGACACCAATGGTCTATGCTATGTAGTTGTGGCAGCAGAGTGACATATACGGAGACACGTCTTTGGTCGAAATACGAAAATGCCCTGCATTGACCACTTTTAACCATCATCTCTCCCACATCCCCACAGCTATCAACACTCGGCCAACGTTGTGCACGACAGGAAACTCCGTGCTACTTCCACACACAAAGACCAGTGATCTGTGCTAGGTAGTGGTGGCTGAAAAGTGAAATATAGGAAAACACACGTCTATTTTTATATATAAGATTTTAACTTGGTGTAATTAGAAATATTAAGAAATTCACTAATCAAACGTGAAAATTAGGAATTTTAATACAAACGGGAAATATTGAACAAATGAATACCAATGTTACATAGTCAGAAAGAATATTAACAAAAGAGCAGTGCATTTACAGGGTGGCCACAAAGAAATGATTTAAAAATTCCCTGATATTTCCAGGTTTTCCAGGAAAGTTTGTCATACTTTTCCCTGAATTAGAAATTTTATTCACATAATTATAATATTTTAATATTTGATTACATTTTAATTGGAAAAACTGTTACAAAACTCACAAAAATTAAAAGGACATTTTTAATTATGTTTATTGGAATATCATAATTTATTTAATTATTTTTTAATACATTGCTATAGATGGTATTTTATAACTAATTAAAAATCTTATGAAAAAGTAATTTAAAATGAGTAAAACAGAAACAAGCTAATGATAAATTAGCACAAATTAAACTGTTAGTATTTGCTATATAAAAATCATTTAAGATTTTTAAATTGCTCATCAATAACTTGAATCTCAGCTAGAAGTTTAACTTTTTATTTGATGCCAAATGCTTTTTTTTTATTAGCTAAATGTTTTCTTTTCATATCTTCTGATTCAGTTATTTTATCTTTCTTTTTTCAGCGTTCAATTTCTTGAGATAAATTTGAACGTGAGTTATGGTAAGAATTAACTAAAGATTTTGGAACATCAAGAGTTGCAACATCCCCATTCGTTTCACTTAAGACAGTCATCCATTAATTGCTGAGCAATTACAGTTTCATATTCTAAACTAAACCTTCAGAATTTACTGAAAAACCTCTCTCAATATTAGCATTGCCACAAGATAAAACCATGACTATCTTTAAAAGTTTTACTATTGACTGGATTAACGTGTCCAAGAATTAATTCATCATCATACCGCAACTGATCTAGGCGTTTACTTGTTCGTGAATAATTTTTTAAGAACTTGCAATGCTGAACATTGAGAACATAAATTGTTGAAATCTTGATTAATTTCATCAGCCTTATTACCAATGATCCAATTATTTTCATTCAAAATAGTGAGTAGGCTTTTAGTCTCCTACTTCTGACTTCGAAAAAATGTGCAAGACTAGGATCAAAACACGAGACTCCTTCAGTAAGTTTATAAAGTAAGTGACTGTGTCAACAATTTTCCTGTAAAAGCTTTCAAAGCAGGTGTGGCATTTTTCTGCAATTGTAAAATCATGAGATCGGTGATATTTTTTAAAAATTTTAATCTCTCTTTTAGTACCAAATCCCATGTCAATTTGACTGTACAAAATCAAATTGTTTTCATCAGTTAAGTCTATACTTGATAATGAGTCAACAGACTTCAGTACATCTGCTTTGATAAATCTTTGCATTATACTAAGGAGAACTGTCACTAAAGAGCTGTGAAGAAATCGTGCTATAGGAGCATCAGTTTGATATTCTTGTAGGAATGGTTGTGATTCAGCTGGTAATGACCGAAAAACTTCTAGTTTTGCTGGTAGGGAAGGATCTGAAAGAGTCTCAGTTACAATTTTGTAACTAGTGCTAGTCAGCTCTTTTTTATCATGCTGTAAATCCCTCCACCATTTTCTTTAAGATTAGGAATAATTTCGATAGCACAAGCAGCCAACTGTAATTTTCTATCTAATGGGCTGCACAAAATTTTTTAGGATAAAGAGTTGATCCTGAATACTCTTAACTGAGCGTGGCATGTCAGTGCGTCTTTAAACAGATAATAAACTGACCATAAAAACTGAACAATATTCCATTTAGTCGCCTCTATTCCACATTTAAATCCTCCATGCATGTTATGAAGACCACAACTGTCCATGTCAAGTACCAAAGTATCATTTATTTATCTAATTTTCTGTAGCTCAGCTTTCAATTCTCCGAAAAATTTGTGATTAACATTTGGTCCATCTATTGAGATTTTTAAACTTTTAAGGCTTATAAGGAGTTGAAGCATTTGCTTGAAGGACAGAAGATCTGAAGCTCTTGTGTGACAAAGAAAAGCAGATGTTAAGTATCGTGTACAAACTTCATTCTTTACAGTACTCCAAATACCATTTGAGTTTCTTGACAAACTTTGTTGAGTGACTCATCAAACCCTATAGCAAAATGATTACAAAAAGTTATAGATTCCATCAGTCTACTTTTATAATAAGGAGCAAACCCATGAAGAACTGAGTAGGTAATTTTAGTTCGCTGCAATTCCATTCCTCTGGCTATTTGACTATCGTTGAACATTTTTTTAAATACTCTACATCACTTCCCGCTGTGCACATTGACTTGTGAGTTATCAGTATCTGAATACATCAAAGTATTACTGCACAGCTTACTTCTTTGAGAAGAAAGGAGCAGAGTGTATTTTGTGAAGCCGGAATTTGTTCTTTTTCCTGACCCGTAACAGGATTAGAAACAGTAAATTTTTCAGACAAACCACGTTTAGTTATCTCATTACTAGTTTGTTGCGACTGACTTAAAAAACTTTGAAAAGGATAGACAGTTTTGCAATTCTTAAGTTTGTTAGTATGTTTCATTTAGCATGACTTTTGATAGCTGTTCTATCCATATTAATTAAAGAAAAGTCTACATTTTGCACTTTTAGATTCATTTTTAACTTTTTAACTAAATATTAAAATCTGGATTAATCAACCAATCATTTTGAAAGTGTGTTATCATGCTGAATTCATTAGTCTGAAAATTTTAAAAATTAATATTTTTACCGGTATAATGAAATTAAATACATAAATAGTAAACAATAGTAATAACTTCCAAAATGCAATCGACATCCACCCTAATGAATGTTCAAAAATAATTATTAATTTAAAAAATAGCAGTAGAAAATTTGATATAATCATAAAAATTAAGAAAAACTTCCATTTGATAATGAACTAAAACCAACGATATTTAAGAAAACACTTCCACTTTAAAATTATATGTGACGGCACGAGATGTGTCTCGGTTATTCTTATGCCTCATTTACACATTCGCGCGAGTTTATTCGAATCGAGATAGCACTGCTTGAACACACGGTACGCTCGCATTGGTCTTCTCGCGTAGTTGCCCGCGAGTGCCGCTCGCTTCTGTGGCGGGTGTTTGGTGCGAGTCAAAGACACTAGTTGCGAGCGCTAATACGCTGTTTAAACTGTCGCATCGAATTAACATTCGAAAAAACTTTGACGATCGAACACAGATAATGGTAATTAACATTGCGAGAAGAAAATACCAAGAGTTAATGATCAGTAAAATAAATTATTTATACCCTTTAATCGGCTATTTCAGGTGAAAAATAAGCTGAAATGTTTAATGAGAAATTTCACGATTAAAATGAATTAATAACTTAAAAAAATAACAATCTTTCTTCCACTTAATCATAAAAATTAAGAAAAACTTACCATTTGATAATAAACTAAAATAACGATATTTAGAAAATACTTTCACTTTTAAATTAGATATGATCACACGATATGCGTTTGCGTGTTTGTAAACAGCAGACGAAATTTTATGACAAATGAAGCGATTGTCGCTTAGCTAGCAAACTCAACATAGGGAGAGCTTGTGCTAGTCGAGTTAACAATGCAGGAGCACGTGGTATGCACGCCGGACTTCTCGCGTAGTTGCTCGCGAGTGACGCAACATCGGTGGCGGCTTTTGGCGCTAGTCGAAGGTAGTCGTGGCGAGTTTTAGCGCGCTGCTTACACTATCGTTGGCTATTTTATGTTAAATGTATATAAGTTTAAGTGTCTAATGAGAAATTTCATTATTAAAAGAAATTCAAGACGACCTTAAAAAATATCTAAATTCCTAGCAGACGCAATTGAATTCCCTGATTATTTTCGAAATTACCTGAATTCCCTGATATTTCCATGAAATTTCCCGGTTACATGAAATTCCCTGATAATTCCCGATATTCCCGGTTTTCCCGGTTTGTGGCCACCCTGATTTATCTGTAATGCAGTTTTATCTTTGGTTGGTATCTTTTGAGGTTTACAACATTTCTCTTCAGTGGTGGGATTGCTTATATTGGTAGCTGTATGCATATTGCGAATGTTATAGTAGGATCTGTTAAGCCCTGACCTAGATAACCAACTTATCGAATGGGGGCAGAAATATTTATAGACCAGGTTCGATGAAACAAGTTCTGTGGGAGTAAGGAGGCTCTTGGAGAGGATTCATCTTATTTTACAACAGGGTTGAAGAATATCTTAACCCTGTTGTAGGATACAGCAGACAGATTCAAGACCTGGGAAGAAGCTTGTGGCAAGAACTGGATTGTGCTGATTTAAGCAGGTATATAGTGTTTGTTGGACTATACTTTTGAGGAATATCTCGAGGACGTTTATGCTCCAAATTCGGTGGATACTTGAGGGATATTAATGCTCGAGCAATAGTTTCGACAGTCTGTGAAAGAATTCTGATCAGAATATACAACACTGGGAAGCAAAATGACTGAGCTGGAAGTGTTGGTCTACAAAAACTGAAATGCAGTCAGTAAGCTTGTGAATTTTTGGGAGTGGGTAGAGGAGGAATTTTTTTAAAAAAAGAGTGAAATGGCTTTAAGTGGGCCATCCACTAATAGATAGCAGGCAAGGTATCGTAGGTGAGGGAATAGTAAATTCCAATGTCAGTGATGAAGTGCTTCATCCAGTCACTCCAGTCCATGACTAATGTGGTAGATTCCTTGTCTGCAGTTTAAATGATGATTATATGATTGTTGCCAGGGTATCTGATGGCACACATTTCTGATGAGTTGAGGCTCTTAGTGGGGGTAGGATTTTCAAGAAGCTGTCCAAGGCAAGAGCTGAGGTAAGACAATCTTGAGAGTTAAAAAGGATTGTTCTAGGCATTTTGTTGGAAGTTTCACATCATTGCATTGCACAGACGCACAGTTAAAGTGATAACGGCAATGGAAGGTACAGCAGAACAGCAAGTCTTTGACGATTAGGTCAAATTTTGGGGTTGGAGAAAATGTGAGACATTTGGAAGGTTAGAAATATTTGAGAGAAGGATAGAAGACAAATTCATTACTGACTTTTTGGAATAGAATTTGCCCCTAAGGATTGTTGCATTTTTACCTTTAAATACTTCACCTTTATAAAAGTAAAATATTTTTTCATCTCTAGTTTTTAGCAGATAAAAAATGATCTTTCATCATTCCTATACAGCCTCCCGGCTTTGGCAATAAACACTGTCCTCATCAAGTGACTATGGTCCTTCCACAATTACTGTTACTGCATTCAATAAGTATATTACCTGTTCACTTCGAAATAAAAATCTGTATGGTGCCATCTTAAGGCAAGTTGCATGACAGTGACTAGAATTTAGTTGATTCAATTCTAAATTTATGGGGAAAATTAGAGTGTCTGCTGGGCGAAAGGGCACGTAAGACTTTTTTTTTACTTACGGCTTTACGCATCATCAACGTCAAGGTCATTAGAGGCAGGATGGGACTGGGGACAAGGAATGTGAAGGAATTTGGCCATGGCCTTTTGAAGCAAGCATCCTGGCACTCGCCTGCAGTGATGTGGGGAAACCATGGAAAACCCAACTCTAGCTGTCTAGATGGGGATTGGAACTGGCATACTCCCAAATGCGAGGCCAGAACGTTAACCGCTCACCCACCACACTCAGTTGGTTCCACAAGTTTATCAATATTTTCCAATTGTATTATGTTCTTAGTATACTGCTCTACTATCATTTCATTATCAGTGAAACTCTGATCACATTACCACTATACAAACCACAAAGCAGGAATTTATCTTCTGGATCACACTTTTCTAGCATTCTAAACAAAAAGACTTATATCCTCCTCTATTTCCTGCTTTGTTGTGTGGCCCTATCAATAAACACTGCCCTCGAATTCTGTGCTCCAGCGAAGACATGACAATTCCAAAATTATTAGGATGGTTAACTTGGTCTTCAGCAGCAAGGATCAAAAAGGTATATTTTGCCATACTGTGACCATTCGAATTCTCCTTCAACATTCTGCATCAGATCATATTCAGTTTATGATATACCCATTGACAAACAAATGCCATGGACATCTTTTGTTCTCATTTATGTTGACGAATGCTAGCAAAAAAAGACATTTAAATTTATTATTTTTTATTTTTCTGACAGTTAAAAAAGAGCTGCATTATTTAATTTGAAAATTTAGTGGTTCTAAGCAATTTTGTCCATGCAAACAAGTCACCAAACGGATGGAAATTTGAAACATATTCCACTGCAAAATACAAAGTGTCACCATTAATAAACATTTAAATAGTCCAATTCCATGGTATGGCACATCTTATTTCAGCTTCATGATTAGGATGAATCGATGATTGTAAATTTGGAATGGGATAAGACAAAGTCAAATTGTAATATACTGACTGGCAGAAGAACTGTAAATTATCAGTTGAATTTTCAGGCTCTTCTAGAATGAGAGACACTTTACAGTTATAACTCGATTTTCGTGGAAGTGGATAAGAGTGTATTCTGCGACCCACTTGAGCATAGACTTAATTTCACTTCTACTTTCAGTCACGGTCTCATTTTGGAAAAATAAAAAAAATATAACTGCTTGAAAATGAATTTTCCACAATATGAGACCATAACAACTAGATTGCTAGACCCCCAAAATACCTAATCCACAGTTCCCTTTAAAATCTTTAGAGCAGAGAAAGTCAGTAATATATAAATAGTATGTATATAACATTTGGATTGGCGAATGACCACGCACTTACCACAGTTAATGGCAAGATGGTATCGAAACATGGATGAACATGAACACATATTACTGTCTGCAGTAGAATTCTGGAGCATGTTATATGCTCTAACATTAATGAGAATGAGTTACTTTCAGAAGAAGAGATGGTGTGAAACACAATAGGCCCTATTTTCACATGAGGTAATGAAAGTTATCGATGGAGGTTCACAAGTTGACGCAATTTTCTTGGATTTTCAGAAAGCTTTTGATTCTGTACCACACAACCGACTTTTAGCGAAGATTCGAGCATACCGTATACCATATCATATTTGCGAATGGATACGTGATTTTCTAACTGGTCGATCTCAGTATGACATTGTTGATGGGGAAGCCTCTTCTATGATAGATGTTACTTCGGGGGTTCCTCAAGGAAGTGTAATAGGACCACATCTTTTCTTAATATTTATGAACGATCTCCGTGACCACGTCAGATGCTGGTTGTGATTGTTTGCTGACGATGCATTTACCTATAGGGAAATAAGGTGCTCTGATGATTGCTTAGAAGTTCAGTGCGATTTGGATGCTATTTTCGATGGGTACCATAAATGGCAGCTTACACTTAATTGCAAAAAGAGCAAGGCAATGTGAATAAGTAACAAAAAGAGTCAGTTTTCTCCCGAGTACAAAATAAACAATTCAGCCATTGACACGGTTGATTTCCTGAAGTATCTAGGGGTTATAGTACAAAGTAACATGAAATGGGACTTGCACAGAACTTCCGTCGTAAGAAGAGCTAATTCTAAATTGCGATTCACTAGTGCGTCTACATCTAGATTACTGTTGTGGAGTTTGGGATCCGTATCGCAAGGGCCTGATGGACTCAGTGCAGAGGGTGCAGAGAAGAGCCGCTCGATTCGTGACTGGTTGCTACAGTCCTAATGTAAGCGTCACAAAATTGATACATAGATTAGGCTGGGATAGTTTGGAAGACAGATGATGTAGTTTGCATTTGAATTTATTGCGAAAATCTTTAAAATTATGAGTGCAATGAATTACTTCTTCCCCCAACCTATTTAGGTCGCAATGACCGGAGGGATAAGATTCGAGAAAAGGTGGCGTACTGATGCTTTTATGTATTCGCTCTTTCCTCATGCTATTCGGGATTGGAATGCACGAGTTTAAGATTTGGTGCTTAGCACCCTCTGCCACCCACAATGTTTGTGATTTGTTGAGTATGGATGTAGATGTAGATGAAATTTTTGGGTTTATGGCTCTTTGTCAAAACAGAATGAGGTAGCTATATGGTAGAGGTTGGCAGCTAAATGAGGGCTCCGAGACTGTTGGCTGATGCCACGGACTGGAGGAAAACGAAATTGAAATGAATATGGATTGTGGGGTTGAAGAACATAAAACTGAGTATTGCAAAAAATTTGAAACTATATTGCAGAAGCAAGTCACAGATAGGAGGGAGTTTGAAGAAAATATTTAGTAAATTTGAATGTATAGGAAACAAAGGTGCTTTAAAGCAGATACATTTGGATAGGAGAATAAGTACCGCTTAGCAAAGATGAAGGTTGCTGCGGTGTCAGAACACAGAAAAATGTGTACACATAACAAAGCTTGAAATTTTCAGGATCATAACCCTTCAACAAGAGTGAGGAGGCTGCCAGGTGGAGGCCGGTGGTCAAATGGAGTCACTGACCAATGGTCAAAAATTTGTGGTGGAGGAAAAAACATGGTGGAAATAATGGGTGGGAGTTTGAAGGAGTGAGAAGAGTATTGCAAACATATCGCGAGAACAAGTCGCAGACAGGCGAAGTAGCCAGAAAATATCATCAACCAGTAATTTCTTTCATATAACTATAAAATATATCATTTATATATGTGTGTGTGTGTGTGTGTGTGTGTGTGTCACACACACACACACGACAACTGCCAGGCATGAGCAGCTGTTCTGGGTGAATACCGATTGTGAGCATTCATTCCAATGCACAGTTTATTTAAGGTCAGGAGGCCAAACAGTAGTTGCAGGTTAAATGGTATATTGTATGGGCAGTTTCACAGGTGGCATATCCTACGAAGGGAATGCTTTCTCAAGTGACAAGTTGGTGGAGCAATGGTGTATGTTTTACATCATGCAACGAGAACTGTTGCATGGGAAAGAGCATTGGGACTGTTTTGTGGAAGACACTGCAATTGTTGACTAGGATTAGGAAGGATTTTATTCATATTTAACAACAGAAAAACCTCCAGTCTTACATAGTATTAGGAAGTTGTCGGTTCACTGAAATGTACTCTGTGAAGGGAGGAGGGAAGTTATTTTTGGTCAGGCTTGATTGATATCATAGGCTTCATAAAGGACTGGGTTAATGGGTTCTACTCTGTCCACTCCATGTTTTACTATTGAACCTTTTATTAATAATTAAGGATTTTTCAATGGTCATGAGAGTAAAAAGAGCATACAAAGTAATTGCTTCTTTAAAAAGTTTGTAACATCACAGTAACCTCCCGCATAGTGCCGGAGAAGTGTATTAACACATTGTGAGTCAGTTGGTAGCTGGCCGCCGCAGGAGTCATATCCGGATTGTCGCGGAGCGCGGCTCATGTATCAAAAGCATTGGCCGATATAGCTACTATGCAATGTAACTTTAGTGTGTTGACTTTGTTTAAGAAGAACTTGATGTGGTCGACAGGAACAGTGAGCGTAAAGAGAAGTTGGAACAGTACTGGAACAAACTGAACATTAGATTGTGATGGTAGATAACTTAGTTGAAAGCAGATGCAAATGCTAATTTTCCTTAAGAATTCTGTAATCTTTCAAATAACGAAGTTTCAATTAGCCTTTATTTTGAAATTTGGTGGTGGCCAAACCAGTTCATGAGTGTTAATGTGCTTTTTCAATAAACTTGTTGTGGACAGAATTATTTATTAATGAACATAATAACCTTTATTAATTATTCTCCTATTTGCTGCTTAGAATTGGCTTGGTTTCATCATCTGGCAACCACAACATTAACGAACTATATTAATCAATAAATTAACTACAAGGCGTCTTACAGAACTTACTAACCGTGATAATCACCCATTCTACAGGACACAAATGGCTTACAAGTTCTTACATTTAGCCACAAATTACAAAATTGGAACTCCAACATAAAATAGTTTAGCTCAAGATGGCGGTAAAAACAAAGGGATCTCCTTCACAGATATAAATCAGTTTTACCACTTTCATTATTGCAGAAAAAAAATTCTGCAAATTTTTATTTTTTTCAAGACTTTAGATTTAATAGTATAGTAATAATATATTTCAGCAATGACATAGATAAAATGAAAGATTTGAATGGAAAGAGTAACTATTTATTCAATACTGTTGACCTTTTTTATCTTAGCCAGACCAGAAAAAATTTGTTGTTTATTTGCCAATTTATTTAACATAAGGCAGTCAAAACCACATACCCAATTACAAACTCTTATAGTTTAAATGAGCAACTCATTCAGTAGAAAATACTAAAATTAGTATTTATCTAGTAACAAACCATAATACTTCACAATACCTTTCCAGCCCTGTTGTGTGTTCTGCTGGCTGCCCCAACTCTGTTGGTTATAGTTTTGTCCCCATCCACCACTTGAGCTTCCGCTGCTTCCTGCTTCTCCAGATCCTCCACTTCCTTGATTGTAGTTACCCCAACTTCCCTGTGAAAAAAGGGGGCCATTCAAATTGCAAATTCAGTTATGGAAAGTCAGTACACTTTATTTTGTTTGTTATTATTCAAACGTAGCATGTAATGAATTACTAAAACAGGAATAACAGCATTAACATACATAAAAAATTTAAATTTGGCTCTTAACTGTATGACATAGCATCAGCCTTCTGCTAAAGCAGACAACACTGCTTCTTTGAAATTATCCTAAAAATCATCATGGTAAATCTTATACAAATACATATATTTTACAAACATGGATACTTTGTAGTGGACTTGTGATGAGTACTCAAAGATACCAAACATTCACTGCCGTGGGCAGGATGCAAATCACAAAAAACATTGTGAAGTAACAAGGTATATAACCACATTTATTAGGTAAGGACCCAGTGATTAAACAGATCCTTCTACTTCAAGTCAATACCACTCAGGGCTATAGCTGTGGACAGAAGAATTGGCGGGTCAGTGTTAACGCGCTGTTGCCGTACTTGGGGACAAACTCGCGATGCGCTCTCTTTCTATCACCTGAAAATTGCAACGCTGTGCGGCCTGTGTTGCCTAGTCCAAGCGGCAGCCCACCCCAAACCTTCCACCTCCCTTTCAACACAAAAAATGTGTGAACCTGTGAATCGGAGTTTGTGTCAGTGTGAGGGTGAGCTTGCTCGAGAGAGAATATTTTGATTTTAGCGTTTTGCGATTTAAATAATTCGTTTTAGTTATTTATTAATTACAGTAATTTAGTGTCCTAATTTTACCGAACAAAAAGTGCAGTAAATTGTAATAACGGTAATTTAGCAAGAGAATCGTGCTACTAAAAATGGATACTCAGGAAGAGACTTATTCTCCTACTCCAGGTGTTTCCGGACTAACGACTCCAACAAGACGCACGTCATCGACAGCAGAACCACCGCGGCTGAAGAAGACAACAGAGTTTCGCCGGCAGAGTAAATCTATCATTCACAGTGTATATAAATATTTCAAACTCCTTGTGGACAATGATGGTGAAATTTTGTCTTCTACATGTACGCTGGTAAGAAAAGACTTGAAAAATATGGACGTACTTGATGTTAATGAAATAAAAAACTGTAGTGATTTGTTACCGCAAAAAACAACCATATTGCGAAGAAATTTAGGGAATGTACAGGCTATTTGCGCTGAAGCTTGTGGTGTTAGTTTGAGAACTGTCCAGCGAGTGTGTCGTGAGGGAAAATCACCTACGTTTGTTTCTCCAAAGAAAAATGTGAAACAATACAGCACTATAACAAAGCTTAACGACTTTGACAGGGACATTGTCAGGAAAACAGTACACGAATTTTACGACCGTGGTGAGTACCCTACCTCAGAAAAATTAAGAAAAATATTAAAAGAGAAGATAAATTTTACAGGATCTGCACAATCTGTAAGACGCATATTGAACAATATAGGGTTTAAATACAGGCGTCAGAATGATGGTAGGCGATTTTTGCTTGAGCGAAACGACTTAGTGTCCTCAAGAGTCAAATTTTTGAGGAAAATGAGCTCCCTTCGTAGCTCAGGTGACACGCGACCCATTTTTTACTTAGATGAAACTTGGGTAACTCAGAACCATTCTTTAAAAAATATCTGGCAGAATTCAAATCAAAGTGGGGGCTTAAAGGTACCTGTCGGAAAAGGGGCAAGGCTAATTGTTTTGCATGCGGGTTCAGCAAAGACAGGCTTTCTCCAGGAAAGTAAGTTGGTCTACAGATGCAGCAAAACCAACAAATCTGAAGATTATCACTCAGAAATGAATACAACGACGTTTAAAGATTGGTTTCTCAACAGATTTTTGAATTTTTTGGAGGAAGGTTCTATCATCGTCATGGACAACGCCAAATATCATTCGGCAGTGATAAACCGAGCTCCAACAACCAAATCGCCGAAAGCTGATATAGCTGCTTGGCTAACAGAAAAGAAAATTTCGTTTTTGCCTACGGAGACTAGAGCTGAGATGCTGGAGAAGGTTCGCATGAATAAAGAAGAACCGGTGTATGAGTTGGATGTACTTGCAAACGAAAGAGGACATGAAGTAGTCCGATTACCCCCTTATCATTGCCAGTACAATCCGATAGAGCTCATTTGGGCCCAAGTCAAAGAGAAGTGGCGGAGAAAAACAACACTTTCAAAATCGCCGATGTCGAACGTTTGTTGCATAAAGCCTTGGAAAACGTCACCGTCGAACAGTGGCAGAAATGTGTTTACCATACCGAAAAACTGCAAACAGAAGATTTCGAAAAGGAAGTGGTCCGAGATAATGTAATCGAGCCTCTTATAATCAACCTCAACGAAGATTCAACGACAGAGAACGAGAGCAGCGAAGAAGTGGAAGATGATGATGATGAAGAAGAAGGCGTTGATGGAGATGAATAATGACAAGTAAGGTATTAAAGAACATTTAACATATTACGCAATAAACTTATCAATTACTGAGCAACTTTAATAGCTTGTACTTAACAGTTTAAGATACTATAAACATTTGCTGTGTTAATGTTATTTAAAACCCCAAACTCATATTTAACTTGTTTTATTGTTGGTAGTAAGTTACGATATTACTGTTGGATATTATTAATTTTGCTTAAAAACATTTGGCTTTCTAATAATATTCATGATGACAATATAACATTTTTGCTTACTTTTATTATGGTTGATTTTTATAAAAAGAACTGCAGTGGCCATACTTCTTTTCTACATATACATTTTTGGTATACAGCAATTTTAATTCTATAGTCTATATATATATATAATTTTGTCGTCAATTTTGCAAGTTTTTCAGTGCAGAGGATAACAAAGTATAATTTTGATTTTAGTTGTAAATAAAATTTAATACGTGCTTAGCCACAAATAAAATAAAGAAGAGTAATTCAATACGTTTTCTTAATTTCTCGAGAAAGTATTCTTCAGTTATATCAAATGCATTTACACGAACATAACTTTCTTAACGAAATGACATAAATCAATATTTTATCACAAAATTTCGATTATAAATTATTTAAAATACAGTATAAACTATTACTTCAAGTAAAAAGGTGAATACAACTGTTAAGCGCGTGGTTTGGCAACGGCGCATTCTAGGAGACCCGCCAATTGTTCTGGCCAGCACTATAGAAAGAGCAAATAGCAAATAATAAAATTACATTACTGGTCAGACTACAGCATAAACCAACTCTGGAACAAGTTTACTACAAGTGTTCTCAAAGCTTCTGAACCAATGAGAACAAAGAGTGTTTGTCGTTGCAGTTGCAATCAGAATGAGGAGATACAGTTACTTTAAATTTGAACTTAATCCACAATTAGTATCAACCACATTAAAAAGTTTGTTTTTGAAACATTACAGGATGTGTTCATTGGGAAAACCAAATTTGACAGACAGCAAAGCATTTGCAACTAGTGAGCAACTGACCACCTATCCTTGTGACAGCAATTGAATTTAACCAACAGACTGTTGGCACAGTATTCACAATCACAAGAGCTAGTGAGGATATCTTTCAGATCTGCTGATCGCAATTCTCTGCATAAATACAACGGACCAAACAATATTTTGATTCTTAAGTCGCCAATTTTATTTTCCCTCTTGGAAAACCTCAAAAATTCAAGTTAGTTTCCGTAGGAAAATTCCCCCATTTATCAATTTGAACTTTCATTTCAAGAGAAAAAGGTGCTATACTAATTCTACAACCCTTTTTTTCCCGTCAACATAATCTTATGCCAAATATTTTTTTATGGAAGTTTAGCACATTTGTGATACCAACTACTTCATCATTATTGCATTCAACATCACTCACCAATATAATTGACAGATAATTTCCAGACCCTCAAGCTACTATGTGTCAAGCTAATTGAGAAAATTAGTATATTAGAAAGAAAATCAACTGTTTTCATTGTAAATTAGATAATTATGATACTAAATTGCAAGAACTAAATAATTTTACTAAACTGGATACCAAATTTGAGGAAATAGCACAATGGTTTTGATGGTAAATTAGGTGAACTATCAACTTGTTTTAACAGCAAATTAACCCTTTGACTGCTGACGGCGGATCATGTACCTGCCGTGCTGTGGCCAGCTACCTGCGCTAAGTGATTATCCCTGGGGACGGAGCCGTCCGAAGCGGCTCCACCCGCCCTGTGCTGAATGTTTCTGGCGAAGCACTGTGACCTCTCACGACTGATACAGAATAAATGCTCTCACTACATAGTTTCTCTGCAAATAAATTACTACAGAATAAAACTGAATCATTAACCCTATTTTTCATAACTAATAATTATTTCTTGCTTGCATTTTTCTCTCGATTTTTGCAGCTTATGTCGAAAGCGTGGTGATTCTTAAATTTACGTCAATAGTTTACAGTTCTTTCTTGGCAGTTTCTGTAGGTCCCTTACTGTATTAGAGTGTTATTGTTGATTCGAAAAAAATGCTAGAAATATTGTATTCCACACTTACATACCGCGTTCAGACCACGACTGTAAAATTAGAGATATTCGAACTCATACAGAGAGTTAAAGCCATCCGATTTTTCCTCGCGCTATTCACGAATATAGAAAGAGACCTTAAAATGATAATTGTTCAAGCAGCCTCCCCCACACACCGAAATTTGGTTTCCGGAATATCTTTGTAGATGTAGACACCCAAAATATCTCGATGTTGACTGAATGTTTGCTGCGCTTTGTAATTACCCGATTATACGTAATTTTGTTTCTTTGATGAAATTTGTTCCACATAAGTACTCAACAGATTTTTCATTTCTAAGCTATGAAGTGTCTGTCCATTAATTACGTGATGTGAAATAGAGGGGGGGGGGGGGGTTGCGGCGAAATCGCACGAAACCTCACCAGAGTAACAAAAAGCGGTATCTGGACATAAGTTCACTAAAAATTGGAGTATTTAGAAGGACATCTCTGGTCCAATATTCCCTAATTTTCAATTTTTTTCACGCTAGGCATCAGAAGACAAATAGCTCTGAAACAATACATTTCATCATATCCAGTATCTTTCCACTTTGATATTCGAGAAAGCTCTGATTCTGGAGTATTCTTCATAGTGGTTATACAAAACCGATTCTTTTCATCAGCTATATATTTCGTCAGTTCTTCTGTAAGAAATAACATGAAAACTGACAGAATACTTGACACATTCCCTATTTGACACGCATGTCCCAATAGTGTAACATCAAATGCGTGACTAACTGGACGAAAATGATTTTCTAGTTAGATTTATCGCCAAGACGTAATTTCTTCGTAGCCGTTTCACTATCACTTTCTGATTCTTCAGAACAACTAACTTGTTGAAACATGAGACTGCATTGTCACCCCTCCTGACGAGTATGTTTTAGGATTACAGCTTTCCGATTTTGTGGAAAAGCTATCACTTCCATCAAAATGAAGTAGTTCATCCTCAGTGTCGCTCATCGTAAGAATCTCCATGATTTATTCCTCAATGCACCCACGACAGTCTTTCAATTTTCTTTATAAAATACAGGACACAAAGAACACTGATGTAATTTTCGTTGAACAGTGAACTGTAGAGCGAAGCCTAGGCTCCCAGCAGACAAACATTCGTACGAATAAGCTAGCGACCAAAACTGCGAAAGGCTATTGAGAAATGTGGCGAGAAGTCCGCTTTACGACTCAGGTAGCGGCGCGTCTATATTCGTCATCAGCACACAGGTAGCGGCAGGCGGGTGCGGCTTATCTCGTCATCAGCACTCAGGGGAAATCCTGACGGCTGCGGCTATACCCGTCATCAGCACTCGGGGCCCGCAGGCAGCATGACGTGTATAGACGTCAACAGCAGTCAAAGGGTTAAAAGATTCAAACAAGCTACTCCAACAGCAAATTATTACCAGGATTTTGAAGAAGTAAATACCTATTTTTTATGTTTATGAATAAAGTGCCAGATTGAGAGAAACTTTAGCCCAGTAGAATAATACAACAAAATTTAAGGTTAAAGACCTGAAAAGCAAACTTGATAATACCGGGATGGATACATCAGAAGTCCATCTAAAGCAAGCATTGTTGACAAGGTCATTGGAGGCGGGAAAGAACTAGCGTCAAGGTACTGAAAGGAATTCAGTCATGTTGGTGTGAGGCCACCAACCTGGCACTCGCCCAGAGTAATTTCAGGAAACCATACAACAAACCTGCATGGTCAGACAGGGATTCAAACCACTTACCCACCATGCTCGGTAAAATAAAGCAGAAATTACCAATGAGGAGATGGACCATATAGAATTAAAGAGTTGCAAATGGTTTTTCTCAGATTCAAAGGTGAGATTACATGATTAACCAAGAACAGGGGTAAGCAAATCGCGGCTCCGGAGCCGCATGCGGCTCTTCGAAGATATTAGTGTGGGTCTTCGATAATATTTTTTTATATACCTTTATCAACAATAGTAATTTAGAATACATGTGTTTAAATGTGAAATTGGTTCTTTAGCCTCTAAAGTTTGCTGACCATTGACCTAGAAAAAAGTAGTAAATTCGTGCATCAAACAACTTGAAAACGTGTGTATACAGGTAAATGAAAGTGCCCAGATCAACCACATGAATTTTAGGTTGGAGTGGTGGAAAAAAGTGAACGATGTTATACAATTTCTTGCACTAATTAAATTAACGCAGGCAACCAGAGTTATCACAGAATCAATAGCTTCATGCCTCGCCAATACTGAGGTCATTAGAGGTGCTGATGAGGGCATGGAACAAAGGGAATTGGGCTATTGACTTATGAATTAAACACTAGCATGAATTCGGTAAATCATAGATAACCAAAATCTTGATGGCCAGATGGAGATTCGAAATAGTGTCCTCCCGAATGTCAATTAGACATGTTTCCCACAGAAGTACATATATTGGCAGTAGAATGACAAGATATCCAAAACCTTTTCATAACTCACAGTTTAGTGACTATAAGTGGTGCTGAGACTTAGCTGTATCAAATATAATCACAACAGTGTGTATGGAAGGATTTCGATTTAGGTAAAAGATACTAATAATGAAGTGAAAAAAGGAAAAATAATAAATGGGTTTTAAAGAGGAAAAACAGATACTGCGCTGAGTAGCCCTCGAGCACATTTAGATACGCCACAATTAGGGAAGTTATTCTTTGCATAGATGTAAAATGGAAACAACGATGAAGGAGCATGCAAGAAAGATATACTTTTGGCTGTATCACCCTGTTAAAAGTGCCAAGAGCTTCAAGCACTTGAGGGTTTGAATGAATGGCCAATGGCTGAAAGTTGCGCGATACACAGCACAGAGATATGCTTCTGTTGTTCCATGCCCGGGTCTCCAAGATCTACCACAGTCTCTCCCAGAAAGGGCAGGAGCCTGTCATTGCGTCTAAGACAGCACTTGCCTGGACTGCCCTCAGGAGGAATGGACGTGCGGTCTGCAATCAGTCGATACCGGGGTCCTGTAAGCTGAGGATTGCGCAAGGCATAACCAGGGCCACGATGCCTTCACCAGTGCAACTTATCTCTCAATGTTGATTTGTATGCAACCTATCTCTGACTGTGGTATTAGAAAACTAAAGTCTAGCACTTTTGCTTGTACTCCACCATGCATTGCACATATCAAGCATTGAAAGACAACTAGTTGTGGAACAAATGGATGCATGTTTTAAATTACTTAGCAAACACCTGGACGAACAAATCGGTTTTGCCACGAACGACAGTTCTGACATACATGTCACTATTAAGGAAGTTGGAAACAAACAAAGAACTACAAAAAGAGAATTAGGCCATTGAAAAAATCCAGACTGAACTGGCGATTCTTGAAGGCGAGGCTATGGAAAACGCTGCAAGAATGATCAAAAAGAAGGAGGCCATTCTTGTGGAATGCAAAGTTAAACGGGAGGACATACAAAGGGAAAGTGCGATGGTCAAAAGGAGTTAAGACCAGATACATATTGAACTCTTTACTGTGAAAAGTGAGGTAGTGGCAAATTTGGAGGCAACAGCTACAAAGTGAAGCAAGCAAGGCCCCTGAAGGCAACTCAGAAATTTAACCATTTCAATGCAATGTCAATTACTGATCTGAGATCAGAACAGTTGGTCTTGCAAAATTCTCACAGTTCATTTCCAGATAAGATCAGGTTAAACTGCTTGAAAATTGAAGCAGAAATAACCTCACACAAAAATTGATGTCCTGAGATGCATGCATGCGTGTTAATCGCCGACTACACAACACATTTTGATGCTCCATCAACTAAAATCGGTGAATTTGTAAAGATCAGCCCACATGCATTTTTTGCTGCTCTGTAAGTTTACTTGCTTATGGAAGTCATGCTGCTTGCTAATCGCCAACCGGTAGCTTAAATTTTCTCAATACAAAAACGGATGTCATAGCCTGAGTGAAAAGAAAGAGGAAAGAAATGTCATGAGAAATGTGTGTTTGGGGCAAGGCGATAAGCTGAAAAAAAACAAATATTGAAGGGATGGACTCGGCACCCAAAATGCCACAGCACCACGCAAGACCGTAATAGAATGATTGACATATTTTGGTGAAGGGTTTGTGCTGATAGTCATATGTTAGATTGGGGATGACAGTGAAAGATTTGTTTCATTTAGGCAAGAATTTAGAGTGGTGTCCACTGACACTCAAAGACAAAGAAGACTTAAGTTTTTATTATCATCATCATCATCTCAACAGTAACTATGACTGGCAAAGTCCAGGTCTGCATGTCAACGTAGGAGTCACATTTCACTGTGAGAAAGTTTACAGGTGCCGACTGATGCAATAATTTCAGGCAGCCTAGGCGCTGACTGACAATGCCAATTTTATTACCCACTAGAACCAATCCCAGACCAGACTCGTTGGGCAACAGACTATATGTTAGAGTAAAATAAAAATGGAGTGAAAAGAAGGTAACAACAAGGAACAAGGAACTGGGTTTGACCATTTATTTTAAAATTAATTAATCTACAGGCATGTTCAGCTTTGAGTTTGAGACATAAATCATCCTGTGTTGACACATCATTCAAGGTGTGCTGTGCTGTTGTGCCCTTTAAATTCTTGTGATTGAAAGGGGGCAGATTTTGTACATTAAGTGAAATTTAGGGAGGAGGAGGAAGACTAAGCAATAGTTGGAAAATTTAAGTCCCGTGATAACTGCTTTTTTGTGATACCTTTATTGTGTTGCTTTACCCAAAAGCACAGATTTTTCCCTGCACATCTGTTGGGTTCAAGTCTAAGAATAAATTATATATGTTGTGGCTTTAATTTCAGTAAAAATTTGCACACGTAAGTCATCAATCTTGGCTCACAAGATCTTGTAATCTCCCAAAATCTATACCATCCTGTTGCTAGCCATGCCTGCTCTCATAACTTTCTTGACCTAATTATCTGTCACCGAGCCATCACCGTACCAACTGAAACCACATTGAAACCACATCCCCATCAGACCTACAAAGGGAGAAATTGGCATAATATGATCCGGCATTTAAAAAAAAGAAATAGAACTCCTATACATGCCCCATTTGATTTTATTTGAATTAATTTCTTTCCATAGTTAACATACTGCTGTATCATTCATCTACTTTACAAATAATGTGGTATTAAGAACACTGTCATTTGAATCTTATCGCTTTGATGAACCTGCAATTTTCAATGCGGAGAAGTTTGATCATATATTACTGTATCATCATGATGGGTGAAATACATGTGGTCAATATTACAAGTGTGAAACATTATCGCTATCGAAAAATAAAATATTACACTTAACTACATTGGTTGACTGGAAGGTATTTCATTCACAATTATTAACTCCATTAAAATAACATGCAGTTCATTAGTTAGAACAAGAGTAATTTATCTTCGTTACTCTAATTGTATTTTGAAGAGCTTTCTACCAATTATGGAAGTTTATGGACTTCGTTTATGTGGAAGGTTAGCCAGAGTTATGGCAAAACATTATTTATATCATTCAAGCTGAGTTCAACTATCTCCCAGCTGCAGAATATAAATAAAGTCTCAAAAAATAAGTTAGTTTTGATAAATTCAATTTCTTATAACTCACCTTTCCCCCAGAACTTTGACTGCGGTTCTGGTTCCCACTAGGTTTGTTACGATCATAGCCACCCCGTCCAGAATCAGGTCTTCCACCCCTACCACCTCCCCCACTGCCCCTCCAACTGCTACTACCGTGACTGTTTCCACTGCCACTACCACTACCACTGCGGTAGCTTCCAGAATGTTGAGGCCTGCAGTGAGAAAACTGTCATCAGTCTTAAACATCAAAACATTTATAAATGTGTATCAGATATCACACACTAACACTAGTGTTGTATTTCTACAGTACAACATAATTAGAAATGTGGTAATTAGTTATCCATTACTTTCATTACTATGGTTTCTCCTATTACAGTAATTTTCTTTTGTTTTTTTAATATTGCATTAAAGTAAAATCTGTAAACATAAAAGTATAAGTCTTCTAAAATTTCAGACCTGTCTCGCCAGCTGCTGCCGCCCCCTGCTCCTCCTCCTCTTGGTTGCCAACTGCTACTTCTTTGGCGGTTATCAGGGCCACCTATGTCCAAAAAAAAAAAAAAAAAAAAATATACTAATACCCAAAGAAGTGAAACTGACTGTCTCAATATTTTAGTAATAAAATTTTATAATAGCTACTACTTTAGATTAAAACATCTCAACTCACAACGAAAAGATTACACAGCAGATAAAAAAATAAAACAATTGGGTCAGGAAAACTGAGCAACCAAGACCACCCACCTCCGTCCCCTATCAAGTCTTACATCTGGATTGGGCCATTAAATAGTAAAGACAAGCAATAGCTTATTACATATACTTATTTTTGCATGTCAACTATCAAATGTCAATGCAATCTGTTTTTATTTAATTTTATTCTCTATGCACAATTTGTTTATTTAACTGAAGATGAGTGGTTTGCCTTTTAATGTATTTGCACCAAAAATATTAGATGTCCCACAAAAACAATTATTGTAGATCAGTGACAAAAAGTTGAGATCTTTTTCTGAGCCAAGTCAAATTTTACTGAAATTAAAACCATAAAATGTATGATTTATTCTTAGACTTGCCAAACCTAAAAGAGGTGCAAGAGAAAACTAGGCTTTTGTGTATTTGTAAGGTTGGTAAAGAAACACAATCAAGGTATTTAGACATGCAGAAATTTTACTTTCTAGTTTACTAAAACATGTCATGCATAATGGACAAAACAAAATGTTTTATTATTTTAAATTAACAAACCATACAATCAAGAGAAACCAATCTGTTTCAGAAAATGAATACATACTGCAAAAAGTAGACTTGGCTCAGAACAAGATCTCATAACTTTTTCACTACACGACCATGAGACTTGGCATATTGTTACAAGAATTGCTTTTGCTATTTATCATTTCTTGATCAATTTTTCAGAGTAATTGCTCAAAAATAATGGTTCCATTTAAAAATTCATGGATAAGACCATTTCAGAATTCAAGTATTAACATGTGTGTGTCCAATACCAACAATGTGTATGATCCTTGCAAACAATGGGTGTGTGTCCTGGGTTATTAAGACCAGTTGCCATAGATTTAAATGTCATCATAAGTGAATTCAGAGTAGTTTCCAAACTAAGCATATGCACAGAGTAAATGTGTTAATTAAGCTTGCCAATTTCTATGCATGAGAAATTTTTTAACCAATAAATATAACAGTTCACACTTGGGGTCGCAACTGGACAAATACAAGGAAAAATCACAAATTGGAAGTTTTCTAATTTGAAAATGAAACACTATATGAGTACCAAATTACCCATTTCTATGACAACGGGAAGTACATGGGAATTATGATAAGAGTGCCGCATTCAGTTAAAACCTTTGTAAGTATGTAGAGCAACAAATTAAAATTGAAAATGTTACTCTAACTTACTAAGCTTCATTATGAAAATCTAAAGCATATTATAAAGATATGACGGTAAAAAATGATTTTGCATTTGGAATAGACACTGTAAAAATATACATAAATTCACTAATTTTAGACTAGTCTTATGATCTTGGGGATAAACTATACCTGTGTACAAAATACCAGCTTTCTATGACCATGTTTACACATTCGCGATGGAGCACGAGTTATACTCGGGCTGCATGGTATTGTCGTGCTGCCGGAGCCCAAGCCTGACTCGGGCGGCAGTTAAGTGCTGATTTCTGCCGCCTTGTTAAGTCAGATCCCAGTTTTTCTGCATGGTATTGTGTCTTTCAATGTTTCTATATAACGTGCTGCCATCTAGCAAGTATTTCTGATACTATCTTTAGCAGCATATTATATCATTTCGGCTAAAGAAACTCCCGTGTTTTTCGTGTGTGCGGCTTGTTGCAGAAAGTTTGTTGGTTTGCTCTGTGAATTTCTTTTATAATAGGTAAAAGATTGAAGGACAAAGAAATATTAGCTCTTTTAGATGAAATGATAGATGATTCAGGTTCTGAAGGAGACACTGAAGAGTGGGAAAGGGTTTCAGATAAAAATGAAATGCTTACTGCTGGTAAGCTACTTGATGCGAACAATTACGTATTTACAATTATTCTATTCGAATTTCTTTCTTTGTCGGTGTATAAAAGATATTTTCAAAGTATTGTAATCTGCAGAAGAAGGTGGTGTTGATGAAATCAGGGGACAAGATAAAGTTCATGAACTAGCTTCTGATGCAATACAAGGGCCTCATCCATGTAAGAAAATGTGCCGATCTGATAATGAAGATGAAGTTGAAGTTTCACAGTGTTTACATGACGATATTCTTCTGGATTTGCCTCTTTTTGAGGAATATAGTGGAGTTATTGCACCAGTGAACGAAAACTAGTGCCTTCGATTGTTTTAGTGTTTTACTGCCAGACGAAATTACGTACCATAAAGTGATTGTAAGACTTTTCATAAAATCTGAAAACACTGAGATGTCCCATTCTGTAAATCTCATTGTTTATCAGTAACAAGAAATGTTTTTGTAAGATTCAATAGTTTTATTGCCATAATGTGTTTAATTTCCACAAGTTCTTTTGATTTGAACATGGTTCCTGACTGACAAGGTTATCGTAAGGAATATTTAATATTATTACTTGTCAAATGTTAGAAAGGATAATGGTTGTAATTCCGTCGACAAGAGAGTGCATAATAAACAAGGTAATTTAACGAGGTATGGTTGATGTTCAAAGGAACAGACTTCCCTTGTGTTATCTAGTGTGTTCGTCATTAATTTACTGAAATGATAGAGAGGCCCTCGACTATAGTGCGGGTTTGTTTAAAACAATGGACACAGTGTGACATTGTGAGTTAGTCTGTTTGGATATTCGACGAATGAAAGACTCCTTTCAAACCCCAATAATAAAGTGTTCCAGTGCTGAGCTGTCAGATACTTTGCAGACGTCGCTGGCAAAGAAACATTCATTAACAATAAACTGTTTGTATGTAAGAATTGCAGCCAACGAGAAGAGCCGAAAGGGGACAGCTTAGAGGGGATAACCTCCCAAGGGAATTCATTCCCGCTGGTTGCTAATAAATTGTTTATGTTCGTTCTATGTTCAGGCAATCGGGAGAGAGAAGGGGGACGAGCCCTGCCCAAGGCAAGTCAACGAGGGAGGTAAAGTGCACGGACACTTGATGTAAGACCAACAGACGGACACTTGGTTTTCGGCGCGGCAAGGCAGGGCAAGCCATCTTCACTCGGGCCTTACTGAAGGCCTCCTGGGACACTGACACCGCTGCTGATAGACGCCACACGCCCGGTCTACCCTCGCTCAGCTGATGCGAATACCTGGGGCCTGGCAAAAACACGCACCATTGGCTCGTCGCAGCTATCCTAGCCGTTGTCGCCGACATGACTCTTCACGTGACCTGCGCTGCTCAACGCTATGGTAACTCCTATGTACACGATCACCAACAGAGACCACAACGAGCTCCCAAAATTAAAGAACTTATTAACTGTAAATTCCACTACCTGAGAGGGACCATTTATCTATTCAAGTAATTGTTTTATCAAATAAAGTTTGCTTTCTGTGTACAAAGATCAATAAAGTCAAGATGTTCCTATTGAATATATTATGTTTGACTTATACTCATGTGAAGGACCACTTCAGAAGAGAACCCCACCCACAAACATTTATCTAATTATTAGTTAGTAAAACTGTTTATATATTAGTAAATCCCTGTGATACATAGTGGGACACTATAATACATATTCATACATTTGATTATAAACACTTTGTTACCTTTCTTCTTCTGTCATACCCCATTTACATAAAAAGTGTATTACTTATAAGTCAAACCACAATAATATGAAAGAAGAAGTTACTTGAAATTTCAAAATCGAGAAAAATTGCCAAATACTTGAGCACCGGGGAGAGCAGAAGTCTCAGGCACGAAAGTGTTAAATACTATAGAATTTTGATGATCATCAATCATCAAGTGTTACAAAATTTGTATGAATAATAAAATAAAATATAACGTGTACCAAGCCTGTCAATATCTCTGCGTAATATAAATTTGAGCCATGTACCATCATCCAGAATGAAGATATTAAGATATAATCAGGCAAGAAACTGAAAGGAATACGGACGGCACCTAGTGATTTGGGGAAACCATGGATATCCCAAATCTGGATGACCAGATGGGGAATTCAAATCAGTGTCCTCCTGAATACAAGTTCAGAGCATTATGGTTTACCGATCACAATCGGTAATTTTATATTGCAATCTGAATTTACACAATGCACTGAACAACATTTATGCTTCAATGAAAAAAGAAAATTACTTCAGTGACAAACTAAAAATAAATTGCATTGCTATTTGTATACATAAAATACATTAAGCAACACTGAACACTGCATCCAATTATTTTCCTAAGTTATATTTTATCCTATTAAAACTAGGAAGGGTGAAGTAAATCAAACAAAGTTCGAGATGGGAGGACTGCAGACACCCCAACGTGGTGCCTCACATCTTCACTCTTGCCACTAGAGTGCAATTAAAACACTGAGCATTCATGTTTGTATTGTATTTTGCATCATCTAAACTCTCCTACCTCTATATTGTTAAATGATAGACTTATTGCCCACATCCGTATTTGAATTTACGTCGTCTTAATAACATTTTGCTGTAGTATTGTCTCCAACTGATACATTAAGAAGAATTTTTTTTCAAGCAAGGGTACTCAAAAGTGTACAGCACCACTGTAACCTCCAGATTATGAGAACAAGAATGGCACATTACTCCAAATACGAAAAAAGGGAACAAAAATCGAAACTGTATCATTATCTAAAAGCATTATACCATTAAAAAATGTTTTCTATTAAAAACAGTTTATTTACTCACCTCTTGGTCTGAAACCACCTCTGTATGAAGACTGAGATGAATAGGAAGAAGAATATGAAGAAGACCTCTCACGGTTATAACTACTATCCCTGCTATCACGGTTATCACGGTTTTCACGAAAATCGCGGTTATCACGATTTTCAAAGCGTGGTCTTTTATTTTGATTGCCATATCCAGCATCTCTTCCTTCTCTGTTATATTTGCTGACTAGTATCCTCGATTCAGATTCATTGAGTTCAGTATAAATCACTTCGGTGAATATGTCTCCAACCTCAGGCAGCATGAAATTTGCTGTAAAGATGATTGAACAACATGAGATAAGGTAAGGAGGGATGTGTTTAATACTTGTACATAACAGTCCTAAATCCCCCTTTAATAGTCTTAACATAGGTTTTTAAGTGAACACAGAAAATTTATATGACATTTATATGTGCTGTAAAATTTTCCGCAAACTGAAATGCATATAAAAAATACTGCTACTAGTCCAAAGCAATAGTTTCTTAAAAGGAGGTAGCATTTAGAATTTATAACCAGCCAACTGCAGGGGGTTTAAGACATGCACATGTACATGTATATTAAAACAAAATGTGCAACATGAATAACTATCTACATTAGAAGTATACTAAAAGAGTGGAAGATGGGGAAAAAGGTTAAGAAAGCAATTAAGGACGCGGGAAGCAAGTGACAGTATGTGCTTTTGAACCAATTATATGGCATGAAGGTAAAAATAAAAAAGGGGAGCGAGGGAATGGGCCAACATTTTGAACAAATACAACTCAAAGACAGAAAAATAGTAGGCCACTGGCTGACCCAAAAGAAATGAAAAACTAGTCCTTTAGTTACCTTTCATCTCAAGAACAGCAGAGTCAGGAACATCTTTGCCTTCCAGCTTCTCACGCTGAGCTATGCGTCTCTTGAACTCCTCGTCTGTTGGTACAATTACTACCGCTCGGCGTATGAAGCCCTCAAAACCCCTCATTTTGCGTCTTTGGGCCGATGGATAGACATTGGTCTGTGTAATGTATAGAGTTGTAGTAGACATGATAATATTATCCCAAGTTGAATTCTGGGGCCACCAGGACCCCAAAATCTCCTTCCATCATTAGACATCACTAACATCAGTTCTGTAATAAGTGCTAAAATATGTGTTTAGCAGCTGTAAGTACCTATCAAGCCCCCCTCTTACCAATTCCCCACCCCCCTTGGCCCAACTTACCTCACTGAAGAATTTGGAATATTCCAACTTTAAAAGTTGATACTAATTAAAATTATTTCTTAATCCTTTCACTGTGATATGAGCTATAAATATTAAAATTACATCTATAGTCTCAGCATTATTACAAGTTTCATTTCTTTTAAGGGCTAAAGATATGCCAAGAGCTCAATCTATAAATATATGTATATATAAAAATCCAGCTGATCAGACATTCTTCATTTCAAAGATCTTTCTTTAAGTGTTAGGTAATTATGATAAAATAACATTCCCAAATACTAGCGAAACTATACATCCACTGTCTTCAAATTGTCAGGATGTTATATTTCAGCGATCCAGCCAGAGAACACATGCATGATGTCACACCTGCAGCACATCTGAAGAGCATAATAATATTGCAGTTGAAATTTTACACTGTCAGTTGGCTATTTCAAACATTATAACTAATGCTTAATTTTAAATGTAAGGATTATATGAACTTGAAGAAATAGTTGAAAAGCCTCGTACCACTGAGTATCATGATAATCATTTAGTTATCGTTACTTATTTTAACTCAGAATTCTTAAGTTGAATTGATGTAAATATCTAGGTTTCTATATAGCTCTTAACCTAATGACAATGTGGTATCTGTTACTGGTTATTGTAATTTTTATAAAATTTTGGAATACTACCATCCCTCCAATTAAATGGTATCATCCCTCCAATTAAATGGAATTTTCATTTCCAATGCACTCACTGAAAATTTAACATAAAATGTAGTAAGAATCAAATATTATAGTTAATCTAACTAATCTTAACTTCAAAGATGGTATTGTTTTACTTCAATTAATAAAGTTCCATTTGAATACAAAATTATCCTTCACATCTTTTATTAAACTGGTGTTTATACACTAATGCCATTTTCTTGACATTCTTAGTCATTATTATAATGAATAAAAATGTTGTTCTACCCAACAGAAAAAGTAGAAAATACAAAAAGGAGTGGCCAAAACATTGTTGCCTAAACTTACATCTGACACTATCAATGGTTTCCTGAGATTTTTACATTTTCTATTGACACATTTATGCCTCAGCAATTATGCATTAAATATTTTAAACAACCTTTGCCACAGTACTGGTTTACATTTATTTCTTAAATCTACAAGATTTCCAAATATGCTTCTTGTGCAGCACAACTCTCATCATATACATGTATCAAAAATTGTAATGCCATTTAAAGTTTTTCTGACTAGATAGCAAGTACATTTTTCTTCTTCCTGTGTCATAGCTACAATTAATCTCAAATGAAGATATATATACACTGATGTATACCATTAAACTATAGTACTATTTTCTTCTTTTGTATATTAATGTTGAAGTTGCTTCCTCCTTTGAAATATATGTATGCCATCCAAAAAACAAACTCTTGCAACTAGTTTCTAAAATGTTAAAACTACATTTTGTAATGTTTACAATTAAGTCATTCAGTCCATGATCAGAAACATTACATTTCTTTGCCCAAAAATCATTTAATATTAATTTATAACTAAATATATCAGTACATAATTTCATTTCTTGAGAGATTCTGCATATTGCCTCAACCTCTCATTAACAATAATGGTCATTATGAGAAGCAGATTATCTGCAATGATCAGAGGCATATACGACAGCAGCTGCTTACAACATCATAATTGTATTAAGCTATCCATTCTGCTGAGCTAGATGTGTTTAGGTGACCCAAATAGCATAAGGTGCCAAAAAATAAAAATTATATAACTACACCTACCTCTCAAATGTAGTAACCAAGAAGACGACGTTCCAATAAATTATAAATCTGTTTACCTGTTAAATGATGAGACCAGCAATTTAATGCAAATGCGAGCATCACTTACTTGCAGAAGATGACCCTGAGATTCTTTTCTTAGAAGAAACTTGTATGTACTTACATGAAACACCGAGTGTAGATACTGCATAGACATTTCCCCCCGCCCAAAAAAATCTCCTCATATTACAATTTTCTACATCTTATAAAAAAAATAATGCTGAAAATCATTTAAAATTTGTAGTCCTAGTTTCTGACAATTACTTCAGACCATACAAGAAATAAATTATAAATAACTTACTAAAAGTTTTTGTGAGTGTCTATTGTTTTCACTTTAATTCTGTTAAAAGTAATACTAATTTGTGATTACAAGGAACAATGCATACACACGTTGTCAATGTACAAAACCTAACAATTACCTAAATCCTTTCAATCCAATAGAAAAAAATTAAAAGCAATTATTGAAGCTGTGCAGCTAACTTTACTCACACTTTATGTCAAACACTATACCTTCAAAAACTCTACTTCGGTAGCACTTTTGGATAACTGCACTTATAAAGCAAATATCTAAATTAAAAGGAAAAAAACACCAGAAGAACCTTCTCTGCGAGCTAAAAGGGTTGTTGTTATAAATGTTTCAATATAGCTCACTAATGTTTCCCTTTCAGCCACACATCCGTAACTTCACTCCTTGCGCACAGCAAGATGTTTCCAGACATTATCATCAAATGTGAATTAAATACTTTATTTGAAGTTTACTGTACTACAAATAATGTCCAGAGGGTACACTGCAGCTAATTAAAGTACTATAACCGTTGTAAATAGTTTTAATGAGGTGAATAATGAATTGTGTACTTTGTAATGGAGGATGCATGTAACACACCAACAGGCTAATCTAATTCCCTTCATTTTAATGTATTGGGTTTTTAGTCTTAAAAATGGTATGATGCTATCTACCACAAAATGGAATGTGAGTAACAATGCTCTCCAGCAGTTGAATAATGAGATTTATGAACACCAAAGCTTTATATATCATTCAAAATATCTTAATTTACAACTTATAGTTAAATCTTGGCAACAAGCTAGCTTATGAGAGAATTGTCAGAAAATTTTTAAATTACCAATTTTTAAAAATAACTGAGCTACATTAAATGCCCAGATATGATTAAGCTACTGGTGAATTGGATGAAAAACATTGATTATTCATGACATGTGAAAGTGCAGATTTTATAGGCATTTTTCAAATAGCTACTTTAGTAAATCAAAATCTATATGCCAATGATTGTAAAGTATCTTAATAAATATGAAAACTTATTTTTAAGGCAAATTAAAATACCCTTGCAGTCAAAGAACAAAAATTACCACTTAAAAACCAGAACTAACAGAAAAGATATACACACTTATGCCACACTTAAGTAAAAGTAAATTCATTTGGTTGAAGATGGGTTAAGTATGTTCCAAGTTCTCACAAATTACATCTCTGGTATGCAGTTTAACATCAAGTCCAAACCAAGAAACATTCATACCAAATTTCAAATAAATGAAAAGACTCTTTGGAGATACAGCAAGGTATATGATGCATAAAAAAAATCCCACATGGAACCAGAATTCAAAATGGAAACCCTTAAGTTTCCAATAATGGCATCTAATCACTAAAGTACTAGACTGTTCATCATCATGAGAGCTTGTTAAGCATCCAATGCCCACAAATGAAATTTCTTATGATTATCCCAATTTGTGACCAATATGACAAATTTCAACAAAGCTGTTCAAAAATTTATATGTAGAGAAAATGAACTGAAGACTGGTGTGACAGACTTGACTGTAACTTCAACAAAGCTGTTCAAAAATTTATATGTAGAGAAAGTAAACTGAAGACTGGCCAGCTTTCTAATCCACAGATCATACATAGATTAAAAAAATAAAATAAAACCTCACCACAACTTGTTAATAGTTTTAATATTTCAAAAAACATTAATAATAGTTTTATTAATCATCACTAGAACAATGCCTACCTATGCAACGACAATTTACCCGAATCATGTACACCCTTATAATACAGTTATATTTTTATTCACATCTAAATACTAGCATAGTGCCAACTCTAACATAGATTGTGGTTTCTTTGTCGTCCAATTAATAAGTGGATTTAAAAGAAAGAGAAAATGTGGTGCTTCAATTCGGCTTAAGCAAACAGATGCCCAAGTTTCTGTTTCTATATTATAAAACTATTACAGTTAATTATAACATTATCTTGATCAAGCAAAATCTTATTTATACGATATATGGATAGTGGTGACAGTGAAACTTCCATTAGGCAATGGAAATAAGGTATGATAGGTAAAATAACTCTTCACCACAGATGAAGACATGGAGGCCAGATAAACACAAATGCTTTCAATATTTTGGTTAATTTGGTGTAGGAGGTGAGATATATGGCAGGGGGAAAGATGAGCACAATTCCACACCTACCATAAGATTCACGCGGTAGGTCTGGATGTGTACACACATGTGCCATATGTCTCACCACCTCCACAAGTACGGTTATTAACCTAAATATTGTAAAGTGTTTTTGGCCATCCTGCCTTCATCTGTATTAAGTGATGGGTAACTTTCACTGTCCTATCTTATTTTTGTATGATATATGATACAAATAAAAAACCATACCAACTGTTTTCACTATGTAACATGTTCAACATTAGTTAACCACTACCCAAACAGCATTCCCTGAAAAATCATCCTAACATAATTGACTTATCCAATCATAGATTTTTTTTTTTTGCTGTCGTCAGTCTTTAGACTGATTTGATGCAATCCTCCATCCCTTCCTATCCTGTGCTAACCTCTTCATTTCTATATACCCCTTACAATCCACGTCCTCAATTATCTGCTTCATATATACTAATCTGTGTCTACCTCTGCAGTTCTTACCTTCAACTGTTCCCTCCACTAACAAATTAACCAATCCAGCATGTCTCAAAATATGACCTACCAGCCTGTCTCTTCTTCCTGTAAGCTTCTTCCATAAACTACTTTTCTCACCCATCATTTCTAAAACTCATTCATTTCTTACTTTGTCTGTCCACCTAATTTTCAGCATTCTTCTGTAGCACCACATTTCAAATGCTTCAAGTTAGATTATAAGACCCAAATTCATTACTAGATCTGCTCCTTGATAGCTCTCCTATGCATATGGCATTCTGCGACAGTGTTCACTGAATGACTGGTCACAAGTTTCAATTTGCCGTACAATCCATTTCTGTTGTGTCTTCCATAGCCCGACCAATAATCCTATTGGGTAAAGAACATTTAACCTCAAAGGAATCCCAGCATACACTACAAAAAAGAAAGGATTTGTCATAGATCAGTTTAACCTTGTATGCAAATATGAAAAACAGTAATCCTTGACTCTGCTAATTAGGAGGCTCATACCAGAAATCACCTCTGATGTTAATGTACACACCATGCCAAAGATAATAATACTTTTATTTACATTAATACTTTCAGCTGATGCCTCTAATTATATTTTCCACTATACCTTACTAATGTGCAAGACCTAATATAAAAACAGCCCAGCATGTACTCTTCCAGTCTCAAACTTCAAAGATATGTCTTAATGCTATATTGATTGGTTTCTCTGCCCTAAACCAACCCCTTCAATTTTTCAGATAACTCCTAACCATATTAAAAAACACCATTTCTAAAATATAATCATTTCATTTGGAAATAATCAAGATTCACTTCATTCACAAACAGTACGATCTACAGTATAAAACAGTGTTAAAACTACATATTAAATTCTTACAAATTGGAAATATAATTTAAAATTTTTCAACAAACAACAGTGAACAGTTCTCAAGATGTCAAAAATCTAATTACTACCCTTTACTATCCAAAGAATATTTTTTATTTGACAAGCCAATCACATATGTATTAGACTCAAAGTGTATACACTTAAACCCATTACTTAATTCTATCATCTTATATAGTGTACAAGTAGCCCCTGAAGAATGCTTTTGGAGGAAACTACTCTTAAGCAACTGCAAGTAAAGCTTTACAGAAGAAAAATGAAACCGCTTCAAAATGATTTTTCTCACAGAAAATAATACTATTTTTTTTTAATTGAAGTTTTTGTTGGATTTTTATGAGATATACACACTAAATAAAATAATAATAAATTTTGGGTTTCCAATAATGTTCAGTAAGATTCTAACTGTAGATGGCCAACTTATAAGCATTACCAAGAGTCCCAGAACCTGGCAACAATAGATACTTTTTTTAAAACACTTTCCATTGGCCAAGGTAAATTTAGTCAGTTTACAGTTGTTCATGTTTGTTAGTTTGAGGAGAGGATAGCCAAAATTAAGTTTGAAGATAATAAATGTAAGCCACCGTGCTACAGAAAAATTATGATTTTTGAAAAAGCAGACCGCAGTCTAAAATCAATTTCACTATATACAAATAAAATGCATAAGCATTACCAAAAAGGGAACAGTGGACTTAAATAATAGCAATTGCTTTTTGATAGCAATCTTACAAACAAAATGCTATAGAAATTTAGCCGAAAGGCAAATTTGTGAAAAAGAATCAAATATGTCAATATTTGTTTGGAACAATGGGTAAATCACTACAACAAATACTAAACGATTCCATCATTTTTTTTAAAAAAATTATTGTGATTTAAAAAGGTGGCAGTTGTTCACAAGTATAGCAATAGGGAATTCGACACTAAAGAGAAAACTATGAAACTTTTAAATGACAATGCCAGAATAAGTTTTTAAAGGATTCTTACTGCTCCAATTTCCCCAAAATCGAGGTAACAACGCTGGGAATGTTGTTAGCTTGGTTGTCTAGGTTGAACCGCGTTAATTTATCGAAACCTAATGTTCGGCCATCATTTTGTGACCTTCTTCAGAGTACTGTCCTCTAAGAAGGTCACAAAATGATGGACGAAACATTAGGTTTCGCAACCCAGACAACCAAGCTAACTTCGACAACGATCGCAGAGGTCTGCACACCCACTTGCTGGGAATGTTACTCGTATGAAACTGATTTCTGCTCAGCAGAATTCTGGAACGTCAAACCATAAGTGCATATACTCAAAAACTGAAAGTGGAGTTTTGTGCTGAAAAGTGCACTTGTTATATAATTAAGAAAAATTATACAAGAATGAAGTATTTCTCAATGTTGCAGTTGAATGTTAGGCTTTCGGGGGTGGAGTTCAGAACTTGTTCACCCCAAAAAGAATTGTTATAAGTTAAAATTTGTTTTATAGGTTCAATATTGGCAATTAGGGTAGATTAGTTGAAAATATTCTTTAACTGCTGTGCACATAAGTTGACAATGAACTAGGCGCAAACACTAATCGTGACTTTATACCAACTGCATACATTGTTAATGATGAACAGTGTACTATTAACAGTAGCAACAACACGAAAATTGCAGACATATTTTGGAAAAAATTACCGATTTGCAAGATGAGTTATGTATTTGTATGCGTTTAAATCATTAAATAAATCATAAAAATGATGTCTGACTAATTGCAGCAGGATATAAAGATGTTCTGTTTATGCGAGCACACAATACTCCACTTCTAAAGTGATAGTTTATTTATCGATAGACATTTAATTTCAACACAGAAAAAATTTTAGGGCTCACAGTTTATTGAACATGATAAAAAAATTAAGTTAAAACTTACATCAAGGTGGTATAAATAGCTTCACGAGGTCCACACTGCGTCGGAATGTCCCTTCTTCCTCACGTTTCAACCAAGCCTTAGGACATTCTCGGGGGACTTAGCAGCCTGCTGAGTCTGCTAGAGACCAGACTCCGCAGGCAGCTAAGTCCCCTGAGGACAACCTAAGGCTTGGTCAAAACGTCAGGAAGGAGAAGGAGCATTTCAATGCAGCCTGAGCCTTGAGAAGCTATTTATACCAGTATGGTGGCTATGAAAATGGCAAAATCTTTTATTACATCAAAGTGATTTCACAAAAATACACTGAAGGTTTCGTAGATAAATATGCTGGGTCTCATCATACAAGTTTCAGGCAGTTTTCCCACAATTTTCCTTGTTTGTAACACAAACCATCAATTTGTTTTCACACCAAGGCATTATACATCAGTAAACTGTAGAACTCATTTCATCAACAAAATAAGCAAATTGCTGGTTCGTTTACGGCGGCATATGCCAAAAAGTAATGTTACTACAGACAAAATGACAGCTGCTAGGTTTAGCATCAATACACAAATTAACAAATTAAAATGCAAACTTTTGTATTTTTACAATTTTTTTTAAAGAATTTGTTATAGTAGACACACAAGTAAGATACTGACTACTTTCCTAAAATTAGTCAAGTTCCCTATTTTAAGATCTGTATAGAAGTCATGAGAGTATCACAAATCTGTTTTGAGAGACTCCTTTAAAAGAATTTGATTAAACGGGATCCAGAGTATTGCCTTATTTACGTGTTCTCCTAGCAGGGAAGACATAAGGGCACTTTAATTCAGCATTGCCGATCAAAATCTGCCCAAAAATGTAAGTGTAACATTATTTCACACAATATACTACATTAACACAATTATCGGTACTTCTGATAGTATGAAATAGAAAGCGATTAAAAAAAAATAAACTGAATTGGATGACAAACAAAAAGTAAATGACCCCACTGTTGACACACAATAAAGACTGAACAACAGCAACGACGAAGAAAAAGCAGACTTTCCCACAGCTTTATATACAGCATTTCAGTTCTATGGTAAAACTAATTGTATGTAAAATTAATACCTAAAAGTTTATGCTTTAATCTTGAAAACAAAGTATTTGTGAATGGCAGCCCACTTTATAGTCATTCAGTCAGATGACCAAATTTTATTCATTTCTCACAGCAAAATAATCAGTCTGAATCAATGTGTCCACAGCATTTCCTTCAAAGCTTGATCTCTCTATTAAGCCCATCTTAAAAAATCATCAGCAAATTATTTTGTTTCGGCACATTTGTCTCAAATGCTATATGAACTAGCACTTAGTTCAACTATAATAAACCCCAGCATTGTCTTCTACAATTGAAGAAATTTTTTCAACCTCTTATTCTCAAAGCTTTAACTTTTACTGAAATAATTGTCTCAGACAGCTGTCATTGTTAATCCTTTGCTTTTTCGTGATTAGCTTTTAAATGCAGCCTCAGCACTTTCATTCTGGGCAGCATTCACACAACATGTATATTGTATTTAAAAAACATGTAACCATTTCTCTAGAAACTTGGCCACTCCAAAACCCTACTTAAATTTATTAGATTTTAATACACATATAATTTTCATCTCTTTAAGCGAATGTGACATTTCTGAAATAAAACTACTTACGTTACAAAATGCCTTAACAGATACCAATGCAGTTGCATACAGATTTAATTATTAAGGTGTAGGACCAGTGGCAAATCTGCAGTACTATTGAAGCAATTTAACAATACAGAATGAACAACTGATGAATACCTGATCAAGAATGTAATTCCTTCGTCGTCTTGATGCAACTTCGAACAGTTTGTTGAGACACTTGGTACTATTATCAATTAGCACATCCCAACGACCAGCATAATTTCTTTTACGTGGAAGGCCCATAACCTATGGAGACAAGAATATCACAAATATACGTTCACACTACAAAAATAAATATGTTAATACTACAAAATCAAAAATAAACTAAGACATTGAACAGCAGCAAAATGTCAGACAGGATAAAATCTGGATAAATAGCCATACACTCTAATTAAAAAAATAATTATACCTTCATTTTATCAATGAGATTATTGGTCCCAAGGACATTATACTTTTTATCAGGATGCTTAGCATACCACTCATTGGCCCAAGTTGTTTTACCACATCCAGGAAGACCACACATCATAATCATCTACAAAAAAAGATGAGGAAATTAAGTTTTTTTTCCCTTCCAAAGCACAGAAGCAAAACATTTCTAATATGGAAACAATAGAATCTTTACATAAAAGTCAAAGAGGGATGGAATTTGCTGTTTTCATATATGGGTTAAACAAATGAAGAGTACAAGGGAAGAAAAATGATGGTCCAAAAAGAAATGTTTTGGGAAATGAATTTTTAATATTAAAACTCTTAACTTGCATTACATTTAAAAACAGTTTTTTTTTTCTATAGCATTATTTGTTCTAACAGCTAATGTGCTACATTTATTCAAGGATAATTGTTATTTCAAACATGTTTTTATCTTTGTATTATCGAAATATCGAAATAATCTATATATCTATAAATGAGAAAATGAAAAAGTTCGGATGTGTGTTTGGATGTACTTCTGGAATCAATCACACCTTAATAACTCAACATATTTAAGTGAAATTTGGCATAAAGTCAGTTAATTGCGTGCGAAGTAACGTAGGATAGATTTTATCCTGCAAAAACGCAGTTTTTTTTAAGAAATTGACATTAATATCAATTCTCAAACAACAAAGAGTTCCCTACTTCGCAGATAGCCGTGCCAAGTTTACTCTTTGCTTTTTACATAAATCGCAAACACTACTTTTCAGAAATAAAAGCAATAACCTTCTTACATATGTAAGTTCGTGTTTAGTTTAAAAGCCATAAAACCGATGCACTTGATAAATAATAGTTTGGAAGCAGAAAATATAAATCTGTACTTAAATTTAAAAAAAGGTAGGTACTGTTGCTAAGTTCGCAAAGAGAGGTTTTCATTTGCGCCATAAAATAGTATGATATCTCAAATATTACACCATAATTAACATTTACATGTGTTATAATAAATGTGAAAAATCAAAGATTGGAATGAAAAACAAACTATGAGTATACCAGCACGAAAGTCGGTTCACTCAAAGTGCAAAATTGTCGTGCCCGAAATGACGTATTTATAAAAATGTAAAGGATTCCATTCTATCTCGGTTCAATTTATTTTCTGTTTCTATTTTGTACTATACAGTCTCTGTATTACACATTATTTTTACAAAAATTTAAAACTAACCTTTTTTTATTTTTTGTTCAAAATTTTTGTACAAATAGTAGAGATTATGTTTCACGATACAATGCTTTTTACTTACTGTTCAATATTCTGCAAATATCTATCGAATCCTTCACCTAAAAAGAATGTATTCAATGGAGTAATGTAGAAACTTATTGTTTCATGAAGCAACACTGGAAGTCGTTTACGACACAATACACCTCATTTACAAGGAGCTTATGAAAGCTGCTTATTGATTACTAATAATAACTAAATTCCTTCAGTCTTACGCTGTAACAAAAACTTTCTGGTCCAGGCAACATTTCAACCAAACCACTACATCTGTTAATATTGTCGCTATAAAATCAAACGATACAAACACATCTCAACACATTAAATGCACTGGAATTACATTTCGAGAAGTAACAGAATTTTCTATATCAAGATTCCTAATTAGTGAAGCATAAATTACTATCACAATTAATTTCATTATACACAAGCAATAAAAGTCACTTTATCGTAATGTAAACTTTACCAGCAATATTAACGATTGTAGAGAATTATGGACTTTCCGTTGTACACTGTAAGTCAGTGTTTCCCAACCGTTTTTGGGTAATGTCCCACTTTTAACATTCCCTCCCCCCCATACATAATTTTAATAAAAAATTATTTGTTATTAAAGAAACTCATATAGGATGGTTTTTGAAAGAAAACACTTAAATATTGTCATAAAAAACAGTAAGTAAAATTAAAAAACATATAATGAAATACTAAAATTCAAAAGATTTTTAATAAAGATTTATTATGGCAATTTAGTGTGACCTTTTATGAATTTGCTTTTTTGCTATGTTTTGTACCTATATCTAACATTGCATTTAAATAAGCCGAAGAGAAAGTGGTAAAGTCGTAACAAGTCAATTTCTAAATTGCCCCCCTAAAAAAACCAAATTGCCCCCCTGTGGGGCGTGGGCCCCACGTTGGGAAACACTGCTGTAAGTTACAAGCATTTTAGTATAAATTTTTTAATTACATTACTTCAATATGAAGCTGACAACATAATTCATGCAGCTGAATGTAGTTTCAGATGTATTCAGCATTTAATTTACTGCGTTTTTACGAGCGGCACATTGCCAGCGTCATTATTCCTGTTCATTTAGTATCTCAATCTGAAATAATAAGTCAAGTTTATTTCGCTATTCATGACGTCACTAACATACAATATAGGGAATGTATTAATGTGTGAGTGATAGAAGCTTTGATTTTCTTGCGGTAATTTTAAAATGCAGCCTGGGCCAGAATTAGAACTGAAACATTATTAGTTATTATGAGCGCCATTTTTGTGACATCATGTATCGCTTTGTACCGATATTGTATCAGAAGATCTATAGTAAGCTTGGACGATTTGGCAGAACCACGCGGCGTTGCCCAAAGCAAATTTTTGAAATTTATCAATGTTTTATTCAGATAGTGGAATGGCAGACAAGTGGAGTGGTAATTTGCTGGTAGTCATTCAATTCTGTTTGCAAAGTGAGAAGCCAATTATGAAGAAACAATTAATTACTACTTTAACATTGAAACATCTGTTTTCTAACACAGATGAATCGCAGCGATTTTTTAATATTATCAGAAAGTATAATTCCTGCTTCCATATGACGTCTTTTGGAACCGATAGAATTGTTCCAAAGCAAGGATTTTCACCGACATTTACTATCCAGGGGCAAGGATATGACCGAATTGGATCAATGCTTCCTTCGTCTAATATAAAACCACAGTTTTTACAGATATATTTCACGGGCGATAAAGAAGCAGTAACTGACAAACGTTATAGAATTATTGAAGAGTACCTGGGCCCCGCCAGGCTGATGGGGGTCCGATCACAGGCTGTAGGGGCCCCCCCCTCAACATGTTGTAGATCAAAAAAAAAAGGTCGCCCATTTGGTCTGATGGAAGGCCCTAACTGATGAATTCGCCAAGGGCCCCCAACTGCTTACCCGGGTCTCAAAATCCTAGAGCCGGCCCTGCCCGAAGTAACCTGCAAGGTAGTGATCCACCCCGACCGTGTGCCACAAGAGATGTTACAAAGCATAGACGAGTTACAAGATCGCAGTACTCCTACCGGGCATAGGGGGACCTAAAGTTCAACATGGGATCAGAACCACGGGAGCATTCTCGTGTACTTCACATCACACAACAAGCTGTGCCAGAGGTGAAGGTCGAGCTGAGAATCTATGAAAATCCTCGCCAAGATTGGAATTAAAGCTGGGGACTTTTCCATCTCCAGTTGGACGCCCTAACCACTGAGCATCCAGACCTCTCTAGAAAATCTTAAATTACATCACTCTTCCACGCGGACGAAGTCGCGGGTAACTGCTAGTTTTACATAAAAGCAATGAAAAAAGATGAAGGTCCATGGACCAATGGTTTAAACACAAGCCAGTGGAGGAACATGAAAGCAGCCTTCAGTTATTTTCTTTTAGTTTGATAAACATAATGAAAGTATTGTCATTCATTGTATATTTGCCAGTGAAGCATCATGCAACAGTGATAACTTACGATTTTAAACGCTTTCTCTGGTCCAGTCTTAGATATGTTTTTTAACATACATAGAGAACTGTCCAAAACATAAAAATCCCTTGATTTTCACACGATACAAGTTTATAGGGGCTGGGCTTGAATCAAGCATTTTTGAGTACCTGATTTCATTCACGTGAAAGTTTGACGAAAGATTTTTGCTTTACAAGACAATATTTTAACCACACTCAAGGTATCAATGCCCACATACTGGAAACACAATATTGATTACCTCTAATCTCTTCACAAAATACAATATACAATGAAGCATTTAAAAAATAGTGCAATTTTTATACTGGCCCACATAATAGTCTCAAAATATTGTTTGTTGTTTTACATCATGAGCGAGATGATTTAAAATAAAATTCCATAACACAGGGCAAACATGTCCTCCTTTATATCTATAAACTTTAGCATGGGTGTAAAAATGTGGGGACTGCACCAATCTCTCTCCATTTACATTTGGTAGGCTGTGGTGTTTGCACACCCTTCCTTTCAAAATAGCCCAGTCCTACGCACAAGATTTTTAGCCAAATTATTGAAAATTGTGTTCTTGATTTAGTGTTCATTTGGTTCAACTATCTCCCTCCTTATTTTCATTGCCTAATGGCACATTCATTGTCACCATTATCTAACAACTCAATGTAGTAAATAATGAGTGACCAAACAAACATCAATTGTTCACAGATAGCTGTGAACTACTACACCAGTGTAGCCAATGTGTGGACACTTCTTTCTTCCATACATTCTTTGGCACCCCAACCTTTCTTTTCCAAACTGAATATTTTTAATGCCTTAGGCCTGGTGCACACGAGCGTCGCGTACACGCGACATCCGATGCACACGTAGCAGGCGGCAGTAGGCATCCCACTGACAACGATGGACATGTATAATAAGAAGCGGGTAATTTTTGCGTACTTTATCTTTGAAAATCATTTATTAAGGACACAGGATAGAAGTTACTGGTATTATAGGACTATTCCAAAGAACTTATTTTTATAAGAAGCTTGAAAACAATTAAATAAACATTCGGAGAGGACAACCTCTGCCGGCACTACAGGTCCAAAAATGCCCTTCTCTTTTGTTGGTGATTAAGCATTTTCCCTTTCACCAAATATATGAGGCCTTACAGTGGTAAAGTTTTATCAGAAAAAATAAACAAGGATTTTCAGCTACAGATTGTCAAGCGCTAGGAGAAAAGTAGAAAGTACATTTGGCATTCTGTACATAAATGGAAATTTTTTCAAAATGCAATGTAAATTATGATTTATCTATCCTATTGATAAAGACGTGTTGTTCACTTTACAATTTTTTAAGAACGAGAGATGGGTACAACATTCAAGACGAAAAGAGTATACAAGGTTTTGTTGATATCGGAAAGGACGCCTCAGTTCGAACAAGAGGAACTACTTCAGTATATCCAAGTAAGGAACATGATAGCAACATATTTTGTTTCTGATGTTGCCACCTTACCCCGGTAAAGGAATTTTATTTAAGAACTTTTGTGTTTGCAACAGCAATTTACTATAAATTTTATAGGTATGATACATAAAATCTAGATTGTAAATACTTTACGTAAACCTGGAATTATAATAAACACGAAACATTTTGCTTAAATATTTCATTTTCGCCCTTGTCGTCCTTCTCCTCGAATCACTCAATGAATATCCGACATATACTGGTCCAAGCTCTCCTCTTGATTCGATCACGATCATTTTTTGACGGATGTCCCAAATTTCTGGATAAGTCTTAATTACACCAATAAAATGTTCGATGTCAATATTTTATAAAACTAATAACTCGTCTGCCATGCTTGCCGCACTAGCGTGTTCTGCCGCCCATGTGCACCGCTCCATTGGACACAATGTACTAGGAGACCGCACTAGCGTGCGCGGCGACCCTGCGGCGTGGTGGGCGAGTACAGGGAAAAACGACCGCTGGGTCGCCGCGGCGTGACCGCGGCGCTTGTGCACTGCCGTATCTGTTCCTGTGTTCTCCTAGCCGCTAGCGCGGTATCTCGGCATGCACACGACGTGAAATGACGCTCGTGTGCACCGGGCCTTATATATCTACACCATCATCCTTAATGTGATTTTAGCTATGACTGCTATATTCTACATCACATAGATTTAAAAAATACTCTAAACTATTTATTGTGGCAAATGGACCCTCATTTCCCCTGCACTCTTCAAAAGTGAAACAACCATATATTTAATTTGTTTTAAAATGTGAAAAACTTTTTTTTTTTAAACTTTAAGCATTATTTTGTTATATTTACAAAGAATATTCAAACAAATACAAAAACAAATACTTTGCGCTCAAGTAATATATCAAACATTTCTATGAAAACTCCTAATAAGATATTAGCAACAGTAACGTATACAAAATTTACTAATCCAGCCTTTATCAAAGTAGTTCACTGAGCTTAACAGTCAATGTTTTATCATTCAACTGTGCCAATCTTACATACAAGCCTAGTCTCTAAAGTAATGCATGTTTGGATTTGGCATGTACTCTACTGATCATGTATATCCCACATGCTGTACTGTTTATCAGTTTGCCAGTTGTGGATGGCTTTTAAAATGAGTTACAAAATTGAAAACTGACAAAACAAAATTGATCTATTGAATATCCAAAAAGATTGAACAATTGAAATATATGACCAGAATAAAATGTATGTTCAGATAATGAATGAATCACCTGTGATGAAATGGAGGTATAATTTTCAATGACGACCAGTTAGATTTTCTCAACAGAGATTACTAGACACTCCAAGCAAAACAACAAAATCCCAAGAATTTTTACGTGCTCTCACAACCGAAAAACTTTCTAGATAGCATCAGTGATTAAATAAGGTTCAACTGAATGCTTACATAGATATGTATTTTCATCAAAATGTCAGCATACTTAGTTTTTAAATGATAACTGTGCTAAGTAGAAAGTAGTGTTGTAAGTTCCATGTCATTTTCATGTCCTAATATATGAAGATTCTAAATCCTTTATTTTCTCTACAATCTTTGTCTGTTAATCTATAAAGAAAACCTTATTCAGCAAACTGTATCTTCAAAACAAGATATTCTTTCACTGTATTATCAAGACCCACCTATTTTCTACTAAACAGCTGACCAAGGTAATTTGATAAAGAATCTCAACAAACACTAAAATATTCTTATTATCCTTCCCTTAATTATTAAACGTACATTAGAACTAATGATGTTACACTGCAACTAGTAAATTTGATCAAAAATGTCAAAATTTAAATCAATTGCGTAATCCATGATTGATATAATCTGAAATAGTAGGTATAAGGTAAGAAATTGTGTGCATGGGAGAAGAACAGGAAGGGGGAGGGTGTCTCACTTGCACTTTATCCACATGCTGATTGCACTGTTTTTATTCTCTCCGATTCAGTCTTAACTGTCTCAATGCATATCTTAAGTGCAGAATTTTTTTGTAGATTCTTTAATCACTGAAATGATAGAAGCAACAGTACGAGCAAATTGCCAAAAACCTTCTCTTTTTTTGCCACTGTTAGAAGGAATGTCCTTTCCGATTAACCATTGAGAAAGGCCCAAAACCAGGGCCGAAACTGCTTAACAAATCAATGTGCTTCCCCTCAGATATTGCTCAAATTATTACAAGTACTTACTTCTTTATCAAATATATTTATTTGCAAAGTTAATATAAAAAAAAACAGCTACCCAATAATAAACTTCAGTACTCTAATACAAGCAATGAACTGTAATCATCAAAAAATTTAGAACTTGTAAGTAATTTTTCATTTATCAGGCATGTTAAATATCATAAATGTAAAAAGCTTTGCAGAGGTCCTCTCACAGCGATGCTGTGCAATTTCTTATATTTAAGAATTTGATTACTTGATTTTCACTGCATAAGAATACTACTCATTCCACACCATAAGTAATATGTATTTTCATTAAACTTAAATATCTATTCTGTAAATCGATATTCTATACATATCAGTTTTTGTAGTGCCAAAAAACTGATTTATCAAATACAAGCAGATTCAGTTCACATAATTAGACAACATTATTTTTCAACTAGCAGTTACCTGTGACCGTTCACTTGAAAGTGTGCTATGGCACAAGAGTTTTGGTTACTGTTCAAAATACAGCCAGCAGGAAGGAAAAAAATCGTCTTTGGGGGTTTAAAATAAGGTTAACTTCTTCCTAGGCTTAAAAAACTTCAAGAAAAAACCTCAAAGCTGTGAAATGGGTAACAAAGATATATGTACTGAAAGATACAGTTACGCACATTACTGACTTAGCGCCAACAGAAGTCTCGAGCCCCCTCTTACGACACTGTCACAATTCAATATAAGTGCCACCATCTTTACTCAACATCTACCATGCATCATCAATAGGGTTGGGATCTTTATGACCAAAAAAACAGAAATATGCCGGCAAATATAACCTTAAAAGTGAGCAAAATAACAAAATTTGACCAAAAATTTAAATTTACTATACATTAAAACATGCTTGATTATACATCATTTATTTTATCTAGTACTGTCACTTTCATGTAGACAGCATAGCTTGCTTCTGTGCACTCGCTGCACCAGTGGGACATTAAATCTTAAATTGTTTTGTTGAAGTCACTTTAATTTCAGATAATGTTCAGAATAGAACTTTCATCTGTATTAAAATACTCCTCTCTAAATTCGCTTAAGTAACTTCGCACTTTCAGAAAATTTTACTTTTGGCATGGTGGTAGGTCTACTCACTGATCCACTGCAGATTTAATGATGAATGAGGATATTTCATTGAAATATTGACTGACGTGGATCGACACAGGCATGCTTCCGCTGCAATGTCGAGATTAAAAGGCGGCCGGTCCATTACATTTAGAGTGTGACAATAATATAAAACATTAATTCTCGACTAGTGAAAATGTAAAAAAGAAAAGCAAGAGTAATTTATCACACATACTTTGTGCATATCTTGACATATGCTGCTGAAACGTGGACAATGAAAGAACATCAGGATACTAGCAAGCGAAATGAAGTTTTTAAGAGGTAGAATGGGAGTTGCTAAAAAGAACAGGGTAAAGAAATTATTAGATACACCATAAAAGAGTAACACCTGTAGGAAATGATATAGAGGACCAGTAAAGAGAATGAAGGTTCAGATAATTCCAAAAATAAATCCACAAAATTAAGATGCATGGTATACGACCCAGAAGAATACCAAGAGATGAATGGCTGAGAGGAGTGGTGTTTACAGAAGAGAGGACTGGAACAAGGTAGTGACAAAGAGGTGGAGTGGCCATTCTCTCAAACTGTCTTGCTGCTAAAGAGATTACAATACTAACTGAACTATGGCGGCAACAATGTACAAACCACTAGCCTTTCTAATCAAAAACGGGCTCAGTTTAGAACATGAAACAAAAATAAATAATTCGCAGAGACTCTAGATTAAACCAGTCCTGTCTACTGACCGATTGGTACTTACAGTTTTTAATTAAATTTAGGTCATCGGACTTCATAAATATTTTCTTTTAACAGTCACCTGTTCAGTTGACCAAGACTTGTCATGTTATCATCGTAGTTTTATTTCTTTCATCTTTTAAGTTTCTACGAATAATGCAAAACAACAATTTGGATTACTTCTATTGTTAAAACAGGCTTTACTCAAAACTGTTCAACAGAAAGTTATCCTCAGACACCAGGGCCGCATTTAAGCATAGGCTACGTAGACTATAGCCTGGGGGCCCACACCACAAAGGCAGGGCCCACACCACAAAGGCAGGGCCCACACCACAAAGGCGGGGCCCACACCACGACCCTGGTTCCCCCGCCTGGGCCAGTAGAGCTACAAAAAGGTCACCCATAAATTTTTTTAGCCAAATTTCGAATTTAAGCATCAATAGTCGGAAGCATCTAGGGCCACTGCCGACGGGGAGGGGGGGGGGGCAGCACTACATGTGTAGCCTAGGGGCCCAGAGGGCCTAAATGCAGCCCTGTCTGTCACCAGTCAAAATATTAACCCACATTTAATTCTAGGTAAATTTCAAAGACTGTACAGTCTAATCTATCACACAGTTTGTTTTCACATCTTTCTTTCACAAGTAGCTTGAACTTTAATATTGTTCTATAACTTCCTTAGACACTTAAATAAGTTGACTAAACAGCAGGCTTTCTTGATCTTCCTCAAATTATAATAAACATATTATAGCTCTTTTCACCAACAAAATATTTTTACCACTTTGTAATTCAACTACTTGTCAGTCCACATATCCGCGATAGCATACCTATTCTAAAAGCTTTAAATAAATAAAAAACTTCGTCTACAACACGGAGATGGGTTGCATCCTTCCGAAGGAGGCATACCAAGCCACTGAATCAGTGGTAGGATGACTAGTTCCTTTCCTCTTGAGCATACAGTTTAAGGTGGAACCTGAACCACAGATTAAAAATACTTAAGGTTTCTATATTAAATTAAACAGTCCTTATTAATCTCCCATTAATATATTATTTATTGTGAAATAGTAAGGAAATACTAGTTCCTTTAAAGGTTATTCACATAAAAAAAGTGTGACAGCTTACTCAGTTTTAATGCTCCCGGCAGCTAATAGAAATACTACCAGGAGTTAGCTGACCTAATACTTGTAATTCGACAACCTGGTGTCAGTGTTTCAATTTGCCACACACCCCACCTTTTCTGTGGCTGAAATTACAGTTTAACATGGAATCCAAACCACAGAAAATCTTGACTCATCTCACATGACAAAGCACGGCTCTTAAAAATGACTAGTAAGACGAGGAGTTGAACCAGGAATCCTGAGCTACAAATGCAAGCACCTTAAAAGAGTTATCAGACCAGTCATGTGAATAAAGAAAAATAAGAATTCATGTTATTAGTCACTGACAGGGTAAATTCTTTAATGCTTGTGAGGACCAAACGTCATTCTCTCCATTTGATATACGAGGCGTATTTTTTAAGTAAGTACAGTTTTGTCACACCGTGGCTGCAGCGCTACAGTCGGCGTTCCGCGCATGTGCACTGGGTACCTGCATCTCTTGCCTACGCACTGACGCCATTACAGTCTAATTCTTCCTTGTTTACATTGTTCACCGAGTGTAAGATGGCTCCGATAATCGCGAGTCCGCCGAATGTGAAGTACGGGTTGTTATAAGATTTCTTTGTGCTAAAGGCCTAAAACCGATCGATATTCTTCGTGAGATCTGTGCACTTTACAGACAAAACGTTAATTATAATAAAATTATCGATGTATATTTGCACGTCTTTTTTTAATTTCAAAACGGTACTTACATAAAAAAAACCATGCCTCGTACTATCCAAATTCAGGGATATAAAACAAACGGAAATCTTTATAGTGAATAATGTTTACATGCATTGAAATACTGATAAGTAGCAACTAAGACCAAACAGGGTGTACGCAACCAATCTAAACCAACTTCACATAGAGCAGAAATTGATAGAATGTAAATGCAGGACAGAAGAAAAATAAACAAATTAAGAATGAAATTTCCTGAAGATATAGAATCGAAATGGGTAGCGAAAATTTGACATTAAATACAGAAAATCAACAAAAATCTTCTGTTTCTAACTAGCATAATATATAGAAGAATACGAAGTGGACAATGCACAACATGACACATTCATGTTTGTATTCTAGCATTTCAATTATTAGAAAACTGACAGGAAGATATGAGGATTTATTTACATCATTCATACCCTTGGAAAAGACTAATAATAAAAATCTCAAACCTACAATGGAGTCTAAAAGCAAGGAGACTAAACCATCAATTAAAATAGGGTGAAGAAAGTCTGTATCACCTCTGGTACACAGCTTGTACCCCGGGGAAGCATTTAAGAAGATGAAAAATTTGAGCACAACATCAAAGGTTCAAGGAGAGAGAAATTTCAATATGTTACTGATGGTGTCCTGTTTTCTTTCTAAGAGTGACAATACAAAAACAAATTTTAAATGGTGATGAAAAATGGAGAGTTGGGTTACATATAAACTCGGTTAGTATAAAGGGCAAAAGGTGTGGAAGAAATATAAAAGCACAATATATTTCATTATGAGATGAAATGCAAGATAGTTACAGTTCCAAGAGTTAAAACAAAATCAATGTAAATTAAATTAATATTGGACAGCGGCAGCTATACTACAATAAAAAGAATATCTTGCATATTATCTTGCATATAAATAAAGTAATGCCATCAAATAATATTTAAACTAATTAATTTAAACATACAGGTATTTATGAAAATGAAATTTCAGCTCCAACAAAATATGAAAAAACAGGATTGGGGAGGGGGTAAAAATGTAACTTACTTCACAATCTTCTCTACTTTTTGGACGCCGAGCACCAGCAACTCTCTGTTCCACTGGAATTTTAGCGGCAGGAACATAGCCATTCAATGGCGGAAACCAAGGTTCCTTGTCCCCAAAATTGCATTCAAATTTAATATTTTTAGTCAGTACATGAGGGAAAAGTGCTTTACCCTTCAAGTCAGATTTAGCAATTTCATACGCCACTCCCTGTGGCTCTCCATTTACAGTGAATGACATGATAATTGGTTCACTGTCTAAATCCTAGAAATTAGAAGAGAACTTAATTACATAAAAATATTTACTCTACAGCAAATTAAGGAAAGATATTGTTTGCAAGACAACTTACCAGAAAACAACCCACAACATCACCAACAATAAAAGGCTTTCCATAGTCCTTAAATTTACAATCAGTTGATGCTTTTGCTGTACCTCCATAACCATAGGACAACGGTTCTTCCCCTAAAATTTAAATTTTTTGCAAATCAAATATCAATAAACTCTATGACATTGCCATAATAAAAGACAAAATTTGCAAATTATAGCAATGATTAAAAATTATAGGTATGCGGAAAAGAAATTCTGATTAAGCATGCGTCTTGCACATCTGCCAAATACCAAATAAATTGGAAAAATGTGGCTGCAAGTTGGGAAACACAAAAAAGTAATTAAATAAAACAAAAGAAAGTAAAAAGATAGACAAACTCAGAAATAAGGTGTTGATAATACTAAATTTAACTTCATATGTATAAATCTTTAAGCAAGTGTCAACATGTATATTTGTTCCAGAATAATAAAAACCTTTATAACAGATTTAGATGGGGGTTTCACATCATAAGATCTAACTTAACATTTGTAGCATGTCTTATGGCTCCAGATCTGGCACCAGAGCAGGAAATGAAGATCTGTTCATAGGCTTAATGTTTTAGAAGTTACAGCACACATCTTCAGTGCAAACATGGTAACAGTATTACACCTCACATATCTTACCTTCATGCCACTGGTACTTTTAGATCATTTCAATTGTTAAAAATTGGGTAACGCTGACTGTATACCTGTTAAAAAGTGTTCAATCACTAATGACATAATAGATGATCAGATTAAGGCATAATATTTCCCATGTTACAGGCTGTCCATTCAAACCCCCTCCAGAACTATATTTCTTTGTATGCGTTCATTTTTTATATCCTTTCAGTCTTACAGATATATTTCACAAAAAAAAATCAAACAACTAATTTCTTTCTTTAAATGGTTCACATACTTTTGTATGATCTAAACTGTTTCTGTGCCAAGAATATATGATGAAATCATATTTCATTTATAATTCTAATTTTTTGTGTTTGACATTATTTTAAATATGTCTTGAAATCTAGGTCAAAGGTGAAGCTGCAAGCAAAACAGTTTCCAAACTTCATGTGGCTACCTCATTTTATTGTTGGTCAAGGTCCATAAACTAAAAAATTTTAATTCTCAATTCTGTTAGTGTTTTCCACCATAACACGTGAACAGTTAGATGATTTTGGTGAAACTTTGTACAAGTTTCTCATTGGATGCCTAAAAATACCCAAATGGGTCTACTGGTAGAGTCTTACCAGAGTCTGCGGATGGCTGGTATCAAGGAAATGTTGGTGAACTAGTTCCTATCTACAGTTCAGAAGGGGTATTTAGGAACATGCAACACTCACTGTAAATCAGCTTTTTACATTGTTTAAATTTTTTAAACTGGCTTGGGATTTCACTGAATTGTCTGGGTTGCTGGTTTAAACTGTTTGGCTGTGGCTATTCTTTCTAATGGAAAGTTGATTATTGACGAAGCCTGGGAAGTTGATTAGTGGGGAAAGCTATACATGAAATTGTACAGCAGGGGCATTTGAATTGACCATTCAGCATGTCCCAAGATGGGAAAAGTTTTCCCTGTGGTCAGATTGGAGTAGATGTTTACTGCACAGGAAGGATACACATAGCAGTCAATAAAAATCACAGGGTATTTTTAGATCAAGATGTTCTTGAAATTGGGTTGTCTGCTGAAGCATGTATGGGAATGGGTGGAGAGAAATGTGATGTGTGTAGGATTGCATGGAAGAGATCTGGAATGTAATGTCCATGGCCAATGATCTGGTTACTGAACCTGAGACCAATAGAGCACTGGGTGATGAATATGGGGCTATGTTTAGTGTTAGAGGTACAGGACAAGAGTAATTGTGTAAAAAGTGAGTATTAGCATAAGAAATTCGTTTTTGTACAAGTTGGGGGGGGGGGGAGGGAGAAGGGTAGCAGTGATACTTCAACAGAACAGATTTGAATGTGGAAACATTTGATGTGAAAGGGAGAAAATTTTTCATAGAGAAGGTACTGTCATAAATTTGTATATTTATTGTAAGCAGGGATATGAAAGCTACCTTTCTGTAAGGAAATGCCAACATCAAAAAATGTGGGGGAGTTACAGCCATGTATAGTTTACAAATTAGCTGCAGTTTACAAAATTGAGGAAGCTTAAGATGGTTTTCACTGTGGGTTCAAATCTTGAATATATGTAATAATATATCTGAACCACAAAAGGCGTTTGAGTGATTTTGTTCAAGGATTGTTCCTTCAGGTAGCACAGGAATGGCTGGCATAGGATGGGGCCATGCAGGCACCCGTGATAGTACTGCATCTCTGGCGGTATACTTTGGAATTGAAGTTTTTCGAAAGACAATTGAGTGAATCAAGGGTACAAGAATGATGTGCTAGGAGGTTCTGTGACAATTCCGTTTCTAGGAAGTCTCTACGGCACTGATGCCCTCACAGTGGAGGAAGTTGTATGCAAGTTTCAATGGAGACAAGGAAAGAGACTGATGGTAGATGAGGGGGGACAGTAGTCAGAAAGTTAAGGGTGTCTGATGAATGAACGGAGGTTTTGCATAAAAGGATGGAGATGCTGACCCAAAGAGCCAAAACCCATTCAGTGGGCAATAAAATATGACGACTATAGGCTGCCTAATGCCTTATGGATCTTGGGGAAAAGGTACAGAATGGGTGTTAAGGGACCCGGAGAAAGGATGGAAACGGTTTTCTGATGAGAGCCCTTATAAAAGGTCAATGAAATCAAGGAAGATTAGTACTTCCTGACAATGGGTATAGTGAGATCTGTGGAGTGTGAATGGTAGGTGCTGGTAACGGAGAGCTGCCTCGTCCTCATTGACAACCATGACCGTAATGGTTGAGCCCTTATCAGCTGGGAGAGTGATAAACTTGTTCCTGAACAAGTTCTATGGTTTACAATTGAAAAGAGTCTGCTGGAGTGGGGAATGAAGTTCAGGAAAGAGTGAGGACAGGATGGACATGATAAACTCCTGGAATAGAATGATGGGAATGATTTGAGGAAAGGCAGACTAGTCTTGTTGGGAGGAATGTTTGAACTACTGAAGGCAGGACTATCTTATTTAAACTGGTATTCACACCTCGGTGGTAGCAACAGGAATAGTGCGCACAGACAACACTAATAAGATCTGACCAAAGTGATCTGATTGGTGTTGGTAAAAATAATTGTCTCTTGGAAATAACAGTTCAGGTTCTGTCAGAGGAATGGAGAAAAATTTAACAGACTACTGTGTTTTATCTAATGGAAGGAAAGGGTACTTTTGGGGAGGGGAGGTAAAGTATTTAGTGTTTATGACCATTAGTGATAATGTTCAGATGACTAAGTGGTTGGTGAACACTAAAATTGAAATTGATTTTCTTAAACAATTTCACAAAGGATATCACTAGTAGCACACAAGGTGATTCATGTGAATGTTACATTTTGCCCAAAACTGCTGAAATATCAAAAACAAATGAGTTAAGCTTGAATTTACAAATTAATTGCTCAAAATCATCAGATCAAATCACACAATTTATGTATTAAAGATAACTAGAAATCTTATTTTTATGTACGTCATTTAGGTTTATCTACCATAAAACATTGCTGCCCAATTTCATTATCTTTTTCTGAGTAAATTTACCAATTACCTGGTTTTGATAAGGAATTAACACTAAGCAGTCAACGTAACATCTTCAACTTCTAAATTATGCAAAAAAATTATTGTTGGAGAACAGACGATCCAAACAGGATAAAGGCTATTTTAAATTTTAAAAGGATTAAATTTACCAGGTAAGAAATTGATAATTATCATTAATTTACAAAAGAATTAATTTTACACCGTGAAAAAGTATACCTGCAATTATTCCCCAAACAACATTTCCCTCAACAGAATTACCTAGCTAAAATTTAGTATATCCTGCCACACAAAATGTTACAAGGAGGCAAAGCTTAATAGGTCTTACAACAGCTAATTAACATATGGATAAGCAATTTGTAATAATTCACTACCTACAACTAATAATTACATTTTTTTTAAATGAATTTAATTCCTAGCTTAATTCACAAGAAATTAATTCAGTAGAAATTTTGTACCTAATTGAGTTGAAGATTGTTCCACTGACCAGCCAGCTCTCAGAACATGTGGATTGGGTTCATCTTCTAAATTTGAAACTGGACAATTTTCCAGCAGCTAGAAAGAAAAAAGATTAAAGGAATTAGGCATCGAGTTTACTAACTCCAACAGAACTGACAGCTTTTAAAAATGAAGCTGAAAATATCTCTGTATAATGTTTGAAGCAAGTTATCCTATAGAGGAACACCGAGGACAAGATACAGTGTACGTTACACACTTTCTACGCTATTAGTAACCACTGAATACCAACCCCGTGTGGTTGCACAAATTTAAGCACTACCACAATGGATTTGGGATTTACAATGGGTCTGATTGGGATTTTCAGGAAGTTTATATCAATCACTACGCAAATGTCGGGTCAGAACCGAATTTCTGCCTCAAACTTTGTACTTTACAAACAAAAATGCATTTATTACACAGAATGTACGTTGCACGTTTCGCAGACTGATGGTAGCACTGAAATTCTCCCATTAGAACAGGTTCCTTTGACTGGAAAAGGAAGAAGTGAGAAATACAAAATATGTCAAAGTGAGCCAAACAAGCAATACATGTCTCCCAGCACAAAAATCCACACAGTTAAAAAAAAACCCTGATGAAATGAAAGGAGTTTGTTTTCAGCACCAGGTTATTTTTGCTACTGCATACAACTGGTGTGCAATAAATGCACAGTGAGATATAGACAGACTTGTTCCATGATGTTCACTGATAGATAAAAAGTCAGAGAAATCCACCTGGATTTTGGCATGTTCACATACAGACAATTAATATAAGATGTGTGATGGTTTTTTTTTTTTTCATATCGAGAACACTGGTGTATTATTGGCACTGTGGTCTAGATAGGATTCCTCCATTTAAGGCATGATGGAAGTGGTTTAATGATGGTTTAGTGCAAAAATGAGTTCAGAGCTACTGCACTTCATTCTGAAGTCTTGTGTATAATGCCAAGGATTGGTCTATGAAATCTTAGAATTACAGATCTGTCTTCCCAGCAATTCTTAACTTGATGAAAAGTGCAATAGCTGAATTGTGTAGTTTATTAGGTATTGGGCCATTTTATGGCAAACTGAAATTCTGTGGTCTCCTAAATGAAAATACCTGAACACAAAATAGCACAATCTCTTTTTTGTTCTATTTTACACTCCAGGCCAAGCACTTGCCAGTTTTGCAGTCCCATTACATGAACTAACCACGTACTAGAGGTTGTACAGTTTTTATCATTACATGTGGCCGGCCTCGCCAGCGGCTATCTCCCCATTTTTTCACACTGCGGCAACACAGGAGATGCATGACGTCACAGGAAACTTTAGCCCATCTCTTGACTCCGCCCATGACGGTATCCTATTGGTGGATTTTCAATCAAGGGCCTTCTATATTTCACACGATTCGTTTCCTAATGTCAAGTTTCAGAATATACAATGAAAGATAGGTGGCAGATATGTGGCTTAGGTCCGCCAGTATGATTGGCCGGATATTTCAGCCACTTAAAGCCGATTCCTTTTCTAAAATTATGCTATTAAAACTAACATTAATGTTTGGAAAGTAACGTAAAGGATTGATTGAAAGCGTAGCAAAAAGTAGACAGGATATTACATTTTATTTAGATTTATCGCATTTACGCTTAAGAAAAGTTTATTCTCATTTTATCTTGAGATAATTTCTTTTCTTATTTATGCTTTTCGTATCACCCATAAACCAGTGTATAAACGGACAAAAGGATAGGCAAGTCACGGATCGAAATCTTACGTTTTAGTTGATATGGAAGCAGTCCTGATGAAATTAACGTAAAAACATGTATCTCGAAGCGACTGATGTGTGCGGACAGGAAGTTCCATATAGGTTGTTTATGAACTGGATGGCCGAAAACATAGAGCAAGCTGCGTGGTCTAGTGGCTACCGTTTTAGGCTAGTAATGGTGTGGTCGCTGGTTCGAAATTATATTGGGGTAATTTTTTTTTGTTTCCAAACTATTCCAACATACCCATTGTTTATGTATAAAATATCTAACTTCTGTAGTAAAAAAACAGATAACAATTGAAACATCAGACTAAAAAACTATTTCTATTAAATTTTGCTGAATAAAATGTTCATTATAAAACCCATAGTGTTTAATTGAAACCACTGAACTATAATCAGAATCATCTCAAGTTCACTCCTCATGACTAACCATTTTGAACAATTTATTCTCTGGAACTATTGACTACCAGTGCCTATTTTCAAAGAACGTCCAAACAGATCTTACCATTTGCAAAAGGCAG
>JARYHS010008075.1:24309222-24554009 GCA_031002005.1 Vandiemenella viatica
CACAAAAACTCCAATCGATTCCACATTATTATCTTTTAAAAACAACTTGGCTTCTGTCCAAAGTATGGCCAGTAGGAAAAAAACTGTTCTGTCAGGATGAAAACATCAACACATTCCTTAGCCATTACTAGTGTATGCAAAACTGAAAAAACAGGTAAGAGAGAAGTATTACAATGCAAATAATTGGGTTACGTGTGGTATTAGCCAACATCAAGCATGCATCATAATTGTGAATGTGCTACTTTCACATGATGTTCGCATATACCAGCTGTATTAACAGAGGGTGTGGTTAGGTCGAAATGCAGCTTGGGCCAGAATGATGATTAATATTCCATGGTATACAGTGGATTTTGAGTGAAGAAGGTGGTTGCCATTGTTGTATTATTTTATACAGGGCGTTCGCCGGAAAACGCTACCCTCCCAGTCTGTTGCCGTCGGCAACTTGCTCGGTCAGTGGAGCCAGCACCTCCCGCCACACGGCACCGTGAATCACCGCACTGTTTAACACCTCCGCTGCCCCAACAGTGCAGTGACGCAGTATAATGGGACCCTTACATTGTTAAGAACAGTTTCTTTGCATTGTAGCTAGTTTGTGACTTCAGTCTCTTATTAATCAGTGTTGTGAATAAACGTTTCATTGCGGTTTGGGGCTTCATACTCTTACTAATCTGTACTGTGTTTGAGTGTGAGTAAAATTATGGTACGTTACAGTTTGCAACAAAGAATATTTCTCTACGATACATATGTGAAGAAGAAGTCGTTTAAAAAGTGTCGCAGTAAATTTCGTCGCGAATTTCCTGGCGCTTTACTGCCAGCTAAATCAAAAATTCTGCGTCTGGTTAAAAAAATAAGAGAAACGGGTTCATTTTTTAACAAAAAGAGACTGTCGGTCAACCGTATTCTCACAGAGGAGAAAATTGACGATATCGCTTTTCGACTAGAACAGTCACCCAAAAAATCATTAAGTCAGTTAGGGCAGCGTGTGTCTCGAAATATGTTCAGAAGATGTGAAATGTGCATTACACAAGAGGGTCAACACTTCCAGCATCTTTTATAAGGTAAGCTAATGAATAACGTCACATTTAAATGCTTAGCGCATACAAGTTTATGAAGCGTAATTATTATGAAATAGTCTGCGGCTGACGGTCGAACAATGCCGGAAGCTGACCGCTCGCTTGCCGGGAACAGTTTCTTCCTTGTAGCGCTAACAGTGGGTTGCGTTTCCCGGCGAACGCCCTGTATAACTGGACCTCGTATTTGTGCAGCTATCGGACTTGGTGTATCTTTATATATGTCAAATGTAACTGACTTTAATTTAGCTTCTCATTATTGTAGAACGAACTTGGAGAAAGGAGGAGTTGTCACTTATGTTAGAAATGGTTATAGTTTTGGATATAAGTATTAGCAACTATTGTGTTGACCAACATTTTGAAGCCTGTGCTACACAGCTAAGTTTCAATAACGAAATTTTCATAATAGTAACAGTATATAGAGCACCATCGGGGAACTTTTCTGTTTTTATGAACCAGTTTGAACTCTTATTAACATTTTTAAGCAGAAAAGAAGTCAACATAGTCGTATGTGGTGATTTTAATGTAGATTTTCTAAATAACTTACCCTGTAAAGTCATGTTAGAATCGTTAGTCAGTTCATTCAATTTAACTCAGGTAGTTAATTTTCCAACTAGAATAATGAATAATAGTCACTCAGCTAGATACCTCAAAATTCAGTTATACCATCAAGCCATCCATCAATGGACTTTCGGATCACGATGCCCAATTATTAACCATCAACACTTCAATAGGAACTAGCACTCAGAGTAATGCCTTTAAATTTCAGCGTGTAATAAATGATGAGTCAGTTACTTGTTTTAGAAAGTGCCTGAATACCACAAACTGGGAACAGGTTTACAGTGCTCAAGGTATGGATAAAAAATACAACATTTTTAGCAACATTGTATTAAATTTCTTTGAAAGTTGTTTCCCCTTGAAAAAGTGTCGTGCTTCTCAAAAAGAACAAAAGCCTTGGATAACTATTGGCATTAGAACAACATGCAATAATAAAAGGAAGTTATATAGGCCTATTGCCTCTAGGAACAGTGAGAATACTAATGTTAAAACACATTACAAACAGTACTGCAAAATACTGAAAAAGGTTATTAAAGAATCTAAAAGTATGTACTACCAACATAAAATTCATGATTCTGAAAATAAAATTAACACAATATGGGACATTGTAAAAACGGAAACACGAAAGCGTAATCAAACAAGTAATGATATTTTTGTCAAAGAAAATTCAGTAGAATCTAATTTTTCAATTGCTGATAATTTTAATAAACATTTTTTATCTGTTACTGCTAAGTTGATTGCTAATAGCTCAGTGACACACAGTATGGGTTTTGTCAAAAAAGGCTTCAAAGAAAAATTTAACTCTATGTCTATAAAATTAGCTACTCCAGAAGAAATAAGAAAAATTATCAAATCCCTTAAGAGCAAATACTCAAGTGGTTATGACGGGATTTCCAGCAGATTAATTAAATTGTGCTCCACATAATTAAGTAATATACTAAGTTATCTATTCAATATATCTTTACTTGAGGGTACTTTTCCAGAAAGGCTTAAGTATGCTGTAGTTACACCACTCTATAAAAAGGGAGATAAGGCAGCCGTATCGAATTACCGACCAATTTCATTACTAACAGCCTTCTCCAAAGTTTTTGAGAAAGCAATGTACAACAGAGTTTATGAATATCTAAAAAAATAATAATATTCTAACTAAATCACAATTTGGTTTTCAAAAGGGTCATTCAACAGAACAAGCTATATTTGCATTCACTGACAATATTTTAGAAGGAATAAATGATAAATTAATTCCTGTTGGAATTTTTTGTGACTTATCTAAAGCATTTGACTGTGTAGATCATAAAATTCTGATACAGAAACTTAAGTATTATGGTATAGATGGCATTGTTAACAAATGGCTTAGTTCTTACCTTCTAAATAGAAAACAGAAAGTGTCAATGGAGAATTTTAAGACTGCCTTAAGAGGTCCACTGTTTTCTGAGTGGAAATTAATCAGATGTGGAGTACCTCAGGGTTCTATATTGGGGCCACTATTGTTTTTAATATATATAAATGATCTACCCTGCGTTTCATCTAAAAACTCAAAATTTGTCCAATTTGCAGATGACACAAACATAGGAATTAAAAACACTCCAGATTTATCTACAGATTATATTTCAAATTATGTCTTTGAACTGATTAATAAATGGTTTACAGCTAATGGCTTGTCTTTAAACTTTGATAAAACTCAGTATATGCAATTCAGTACATCACACAGATTAACACCTGATATAGACATAAAATTTGCAGGCCAGTCCATTCAAGAGGTAGAGAGTGTGAAATTTCTAGGTTTGTATATTGATCATAATTTAAATTGGTAAGTACAAGTTTCTGACTAACTAAAGCGACTGGGAGCAGCCACGTTTGCAATTCGTACAATTTCAGCTTTAGGTGATCTCCGTATGAGGCAGCTAGTTTATTTTGCTTATTTTCACTCCTTATTGTCATATGGAATAATATTCTGGGGCAATTCTACCCATAGAGACAAAGTGTTCAGAGCCCAACAGCGTGTAATAAGAATTATGTGTGGGATTAGCAATAGAAATTCATGTAGAGAGCTGTTCAAGAAGTTAGGGATTTTAACATTAGCATCTGAGTATATATACACATTAATGTCCTTTGTAATCACAAATTATACTTTGTTTGAAACAAATAGTAAAATACACAATTATGGCAATAGAAGTAAAAATGATCTTCACAAGACTTACAAGTCATTGTCATTTGTTCAAAAAGGGGTCCGATATTCAGGGATACATATCTTCAATATGCTCCCAACACATATTAAATGTCTAGTAGATGATAAGAATAAATTCAGGAAAAAATTGAAAGAATTTTTAATTGACCACTCCTTCTACACTGTCGAAGAATTTATTTCTAAGGTATCTACAAAATAACTGCCAGTGTAAATATAGTTCACATAATTTACCATGTATGCTATGACTGTACATCTCCTGGTGTATGTATATAGTTTGTTAGGTAATAGTTTACGGTACCATATATGTTATGACTGTACATCTTGTGGTGTATGTATTATTTTGTTATGGATTTTTTTTTTAATGTACCTTATATGCTATGACTGTACATCTTCTGGTGTATGTATTATTTTGTAATGGAAGTGTTTAATGTACCATGTATACTATGACTGTACATCTAGTGGTGTACTTATTGTTTTGTTCTGCAACTGTTTATCTGTAAATTGACAACTTTCCACATCCCATAGAGCCAGTCTCTCATATTGGGATCAATGGAAAATGAATGTATTGTATTGTATAGCTTTAAGAACAGTTGCCAAGGATACATGTCCCATTTAAGCCCATTCAGAATTTTAATGTTCAAACTTATTAACTTAATTTCTTCTATTCGAATAACAACAAACTTTTATATGACTTCTTGGAATCGCAGTAACAGTTTATCACCACCCCAAACGCACACACCTATTACCTCGTTCGCTCTGTTTGTTATTCCGGTTGTTTCCATAACTACTAATTTCTCCCAGAGTAACCTTAAGCCTTTTGTAATTTCTCCATGAAACTCGTTATGCTACAACCCTCCCCAAGTTTACCATATATTTGGGAAAATACACTGGTAAACTTTTTATTGAGGGCTTGTATAGAGACCTTAAATACTTGTTCGCCTTAGTAACATATATGATTAAAATATATATATTTTTTTTTACAACAATTGATATAAGAAAGAAGAAACACAACTTTTATGTCCTGTATGTCACGGGAGGTAGTGAAGTATTTTACTTCGTCACACTGACACCATTCCATGTCAATGAAAAGTATGTAACAATAAACATTTTCGTATCAGCTAAATCAATGGGCAAGGCTACGAAACGAAAATACAGTGCAATCAATACATTTCACTAATGTTAAAAAATGTGAAATGTATGTTAACCTCCTGATCCATTGGCGTACATAGCCAAAAAAAATATTTATAATGTCTAAATGCATATTCATTAAATATGATAATTACTTTCCTGACCTTTACAAAATTGTTAAATATATTCACTAATAATAAACAAATGTCTGACTCGTTACTACATTTTTTCCCCTTCAAATGCAAAACCTTTATAATCAGCTATACACGAGTTCCTGAATGAAGTATTTAATCACAGGAAAGAAAGTACATGGACCTTAAAAAGTATATAATATTAAAGTACTTACCCTGGTTAATTTCTTATTGCGTCAAAAGGAATATTTAACAATAAATATTGGAAATAATATTTTACACTATTTTTGCAAATCTTTAATTAACTTTACTGTTAATTTTTCCTCTCAATATGACATAGTTCACATAACCTTTCTCTCCATCCTCATAAGTAGTCTCTACAGAAGATGAATCCTCAGTATTGAATACCATGTTTTCTATTTTAAACAAATGATAATCTTCCTTATTATGCCTACTTTCTTTGGTATCCGTGTCTTCAAAGAACTAGTAGTCTGCTTCTTTGAGCTAACAAAATCATTTCCATTATTTTCAATTTGTTGCACGTTAGTTTGCAATTATTGATTTCTTAGCTATCATGGTAATAGGCCTGTATTAGGAAATGTCAATTGCTTTTAATTAATATAACTTTTTTTTGTTACCCTTCTCAAATACAAAACTTGTTTAATTAACAAAACATCTACTCATCAACTTAACTGGATGGTATTTGTTTCAGAGGACTGAGGGCAATAACATTATACCTCCCTTTAATCTTAGCCTCATAGGCTACTGTGTATGAGTTCTAATTACTTCATATAAAAATTTAAATTTCTTGATCTTGTTGTTTATTCCTGAAGATTTCCAATGAATTTGGACTAGTACTAAATCCCCAATGTCATATACTTTGGGTTTCGTGCATGCATCATGGTTTTTTTCTGCTTTTCTGCACATTTCTTCAATTCCTTACATGCTACACTAATTTTGTCTGAGTAGCTATATGTGACAGTTGGGAATTTATTGAATTCGTACACAATACGAGGATGTATCTTTCTGAACACGAGTTCAAAAGGTATTATCGAAGCACAGTTGTGAGGGATGGTGTTAATAATGTCTTCTATAGCATCTGGTTCGTATGCCTATCTCTTGTGGTGTTCACCCAGTATGTTCTAAACCAACACCCTAATTCCTTCATAATATTTTCTACTGCATTTCCTTGGTGGTGGTAGAAAGAAGTTTTAATTATTTCGATATCTAAATTCTCTAAACACTCAGTCCATACCTTGCTTACGAACTGGGGTCCATTGTCTGTCAATACCTTTTTTGGTTTGCCTACATGAGGGATGTAGTCGTTGATGACCTTGAAACAAATCACTTGGCAGTACCTTTTGTTCAGCGGATATAATTTTACATAGTATCACACATACTTGTATTACACCCCCACAAGACATTGGCAGTGGACCAAAAATGTCTAGGGCAACTAGTTCATTGGGTTTATTTGGTAACACACATTGCATTTCTCCAGCACGCTTAATGTTGTCAGCTTTAACCTTTTGGAATAACTCACAATTGGTAAATACTGTGTGTATTCTCCGGGTCATATTTGTAAAGTACAGCATTTCTTTCATAATTTTATGGCATTTATTAGTGCCATAGTGACCATAGTTAAAATGATGTTGTCGGATGAAATAATTGACATAATTTTCAGGTACCCATATCTTCCATTCTTCACTACCTGCATGGTTCCTTTTAAATAAAATTCCATCAAGTTCTAAGTTGGGGTTTACTTTATAATCCTTCAGTATATGTATAATCTCTTTTATTTCACTCTCTTTCTTTTGCTCTTCCTGTATGAATTTCAAACAGTATCTCACCTCCTTTGCTCCTGTTACACCGTTAGTATAAAATATCTGTGGTTCCTTGATTCCTGAAGGGGTTGATTCAATATTCTCTAATCCTAGGGCATTTGCAACAAGGTATCAGCCGGACAGTTGTCTTCTCCATGTATATATCTAATTTTGAAATTAAATTCTTGAAATAACAAAACATCTAGCCAGTCTACCATGAACTAGTTTACATTTCATCAGAAAAGTGCCTTGTGATCAGCATAAATGATGATTTGTGAAAATAATAGCAGATATCTGAACTTTTGGAAAATCCAAACTATAGTGAGTGCTTCCTTCTGAGTAAAGCAATAGTTACGTTTTGACTTTTTTAGCACCCGACTGGCTAAGGCAAAATGTCTTTTTACTAACTCCCCTTTTTGTTCCAGTTCTTGAAAAATCCATAATCGGAACTATCTGTTTGAATGCAGATAGGAAGGGACCCAATTTTGAGCATATAAATTCATTTTCTGAAGCAAGGTGTTTTTTACTTCCTGAAAGTCACTTTCACATTGTCATTCCAATGCCATTGCAAATTTTTCTTTTTTAATTTTTCAAAGTGAGGACTATTGGGTATTTTTCCCGACATATTTATGATGATAATTACAAAGCCCTAAAAAAACTTATTAATTGTTCTTTATTTTGAGGTCTCGGGAACTCTCTGATTGCCTTAAGTCTTTCCTCATTCGGGGTGATCCCAGTAGGGGTAACCATATGGCCCAAAATTTCAATTTTACTTGTCAAGAATACACATTTCTTCAATCTTATTGTCATTCCACCTCTTCTTAAAGTGGTCGAAGTCTCCCTCAAAGTTCGCCAATGTTCTGTAATTGTCTCAATAGCAATCAAATGGTCAGCTTTCCAAACACTACAATGGAATTGTTAAACGGAATATTTGATCTCTCTAAAACCTTTCATTTGATCATTCTTTCCATTTCCTCATCAACTCCTAGCAATCAGTATTATATAGGGTTTCCAAAAACGGAGTCTTGCAATTAACAATAAAATGTCATTCGTAATCTGTTACTAGTCCTGGCGTATCTGAAAATACATCACTGAATTTATTTAAAATATTTATTAAAATTTCCTTATTTTCATAATTAATTTAATCCTCTCCAACTACTAAATTAATCTCCTCAGCTTTCTGTATTATATCTGGTTCTATTGATCTCATTATGAACTTAACTATTTTCTCATGAAATTTATGTTTTTTCGCGATTCCTTCTGCTACCCCAAAAGTCAAAACGTGAATTATAGTTTCCTGTTTATCTTTCCAAAACCTGTTCAAGGTATTTGTAATTTACCATCCTGTATCGGTAATTGAAGAGATCCATGTTCGAAATCCATAACAGCCTTGAAGGACCTCAACTAGTCTATGCTGAGAATGCAATCAGTCGTGAGTCCAGGTACCAAAAAGACAACAAAATCAAAAAAGTATTCGCCTATAGTATGTTTGTATTTAAGAGTATCTGTTTCCTTATTAATTTACTTCTTCCGCAAGGTTTTGAAACATTTAAAATAGACTAGCTATGAAATACACGAAACATCTGCACCTGAATCGAGTAATACCTCCACTTTGTTTCCATAGACTGTTGCTGAAATAACTGGTACTCTAACTAGTTGCTCTTCAATTTTCAACTCCTCTTCAATTAAGGCTTTTCTTGGATTATTGTGAAAAACACTACAAGCTGATACTATGCTATTTTCACGGGTTTTTCCGTTTTGTATTTTTGCCTCTGTCCAGACCGGTATTTTCTAATTTTTTTTAGTTTCTTGACTCCCTACATAGGTTAAGTGTGGTCTAATTGCTTTCCCCAATCACTTGAGATTTAAAATATCTTCCTGGGAAACCACCCCTTCTCCTTCAGGTTATATTTCTTACATTAGCTCTACATTTGGTGGAAAAAATTGTTCAGAACCAGGATTTAACTTAGGGTCAGAATGACGGTTATTGTTCCCTAAATCATCTTGCCTGTCATATCTGTTATTGTCCAGTTGTTGGCGGTCACTAAACAAATGACTGTTTGGATACCCTCCTTGGTTGTGAGTGTAGTATGAATCATTTTTATTATGATCCCGTTGCTGTCTAAAGTTATTGTTATAATCCTTATTCTTACAATTTTTATAATATTGTCCATATTCAAGCCTACATAATAATTGTTCAGCTTCTTCATGCTCCTGACATTCTGGGTTGTACAGATGTCTCATATTTTATCAGGCATTCCGCTTACAATATCTCTCACTATTTCTTCTTCAGAGAGTGGATTAGTAAAGAAACCATTCTTTGCTGCTTTAACGGCAAAAAAGTCTCCCCTTGCATAGTTCTCTTTTTTCATTGTACTGCCTCTCCTGAGACTAGAAATGATTCAAAAAATTGTTTTTTAATTCATCATATGTCTTGCACTTTTGAATTTGTTGCTCTCCCCATACCTGAGCTCTACTCCTGAGATGCCGATAAATACAGTTAATTTTTTCTGTGTCATTATAATTTTCAAAAGCCCTATAAGCTTCAAATTTTTTTTATGAAAGTAACTGGGTGGATGTTCCCATTGTCCCAGAATTTAATAATTTTGACTTTGCCACTGGAAGTAATGGTTATTTTGTTCAAGTTATACCAAGGGTTGAAGGTTTGTGCATCTATACATTTTCATGTACCTCTGTTAGTTTCATATCATGTAATTGTAGTATTTGTTGGATGCTATTCACTCCAGTTTCCATATTATTAAGTTTATCTCTATTGAACCAAGCAGGTGATGGTTGTTTTGTCTTACAATCTCTTTACAAGTTAACAGTTCACTAGACCGGTCAAACCTGAACTTAAACGTCTAAAGTGAGAAACTCAAACTCACTCTATATACTCCGATCCATTCCATTACAAGAGGTTCAGGAAGGTCTAAAAACCCTTCAAAATGGTAAAACTGCAGGATTAGATGAGATTTGTCCAGAACTATTGAAAAACTGTGGACCAGCTACATGTCGTTAGCTTGCCTCATTCTTCAGTTCAGTACTACAATCTGGAAGGATTCCTCAGATCTCCAAGCGAAAGAAAATTATTGCTTTACTCAAACCAGGAAACTTTCCCACAAAGTCACCGTCCGATAGTCTTACTCAGTGTCTCTTACAAATTACTGGAAAGAATAGCTCCGGCAAACGAAGCTATGATCCCTGTTGAACAAGCTGGATTCCGTCCCAGTCGGGACTATAGTGATCAGGTCCTGTCTCTTAACACCTACTTGGAAGTAGGTTATCAGAAGAAAATGAAGAACGTATCTGTATTCCTGGATCTTTCGGCAGCATATGATACAGTTTGGATAGAGGGTCTCCTTCTCAAACGGATCAAAGCAGTTCCTTGCATAAAGATAATTTCTTTACTGAAAAACATGTTAAGTAATCGCCTGTTCCAGATGCACACTGAGTTCAGCAGGAGGAGATTTCACAAGCTAAATAATGGTTTACCACAAGGCTCGGTCAGTTATCTCCCCTATACTTTTCAATTTATGTACTCATGACCTGCCAGACACGGTCTCTCGCAAATTTGTATATGCTGATGACATCAATCTTACAGTGCAAAGAACTAACTTCGTGGAGGCTGAAGAAATCCTACATTCGAAGGAGGTGCCTTCAACCCAATCCACAGAAAACAGATATAGCTACATTCCATCTTAGCAACAAACAAATGAACTACCACCCAAATATATTGTTCAGAGACCAGATGCTGAAGTATAACAAAACCCCAAAATACCTGGGTGTGATATTAGACAGGTCCCTAACCTACAAAATACCTTCAGAATACAGCTGCCAGGTTTAAATGTCAGAACCACTTCCTTCAACGGCTGGCAGGAACTTCATGCGGAGCTGATGCAAATACATTATAAACAGCAGCCCTAGCCTTGGTTTACTCCACAGCTGAATACTGCTCCAGCGTATGGCTTAATAGCTCCCACACCCAGTTGGTGGACGTTCAGCTTCGCCACACAATGTGCATTATAACTGGCTCGCTTCTATCTACAACTATTCAGTGGCTGCTGGTGATTAGCAACATTCCACCACCTCATATCAGAAGGCAAAAGGTTCTAATAAAACTATGATCAAGAATTTCCCATCCATGAAGATGTTGGGGAAAACAAAACATGACTGAAGTCACGTCACCCTGCCTGGAAGACTGCTGTCAGTCTAGCATCTAAGACCTTCAGTCCTACAGATAGCTGGACAGCAGAATGGGCATCACCAACACCACAGGGCATAATGCAAATTACCAATTCCTGCTCAAAACTACCAGGATACAACTTACCGCGGTCAATTTGGTGTAAAATAAATCGGACTAGATGCAGTACGGGAAGAACTGCTTCAACTCTCCACACCTGGGGTTGGGCAGATTCTCTGTTCTGTGACTGTGATGAGGTTTTACAAACTATGTCGCACATTGTTCAGGACTGTCCACTGCGTGCCTTTCCTGGTACTTTGGAAGACCTAAATTTGGCTACGCCAGAGGCGGTGGCCTGACTGGAGCGCCTCAACGTCACATTGTAGTGGTTGTGACTGGAGATCCTGTCTCAGTGGCCAGCTGTGGGCATTGTCCTCTGAACTATGTGTATATATGTGCGTTCAGATTGAATACAGTATAATTGTAATTGAATTGTGTAAATGTCTTATAGCATCATATGCAAAAAAGAATAAAAAAATAAACAAGTTTCATGATGTTGTGTACTTAATGTATGGAGGTCTGTTACTATGTTCTCTACCTGATCTCCCATTCTTGCGTAACTCTGTTTGACTGTACAGATTTTATCCTCTGAACTTTTAATGCTAAGCCCTTGATGGCTAAGTCAGTGGTGTCAGTGTGTGGTTTTTATAATGTCAATTTGATTAAATAATGCACATGTATTTTTTTCACATTTCATTTTGCTAGATTCTAATTTCTTTTTAATGTTGTCCATTTGAGTACTAACATTCTGTAACTGCAAACTGAACAGATTTTGAAAGGTCTCAAGCTGTTTAGACATAACTTTTAAGTCAGATCGTGGACCCACTTCTCTTTTAATATGGTACAGATAGCATGGTTAATAAATGGCATAGTTCTTACCTTATAAATAGAAAACAGAATGTGTCAATGGAGAATTTTAAGGCTGCCTTAAGAGGAACACTTAATGTATGGAGGTCTGTTACTATGTTCTCTACCTGATCTCCCATTCTTGCGTAACTCTGTTCGACTGTACAGATTTTATCCTCTGAACTTTTAATGCTAAGCCCTTGATGGCTAAGTCAGTGGTGTCAGTGTGTGGTTTTTATAATGTCAATTTGATTAAATAATGCACATGTATTTTTTTTCACATTTCATTTTGCTAGATTCTAATTTCTTTTTAATGCTGTCCATTTGAGTACTAACATTCTGTAACTGCAAACTGAACAGATTTTGAAAGGTCTCAAGCTGTTTAGACATAACTTTTAAGTCAGATCGTGGACCCACTTCTCTTTTAATATGGTACAGATAGCATGGTTAATAAATGGCATAGTTCTTACCTTATAAATAGAAAACAGAATGTGTCAATGGAGAATTTTAAGGCTGCCTTAAGAGGAACACTATTTTCTGAGTTGAAATTAATCAGATGTGGAGTACCTCAGGGTTCTATATTGGGGCCACTATTGTTTCTAATATATATAAATGATCTACCTTGTGATTGTTTCATCTAAAAACTCAAAATTTGTCCCATTTTCAGATGACACAAACGTAGGAATCAAAAATACTCCAGGTTTATCTACATAATATATTTCTGATTATGTCTTTTAACTTATTAATAAATGGTTTAAAGCTAATGGCTTGTCTTTAAACTTTGAAAAAACTCAGTACATGCAATTCAGTACATCACACAGATTAACACCAGATATAGACATAAAATTTGCAGGCCAGTCCATGCAAGAGGTAGTGTGTGTGAAATTTCTAGGTTTGTATATTGATCATAATTTAAATTGGAAAGTACATTTTTCTGACTGTCTAAAGCGACTGGGTGCAACCACATTTGCAATTTCAGCTATAGGTGATATCTGTATGAGGCAGCTAGTTTATTTTGCTTATTTTCACTCCTTATTAAATTAAATTGTAATGGAGTGCATACTCTGGTGGCAATTTCCCTAAACACCCACCTACATTTACCCTTTACAAATTTTAACTTTAAATTCTTTCAATGATTCTGGCAAATTATTAATCATTTCTCTTAGTAACTTATTCCAATCCCTGACATCTTTACCTAAAAAAGAGAATCTTCCTACACCCTTATGCCTGAAATCGAGTGCCAGCTTGTAGTCATGGTTATCTTTTCCCTTACATGCATTACTTTCAATTCTTACACCAATATCTTTCCATGCCTCATCACCAATATATGCCTTGTACACTCCCAGGACCCTCTTCACCCTCCTGTCTTCCAATCTCCCATGACCCTCTTCACCCTCCTTCTATCTTCCAATCTCCCATGACCCTCTTCACCCTCCTTCTATCTTCCAATGACTCCCATTCCAGCTCTTTTATCATATCTGTTACTGATTACGTTCTGAGATAATTTGCAGAAACAAATCTAACAGCCGTTCTTTGCACCTTTTCCAACTCCTGTATTTGATACTCAAAATGTGGGTCCCATACTACACTACCATATTCAAGCAATGGTCCGATCAAAGTTTTGTAACCCAATTTCTTTACTTCTCTCATCACCCTCTCCAACAAATGCAAAATTTGGAAACCTTTTCCTACTAGCTGTCCAGTATGATCTGCCTAGTTAAGCTTGTTATCAAATGTAATGCCAAGATATTTACATTTCAAGTCTTCAATAAGCAATTCTTTCCCAAGGAATTCTAACCATAACCCCGTCAATGGCGGCTCAAGACGTCTATTACCACTTAGTCAATAATGTGCGAAAACGTGTTGTGGTTAGCTTGTAATGTAGCTTGGACCAGAATGACGCCATCATACTTGGTGGATTTTGGGCAAATAAGGTGTCTGCATCATAAAGTCTGACTATAATTATGTCATAGGCGGCTCGAGACGTCTATAGACACTGTCAGTAATGTGCGTGCACGTTTGTTACCTGTTTTATCACTTTCAGGTACACTTTTTTCCTGAAGAGTTAATGACAAGGAAGCAGTTAGCGGCATTACTGGATTTCGTGATTCCACTAGGAGTTGGCATGATAATACTGAAGTGGTCAAATGCAAGACTCCGCTAGAAATTATTTCCGAAGAACAGTTAACGGTTTCATGCTGGTCCAGGCTGTATTAAAATCTAATTTCTGGTTGAAAATAATGGTCCAGCGTGTATTACAACGGAATTATTGCTTGGTAAATAATACGTCTTGCGATTGACTACAGCAGTATTACAACGATATTATTTAATGTTGTTGTAGTGGAATCGCGATCTCCAATAGACCCCAGTTGGCCATAATTTCAACACGAAATTACAGTGTTTTTTTCCCCTACTGGTCGTACTTTGCACAGGAACCAGCAGCAATGGTTAACTTCATACCTTTCACAGAAATATAATTGATTACACATGCATAGGGTTCAATCTCGTTTGAATGACACAAGAAAAAAAGAAGGCCCCTTACATCAAAATGCATAAGTGATATCATGCTGTACACATACTGTCGAATACTGAAAGCTTAATATAGTACCTTGGTAATCCCATTTGTTAGCTTCAATATTTTTTTTAAAGATCGGCGATTGATGTACATCAAAACTGACATCTTTCGAGAATATCCTCGCTATTTTCAGTGTCGACAGACAAATTTTACTAAACAGTCACAAAAACACTGCAAATAAATAACGAGCACACTTAATAAATTGCAATAAAACATTTAAACAATTCCATAACCTCCACCGCACCACCACTCAATTCACATCAAAGATATGTAAATCTCAAAGATGTGTATACTGTTCAATTATCAACAAATGACATATCAGAGTTTGACACAGTGCCGGCAACCCTACAGATTTATCCGTAGCTCTAGGGATTTTTTGTTTTTAAATAGGATTTTATTAAAATTTTTACGGATTTTTACCTCTTTTTTATTATTTATTGATTTTTCCTCGAGCACGATGTATAAAAGAAAGGTTAATAAATCTGTACTATCTGACCACTATGCTATTCTCTCATCATTTCTCTTGACCTCACCACGTCAGAAAAAACCTCCAAACAGATTAAACCAAATAATAAATATCAATACAGAGAGATTAATGACACAAATATAGCAGACTTTTGGTATTGTTTAAATAATATGAATAGCCCTCTCATTCACTCTCAGACTAATATTCTTGATAAATTCTCAGCCTTCTTCACAGACTTTATGTGGAGTGTTAATTTAATTTAATTTAATTTAATTTAATTTAATTGCAATGGAGCACAGGCTCCGGTGGCAATTTCCCTACACAGTACACACCCATCTTCCCCCTATCCTGCACCCCACCTACATTTGCCTCTACAAATTTTATCTTTAAATTCCTTCAAAGTTTTCGGTAAATTATTCATCATTTCTCTTGGTAACTCATTCCAATCCCCTACTCCTTCCCATTAAAAGTTGTAAATAGTCGATAAAGACAGGTCATAGCAAATAAATGGTTCACTCCTAAGTTACTGGAGTTAAAAAATATATGTGATAAGTACCACTTTATATCCAAAGAAAGTCAGTCCGAGGACATAAAAACTAAATATAAACAAATCAAATACATGTACAAAGACGAAATCAGAAAAGCTAAACTAAACTATAACAGTGAAAGAGTCCTTAGATGTGCAAATAAACCAAGGGCTGTCTGGAACATCATTAAAAATAATCTTCCTACAAATAGAAACATCATTCAGGATGGGACACCAACCAACTTAATAGCTGAAGAATTCAATAACTACTTTATTGATAGTATTAGTGAAACAATTAAGAAAATAGCAGTTAGTCAAAATGAAGCCAACTACTATCTGTCCAAAGTCAAATGTGCTGATACAATATTTTCTTTCAAATCAGCTTCTGTACAGGAAGTCCAGTCTGCAATTATGTCTTTAAGAAATAGTAAGTCTTTGGATGTCTACAACCTAAATTCAGAAATTGTCAAGCTTAGTAGTTACTTTATATCAGAAATGATGACACAGGTTGTAAATGGCTGTTTTGATAGAGCAATTTTTCCAGAACAGTTGAAGGTATCTAAGGTAATTCCAATTTATAAAAAGGGTGATAAAAAATCCTTCTGCATTTATAGGCCAATATCCCTGGTCCCGATTATGTCAAAAGTTATTGAAAAAATCATCAGTCAACAAATTTATAAATATCTTGAACAGCACAATCCCCTCTGTAACAACCAGTTTGGGTTTAAGAAAAATCGGTCAACATGTGATGCAGTTGCAAATTTTATCGAGGACTGTCTTGAGGACCTCGAAAATAAACTCAATGTTGATGCTAAGTTTTTTGATCTGTCCAAGGCATTTCACACTGTATCCCATGAAATTTTACTATCTAAACTCAAGCACCTAGGTTTTGATGATAAGGCAGTCAAGTTAATTAAATCATATCTAAGTAATAGATCACAAATGGTCTCACTCAACAATAATTTATCTAAGCTTAGGGAGGTAGGACATGGTGTTCCTCAGGGATCTATTCTTGGCCTCCTACTGTTCATCCTATATATCAATGACCTATCACCTATTATGGAAAACAGTAACTCCAAATGCTACAACTATGCTGATGATCTATGTGTAAAAGTAAGCTCCACTACAACTTCTCATGAAAGCTTTCTTATGAAAGATAGATCTACTTATGGACTGGTGTAGTGCCAACAAACTATCTCTTAACTTAGAAAAACACACACCACCTTGATAGGCTATATCCTTAAAGAGCAACTCTACCTGCAATTCTGTCAAATTCCTGGGAATAATTATACAATCAAATTTAAAATGGCAGAGGCATATTGAATTGATATCGAATAAAGTCGCTAAGGGAATTTTCATGATTAGGAGACTTAGAGGTACAGTGACAACAGATGTATTACTCTCCATTTATTATGGTTATATCCACTCCTACCTATCCTATGGAACTTACCTTTGGGGAAATAGTCCCTACTCAAAGTGTCTCTTTGTCTTAAAAAAAAAAGCAGTTCGCCTGATATGTAGGGCATTACCTAGAACACACTGCAAGTAATTATTCTTAAAGCTGGGAATCATGACATTACCGGGTTTATATATATATATCAATGTTTACTTTTTGTAAATAACAATCAACACCTCTTTAAAAAAACATATTGAGGTACATGATCATAACACTAGAGATAAGCACAATATAAGAATTGAATACTGTTCACTTAGCATAACTAAATATAGTTTTAAGTCAATGGGAATCAGATTCTTCAACCATCTACCTAAGAATCTGAGAGTGATGACACTAATTAAATTTAAAAATAGCACTAAGGATCTTATAACTGCAATATGTCCTTATAAAACAGAAGAATTATTTGATGTAATATATATTTAGTTACATTATTTATCTTATACTATCAGTTGTATTAATATGTATACATAATTATAGTATGTAGGTATATGACGAAGCCTATTTCAATATTATATTGACTAATGGTGAATAAAATGATATGATATGAGGCAAAGTTGCATTATAGGTACATTTAATATCTAGCACAGCAGTGATAAAAGTAACACTGTATGAAATATTTTCTGAGGCATTTCATACATTCAATGTAGAATATTATCTTGTATTTGGGATTTTAAAGATTTGGAAATAAACTATTCTTAATTTTGAATCTCTCTTCAATCATTAATGTTTGAATATCTCAGTTAAAGAGTCTCCGGATTTTTATACCCAATCTACGGAAATTTTATTGACCTTCTGTGGATATTCATAGCCACAATATTGGCAGTACTGGTTTTACAGGCGGTACTGCAAAACAGCAAAACGTGGTCGTATGACAGAGGTATACAGTTTTGTTGCTTTGTTTTGTATTTTTTTTCTCAAATTTGTTAGTTGGTACAAACATTCTGAATTTCTGAAAGTTGATAGGGGATGTTGAACGGAACTCAGTGAACGAGTCAGAGAATCTTACCTCTTATACAAAGGAACAATATTTGTAACTGAAGACAAATGCGAACATTTTAAAACAAAATAACTGTTAATCAGTGTAACGGTAAAAACTAAATTATAATTATATACTGTGTGGATTGGTACACTTTCATATCGCGATACGGGTGGATCCACTTACTGTATAATGACGTTGATAATATGTACTTCATTTAGCATATAATTTTTTTGGGTCTACTGGAGATCGCGATTCCGCTACAATAATATTCAGTAATATCGTTGGAATACTGCTGTAGTCAATCGCAAGACGTATTATTTTCAAGCAGTAATTCCGTTGTAATACCGCCTGGACCATTATTTTCAAGCACAAATTAGCCTGGACAAGCATGAAACCGTTAAATGTATTTCGGGATGAATTTATAGTGGAGTCTTGCATTTGACCACTGCAGTATTATGATGACAACTCGTGGCGGAATCGCGATCTCCAGTAATCCCATTTTGTTTTTTTTTTAGTTACATGGTGCTAACGAAAGTGATTTTATGTAAAAATAAATTTTAAAGCCCTCATGTCTAATGCTGAGCCAAGGAATGTCGGGTCTATCGGTGATTGCACTTCTGCTACAATAACATTCACTGTTAACAGAACACTGAACTAGTCATTCACAGGGTGTATTATTTTCAAGCAGTAATTTGTTGTAATACATCTTGGACCATTATTTTCAATTTGTAATTCATCCAGAACCTGCATGAGACCGCTAAACGTTACAAGAAAATATGTTTGCAGTATCATTGTACCAAATCCTTGCAGAATCACGATTTACAGTAATCTCAGGATGTTAGTTGTGATTATAGACCAGTAAGCATCACAGACTGCTGAGCATGGTGGGTGAGGAGTAACACACTGGGCTCGCATTTGGGAGGATGCAGATCCGAATCTTGGTCCGGTCAACCAGATTTCATTTTTCCATGGTTTCCCCAGAACACTCCAGTCAAAGGACAGTATGGTTCCTTCAAAAGACCTTTGCCAAATTCCTTCACACTTCTTGCTCTGAATACTTTCCCACCTCTAATGACCTTAATGTTGACAATATGTAAAGCCAGAGGAAAATCGCTAAAGCCTCTTAAAATTTCTTCTTAAAAGTTTCTGCCGCAAGTGCAGGGACATAACATTTGAAAACGAACCTGTGGATTAATGTTAAGCATATATACTGATATACCATTTTGTTTTACTTTTATGTTGCACACAGAGATTGTTATGGCAAAAACTTTTTCACCCTTCAACATTCTGAAAAAATTTGGTACTTGTGTAATTATTTATGATTTAATATTGGCAAAAAATACGCTGACAAGAAAACTACTTTCTCCAAGTTGAATATGAATTAAATAGATTTAATTATTTGGTGTTACTAATAAAAATCTTTTAAAAAATTAATTAAATACAACTTGGCAGTTTGGTTGTTTGTATTAAATCTTTAACTGGAGAGGGTGAATGGTAATTGGATTACAAACCCTTAGATCGCTGCTTGAATATGGTGAAGCGGTGTGGATTCTACATTTTGTGTATCAATTTCAGGAGATTGGAGGAGGTACAAAGAAGAGCTACTAGATTTGTTCGCAATCAGCAATTGATGTCAACTGATTTGGGATGGGAAACAGAAGACAGGTGAAGAGAATTTTTTGTTTGTAAAAGGCTTATAATTGCAATGATGTTTGGATGAATGCTGGTAAAAGGATTAGGAGTTGTACATGGATAGGGGAAAATAATTATGACCACACACTGGCCCTCAATCTAAGATGAAAGGGAGTGGGAAAATACACTTTGTAGGTAAAGCAGTTGGGTACTGGCATGAATTAATGAAGGAAATGATGAACAATTTACCAAAAACAGTGAAGAAGTTGTAAGTAGTAATTCATATAGGGCACCGGTAGGTGTGTAGTAAAAATTTATTCTTGGGAAGATAGGGGTGTAGGAAAGTTGCCCACCGGAGCATGTGTGCTCAATCAGTATTGAGATTACCTATGCAGGCAAACTGTGCTGGTAAACATGAGCATGTGTGCCGCATAGGTATCCGGAACTCTCATTTTTTTATTTTTTTTTTTTAAACTTCTTAACAGCAAGGTCTTTAGAGACAGGAAGGGATGGGGGGCAAGGAATGGGAAGGAATTCAGCCATGGCCTTTTGAAGGAAGCATCCCAGCATTTGTCTGGAGTGATTTGGGAAACCATGGAAAACTCAAATCTGGATGCCCAGATGGGGATTCAAACCGCCGTCCTCCCGAATGCGAGGCCAGAACGCTAACCTTTACACCACCACGCTCAGTGCCAGAGTAAAGGCTGGAGTGTCAGTGTATTGCATTGTGTACAGTTATGTAACAGCTTTTTTCTTTGTTTTGTTTAATAGTTGAAACACTAATGGTTACATGCAACAACATCAGGCCACTTCTAGATAATCTCAAAGATCCACATTTATCTCTTCGCCATGTAACTCTACTTCACATATGTGAAGCGATAAATCCAGCACTGCGTTATGCAAGTGCTTGTGGTTTTCATTTTGGAATTCTGTAATTTCTCCGTTACATTCAGCTGAAATACCAACAATTATCAAACTCGCAGTAAGTTGAATTAATGTTTCAACAATCACCTGATAATTCTATTAAAGGGCAGTTGTCTAGTTGCCGAACATGGTAGTTGAGCGGTAACACTCTGGCATCTCATTCAGAGGATGTGGGTTTGAATCCCCATACAACCATTTTCCATGGTTTCCCCAAAACATTCCAGGCAAATGCTCCAGCTTCTTTTATACCTCTAATGACCTCAACATCGACACAGCATAAAAAAAAAAGTTTAAATAAATAAATGCTCTCTGGTTCAGGAATGAATACAACTAATTACTTATCTAACTAGTGATTTTGTAATTTGATATTTAAATAGTAAACGTAAATCAGTAATTTACATACGTATAGGTAATCTGGATCACGAGAAACAAAGATACTTTTACCGCATTTGTTGATTTAGAATAAGCTTTTGATAATGTGAGGTGGGACAAGATGTTCAAAATTTTGAAGAAGTCAGGTCTAAAATATCAAGATAGTAAAATATTTTATAGTTTATATAGGAACCAAGCAGCTGTAATGAAAGTAGAGAATCACGAGAGACATGCATCAGTTGAAAAGGGTGTGAGAAAAGGTTGTATTCTATCCCTTTTAACAATCAACCCCTATGTAGAGGAAGCAGTAAAGGAAGTAAAAGAGAATTTTGAATGTGTTCAAGGAGAGAAAAAAAAATCGGTATTATAAGATTTGCTTGTGACATTATCCTGTTAACAGATCAGACTGAAAATCGTGAGAGTTACTGAATGGCATGAACAAAAGAACATTTTGACTAAATATAAACCAAAGCAAGACAAAGTGATGAAATGTAGCAGAAATTATAACAATTATAGTAGGTTAAAGATGAGAACATAGGGAAGGAGGTAAACTGTCACTGGCTCAAATGAAGTTTCTTGCAGGTTACTAGAAATTTCCTAAGTAATTGTGTTACATTACTTGTGTATATTCCATTATACAACTTTTTGAGACGATCAGAAGAATAGTAGTTGTGCAATCATTTTGTTTCATTAGTTCTATAGAAATGGTAGGTGATGCAGTTGTAAATATTCAATTTTCTTACCAAGAATGAATGGTTTTGATGATATGTTACTTGGAAGACTGGTAGCAGGGGAAGACTGTTGGGAGTGGTTTAATGCATATATTGGCAATGATACCCTGTTCATTCCGACTCAAGGTCGTGTTCCCCTGGTCTCTCTCCTAACATTGCCTTCTCACTTCTTACCTCCTGGAACTGACCACTGTGTCCCCTACATTTGACCATGCCTACCTGGTCTATGACTCTCTTTCATTCTGCCAAATACTCCACTGGCGATCACAAGTTGTCACTCATGTCCGTGAACAAGATGAACATGGGTACAGGGGTGGGGCAGCTGCCCTCCCCCCCCCCCCCAGCAGGATGTGGGTATGCACTCGATCAGAGTTCTGCCAAATAGAAGGGTAAACAATGTTAAGCAACTTTCAAAAATTAAATTGGCTCACACGATTTAAACCTGCGGGAAACAGACGTTAGGGAGAACGAGGTGGCACAACGTGCCACGCACGGTGCTGCTGGTGACTCTTAAGCTGCGTATCAACTATGTGCGGTTGCCGTGCACGTGCCATGTTCGGGCATGCCAAACTGATTATTTGCCGCGTGAATCATTTCTGTTGACAAGTACGGCTGCCGCGCATGCAACGCAACCCAGCCAGGATAGCACAGCAAACTATCCAGGCACTGTCTTTTTGTGAAGCCACCGTGGACGTTTCACGTGCACGAGTAGCTGCAGCTTTCACTTTGATGAATCACACTGTATGCTAGAAACCTAAATGAAAAGTGATTTGGTGGATATTGAAATTACAATTTAATAGAATACAGTATGGTGGGAAACTTGTGGAAGACATGATATATGAGCCATCAAGGATACAATAAACAAATTTAATGAGGATGACAACAGTAGTGTTCCTAAAGTCATTAATTGAGCCAGTGAACACTCAATTTTGGGAGGCGTTTTCAATTACTGAAAGACGCTGTGACTTCAAGATTTCTAGCTATTGGAGACTCGTGTACTAGCCTGCAGTACCTTTTTCGAGTGACAAAATAATCATTTTGTGTAACATTTCCAGATGTTTTTGACACATTATGTGAAGCTCTAGAAGGATGGGCAAAGATAAGATAATAGCACCCATTTTATACTAATTTTTTTTATTGCTATTCAGTTTTCTGTTGCCATTCTTAACAAAAGCTTAATCCTTACTTAGGTAAAATATATTGAGTTAATCATGTCATATGGCGATTCTGTAGATTTGTCGGTTGGAGTTTCAAGTGATGGTTGTGGTGGTGTTGGAGGTGATACCACCTGAGTCTGATGGGGCCGCACGTTTGCTATTATACAATTTTTTTTGGCACCTTATAATTGTATTAAAAGGCGACAATTTTTGTTATCCATGGTAACAAACTGTCGCTGTGCCACGTGAGCCAACTTGAACAAAGGCACCTCTGTCTTAACTGCCCGTGAGGCGAGCCAAGTATTGAAGGGCCTTTACCACCTGCCTAAATACCAGTTGACTGACTCTACCTGCACAAAACGCATCTGATTGTTTATACTGTGACGTCGCAGGAGCGCGGGCTAGTAATTCATTTTTTATAACAATGGATATAAGGAAGTTTTTTTTAAATGTAATTAATTTGTATTTACCGTAAGTGTGATGACAGTTTTTAATAGTATTACATGCGGTACCTACAAAAATTATGACTTTTATTTAATAACTATAGTTAGCTACATTCATTTGTATTTTATTTATTTTTATTATCACTAAGCGATTGTGAAAAAGTCGCTAGTGAAAGAGCTAATTTGTGATAAAATATTTACTACTCTTGATTTACAGTACATTTGTCCTAGGTGTCCGAATAAGAGTTGGCTCGGTCCAACGATCAAGTTGTTTCACTCATTCTGTGGTCGTATCTATACTGCAACATACGGTGTTACAGCCCACAGGCCCAGTTTCATATTAATTTCAGTCTTATGAATTAAGTACACTGGTGTTGGACAGAGATGCTACAATGCTGCTGGGTAACTTCCTGAAAATTACAACTTTTCTGTAAATGCAAAGTCACTAATTTGAAAATGGTTGCTTCCAGACTTACGTACCTCTGCCAGTATATTCTAATTAATTTGTTACTCAAATTTTCTGTCACTTAAAAATATCCATGAATACTGCAAAAACATGTTTCATCATATTATGATCAGCAGCTAAGAACTTCATGGAAAAAATACCGGTCACTGTGATGATTAATGCTGCTCACCAGAAGGAAGTAGAAGACCTTCGACAAATTGTGTCATCTATAATATCTTCGATTATTTTCTGTGGTATACTGTACTAATGACTTTAAGAAATAAAGAGCAACAAAAAGGTGTTCTTGAAGAGCTGCTGAAACTAAGAATGGATTCAAGTGTTCTAGTTTTGAAACAATATTGAAAAAGTTAAGAAAAAGTCATCTATATCTCCCCACAGAGTCAAAACAAAACCATTTCCCTGTGTAGCTTGGTCATTAAAAGTGAAATTATACAGGCCACAAAGAAGGGTTATACTTGTATTGGCAGCCGAATCGTTTGATATAGCTGTGAAAGAACAGCTTTCGATAAAAATCAGTTTTTATGATGAAGATAAAAATACAATCCGCAAAAAATTTCTCCGATTCGTAGAACTGATGGTGCTGAATGACAAATTATAGCATTAGACATTGACAGGTTTTTAGAAAACGAAGGACATGGACCTGACAGGTGTGTTAGCCAAGGATATGAAGGGTGTTCTACATTGGCGGGTGATATTAGTGGGGTTTAAATTTTTTAAAAGGGAAATATAAAAAAGCCTTGTATTTTCCTTGTGCAAGCAACAGCATTAACCTGGTTGTAAATAATTTAAATCAGATTACAAAAATACAGAATACAATTAGCACTATATGGTACATCAAACTTTTTACGAGAAACCTTTTTATGGAGAAAGTATGTGCCAAATATTGCAGCTTTATATGAGATCTTCTGGTCTAAAAAATTTATGTGTTTTGCTATTTTTAAGGAACATTTTGAAGACATTGTCAATGGACTTCCAAATGTTTCTAGAGAACGGAAAGATGCGGCGAGGAAAGGTGCTTACAGTGCACTGCTACTAAGTCAGAATTCATTATATGCATTGGATTGAATACTCAGGATTATTGGAATCTGTTGCCACTGCATTACTATCAAAGACTATAAACATGTATACGTGCATGAACCATATTAATAGAGTAATGTCTGTCATAAAAGACCATCGCAGCAACGCGGACACGGAGAGCTAAAATATTTTAAACACATCTACCAGAATTGCAGCTGCCATTGGAACCGATTTGAAAGTCCAGGGAATTGTATCTGTCCAACAATGTCATTCCAATCACCTTGCTGAGTCTCTATATGATTTTTGAAAGGGTTCTATTTTCAGACCTTATATCAATTCCTTGATAGCTTCTCTGGAGCAATGTTTTGGGATTGTACATTGTGCATTTACATGTTTTGTTTTAAATCAAACTCTAGTAAATAATCAATTATGGTAATTATTCAGTTTTAGAGCACATTACATGCCAGACATTTAAATCACGTCATTTTGAAAAATAATCTATTTATCTAATAAACACTGAAACTGTCACTTTATTTTCTAAGAGTTACATACAATTCCTTTCTGCCTCCTCGTTTGTTGATTTGATTGAAATGATCATATAGATCATTATATTTGGGAATCACCTCACTATGTGGATGAACCAGTGTTACGGTCACACTCTGTTCTTCAATTGTGACTCCCAGGTGTTTTTGGACTATGTCCGAGTCAAAGTTGTTTCTATGCATTCAATTGCTTTCAGTATTTTTTTTGGGGGGGGGGGGAGGGGAGGTGTATAAAATGTCGACAACTGCCAATAGTGTGCTATGAAGTACAATTGCAGGTACCAAGGCAGAACGTTTTCCGTGACGCTTGTTCTGTTAAATCTTTTCCCGGGTAACATCAGCTTCAACAGCAATACCAAAGCTTGTCAGTCATTCTTTGACCAAACTGATTCAATACTCCATGGTGCAAGAAACCGTGTGTTCTAAGCAAGCTGATATTAAAATATGTTTCTTTGCGGTGAACATAAACGTTCAAATATGGGTGATTTTTTTGGGACGTCCACTCATCAAACACTCATCGAAACTCTTTGCCATTGTTTCTTGACATTTTCAAACTGAACAATTATGTCAACAGCATTTGAAAACTTTATTATCATAGATCTTATAGAATTAGCGGAATTAGGAAATTGAAATAGACTTTTTGAAAAGAAATATCTCAAATATGTTGAAGTACAGTTTATGACAAAAACATTTAATACTTCATTTATTCAATAGATTTTGAAATAGCTGTCAATAGTTGTAACCTGTTTTTTGTATTGTTTCTACTTCCTCCTCAGAAACAACTCTAATTGTATCATTTTTGTGTATACAAACTGTGAGCTAGTTTTGCAGTAGGTCAACATAACTCAAATTACAGTAATGCACACAACAACAAAAAAACTGGAGTTCTTATTAAATGTAAAAGTGAATCTACTTATTATCACAGACGACTTGAACACACATTTGTTGTCGTGAATCAAATGTCACTTTGACGGGTACAGGTAAACGGGGCGATACAACTGGTAGAGAAAGAGTCAGACCAGAAAGTGATGACAGGGAGGCAAGGTGACGAAGAATGATACATGATTTCATCCCATTTCACGGATTGAAGATCCGCTAATTTTGTGCTTGGTCGGCAAGATTTCCAAATGATGCGGGATCCTGCATTGCTGGACTGCAATCCCTAGCTACATCCCAGTTAAAGTTTAAGTATATCATTGGTTGATTAAAAAAAATATTTTGCCAATACTACAACTTAAAATTTTTGATTATGAAGTCAAACTATGTAAGGTCAAAGGTATGACAACAGAAAATCTTGGAGAACTAGACCTAAGAAAAGAGTTAAGTGAGTTGGAAATATCCTTTTCTGTGACAAAAAAACTCAATCCCAAATTCCTTGGCTCAGCCTTGTACAACAAGCAGCATAGAGAGTCCTCTACACTGCGCTGTGTTAAAACATGGCTGAGGTTAACGGTGCTAGAGAACCATCTAAACTGTCTGTGTTTACTTAGTGTCCACAGAAAATTTTTACAAGAAAATTGTGATAAAGTAGCTCGATAATTACTATTAGTGTAAACTATATACATATATATAGATTGTTTGGAAACAAAGGCGCTGAGAGCGGATATATTAGACATTGGGATAGGAGAAAAACCACCGCTTACCAAAGATGAGGGCTCCAGCGGCGTCAAAACACGAAAAAACACACAAACATAATACAAATTTTCGAGCTTAGCTCTTCATCAGGTTGTAGGATGAGGTGGCTGCCCCGCGGAAGCTAGCAACCAACTGAGGAGACCACACGGGGTGCACATGGTCGGCTGGTCGGGGTGGAGAGGGAGGGGGGAGAAACAACATGGCGGGAGGCGGGGGTGGGGGTGGAAGGACCTAAGCCCGAAAATGATAATTAGACAGCACAGTGGAAACGCGGTTGCGGTCATAAGGTCACTGGCATAAAACAAACCAAGGAAACTCGGGGGGGGGGGGGGGGTGTGGAATCTACTGAAAACGATCTATAAGTGCCCCCATAAAAAAATTTCCACACGCAAAATTATTGAAAATATTACACACGAAAAAATACTACACACGGAAAAAATATAATAATATAAAACACACGAGAGAAAAAAAGTATATTGCAATAGATCTAAGTACAAAAAGAGAAAGCTCTGGTGAGCGATGGTTTTGTGGGAAATGATGGCAGGTAAGGGGCAAAGGTCGGAGGAGAGAGGAAAATTGGAGCTATCTTAAATTTAGTCCAGGTGGTTGTCTGGTCCCCAGTTGGTACTGAAAGGCCAGTTCCCACCTTCTCAGTTCTGAGATGCTGCTTTTGTCTGGGAGTACTTTGATGGCGCGGACTGTGAAGCAGGTGTTGAAATTGTTGGTGTTATGAGTGGTGGCATGAAAAGAAACAGGGTGGTCAGGGTTCTCAGTCCAGACCGATTGTCTGTGTCCATTCATCCGGATGGATATGCTTTTTTTCTCTCGTGTGTTTTATATTATTATATTTTTTCCGTGTGTAGTATTTTTTCGTGTGTAATATTTTCAATAATTTTGCGTGTGGAAAATTTTTTTTTATGGCGGCACTTATAGATCGTTTTCAGTAGATTCCACCCCCCCCCCCCCCCCGAGTTTCCTTGGTTTGTTTTATGCCAGTGACCTTATGACCGCAACCGCGTTTCCACTGTGCAGTCTAATTATCATTTTCGGGCTTAGGTCCTTCCACCCCCACCCCCGCCTCCCGCCATGTTGTTTCTCCCCCCTCCCTCTCCACCCCGACCAGCCGACCATGTGCACCCCGTGTGGTCTCCTCAATTGGTTGCTAGCTTCCGCAGGGCAGCCACCTCATCCTACAACCTGATGAAGAGCTAAGCTCGAAAATTTGTATTATGTTTGTGTGTTTTTTCGTGTTTTGACGCCGCTGGAGCCCTCATCTTTGGTAAGCGGTGGTTTTTCTCCTATCCCAATGTCTAATATATATATATATATATATAATTAATAGAATATATATGTATTCCATTAATAAATGTTTTGTAGCATGCATATTATTAGTTTTCTCTTGCTTGACTTCCCCCCCCCCCCCATGAACGCCATTGTCGGTGAACGGGGGCCTTAGGACTATCTGGAACCCAGTCTGCAAAAATTCAAACCACTGTCCACACTTGACTCACCATCTCTTCCTAAGAACCATCCCATACAATTTTTTGAGGAATTCTTATCTGCCAGTTTGGTTTCTCCTATTTTCCTGAAATGCTTGGCGAACACCAGCAATCTCAGCCCGGCTGAATCCCATGCCAGAAAACAAATTTCGACCATCCCAGACATTATCATCCTTCCTGTGGACGATGAAGCACAGTAACTACAAGGCTAAAACCCTTTGTCAGTTATCAGACACAAACACTTACTGCAGCCTTACTGAAGATCCTACACCTGCTGTCAATAAAAAAGTATAAAAATATGTACAGTTCAGTGGGCCTCTCCAAGGTCTCAGCCCATTGTCAGTTTCTCTTCTTACTCCTCAAAATCCACATACACCTACCCTTTATCTCCTTCCAAAAGTCCATAAGCCTGGCAATGGGGGTGTCCTATTTGTACATCTTATGGATCTCCAACTGAATGCATATCTGCCGTGATGGATCAATACCTACAACCAATAGTCAGCCACCATATCATATCAAGGACACACAACACTTCCTCTTCCGTCTGTACACACACACTTCACACTGCCATGATCTCAGTGCAAATGAAAATTTTCTGCATCAGCACCTTTCCAGCAAATCTCAAACACATCTTCAGGGTGGCCATAAACCTGGAATATCGGGAATTATCAGGGAGTTTAAAGCAACCTTGAAATATCAGGGAATCCAAGTAATTTAAAAAATTATCATGGAATTTTAATTGCAACATCCAAAATTTTTTTAATAATTTATTTTAATAATGAACTTTTGAAATAAATAATTCAGCTTACATATTTTTGACATAAAATAGCCAACAAATGTCGCATTTACACTAGCAACTTGCATCTCGTCTCGCGCCTCGCCGAGATACGATGACGAGATGTTCGTTCACAAGTGCTGACACGAAAGCTGTTTACACTCTCTCTGTAACTTGGCATCGAAATTATATTAAAAAAAAAAAAAGTAGATGACATCTAAATCAGAATTATAGTACTACATTTAAACTCAGAAGTTATATTGTTTACTGAATAAAACAGCAATCATAGAGTAGTAAGTTTATAAAGGTTTCAAGCAAAGTGTGAAACAGATGTTCAAAAAAAAATTGAGTTTGTGGAGAATCTTCGAAGTTCTGTAGAATGTCACAAGCTGCTTTTGAACTTCTTTTGAGAAAAATTGAACCTTTAGTATCAAAACAAAAGCCTAGATTCAAGATACCAATGCCAGCAAAAATGTGAATAGGGATAATTATATTGCTTTATAACTTTTTTGTATTAATTACATAAGGCAAATTAAAGCAGGGACAAAATAATACATAAGACATAAGATCATGTAAGTACTAACCAGAGGTCTAAATAGGTAGGATTTATAAAGTTTTGTGTCATTCAGAGCTCTTTCAAATGCTGAATTGATGCGACAGTATAAACATCGTGCTCGTGCCTTTGACTCTCACCAAATAAACCGCTGCCAAATCGAGCGGCACACACAAGCAACCATGCAAGGTGAGCCTACAAGATTGCACGGTTTATACAAACTCGTGTTCATGCTATCTTCCGTAGACTCGCGGAACTTGTGTGAAAGTGTTAAGCTGGCAACAGAAGAAATTGAAGATGGAACAAAAGAAGCTACAAGAACTGAACCAGAAGATTTAAAAAGAACAGTGTAGCAAAAGAAAAAAGGCATAAAAAAGCTAAGCTTTTGACTGAGTCAAGTTATTGATGAATAATTTAAAATCTTAAATTATTTTCTCTATCAAATATTGAAAGATTACTAATCTGTTCTAGTTCATACTAGTCATTATCTTATTTTTGAGCTACTCATTTTTAATTAAGCTTCATAAGATTATTAAATTAGTTATAAAATAAACATGTTTCTTTTTCTAATTTTGTGACTTTTAAATCAGATTTAATTATTTACAATTAAAACTTTGAATCATGCTAATAAACTTTCTAAATCAGGGAAAAATATGGAAAATTTTTCTGGAAAACCTGGAAATATCAGGGAATTTTTAAATTATTACCTTGTGGCCACCCTGATCTTTCCTCACCAACTTGGCTCACTTGATACTCAGTAACAACCACTTCTCTTTTAGAGGCAATATCTACTACTAAAACTGTGGCACTGCCTTGAGCCTCCGCAGGACTCTTCCTAATCAATATTCTTCATAATCTGCCTGAAAAAGCCATTTATTAGAAAGTGCCTCTAAAACCACTAGTGTGGCTTTAGGCTCATGGGTGAAACCTCTCATGTAATATACCAGCTAAGCTGCAAACACTACCTGGCTTCCTATATAGGTTTGACCACTAAACTACTTGCCATAAGAATGAATGGTCACTGACAGACAGTATACACCTGGGATCCAAAACATCCCATAGAAGTCCATGCCTCTCCCATGATACCAATAATTTTAATTCTTGTTTAACGGCCCGTGCTAGCAGAGCCCTCTCAAACAGCAGTAGCTTTTTTTTTTTTTTTCTTTTTAACTTGGAAGGTAGAAGCTTGCGTACAAACTGGGCATGAGACAACATTCTGGTCTCAATTTAATATACTATCCAGTCATTATTTTTCCTTCCCCCTATCCCCTCCTTGCCTCCATTCCCACTATCTAAATTGAACCACCAATAAACCAGAGGAGATGTCTATCTGCATTCATTCTTTGGTTTAAAATTCGTATTTTACTAAATTGTTTTGCGATGCTTGGGTGTTGGCTCCTCTCCGGGTCCTCTTTTTGAATTTACTCTCACTACATTCCTGACTAACAGTCATTATGTAAGACAGTCTCCAGTAACAACCGCAACTTATTTACAGGGTGTTTAAAAAAGAATATACGTGTTACAAAGTATTCTTTTGTCCAAACTATCGATCGCTGCGCCCCGGCTCGGCTATTGGAGAAATGAATACATAGTCTAGTTTATTTAATAGCCGCTAGATGTCAGTCGTCTTGTGTTATTCTTGGTAACCGTCATATGTTTAAAATGGCTACTCCACAGCAGAAATCATTTTGTGTTATCGAGTTTGCGAAGTGCAATTCCATGATTACAGTGCAAAGACGTTTCAGGTTGAGGTACCAAATGCGTCCTCCGAATGGGTGGAACATTCATAGATGGTATCGACAGTTTGTAGATACCGGATGTGTATGTAAAGGAAATAGTCCTGGCCGCCCTCGTGTTTCTGAGGCACATGTTGTACGAATTCAAACTGCTTGCCAACGTAGTCCTTCAAATTAACTCATCGTGCCAGTCGGGAGTTACAACTACCTACAACAACAATTTGGCGTGTTTTGAGACATCGGTTGGTTATGAAGCCGTACAAGTTACAGTTATTACAAGCTCTGCGTCCTGAAGACAAACGGAATCGTGTGGCATTTTGTAACGAGATTAATGATGCTATTGACGATGATAACACTTTCGCACAACGCATCGTTTTCAGTGATGAAGCGACTTTCCAAGTTAGTGGTCAGGTAAACAAACACAATGTTCGAATTTGGGGTCTACAGAACCCACATGCAGTCATTGAACAAGTACGAGATTCGCCTAAAGTCAATGTGTTTTGTGTGATATCCCGATCATCTGTTTACGGCACATTCTTCTTTGATGGCAACACGGTTAACGGTCAGCAGTATCTCGCTATGTTACAAAACTGCTTGTTTCCGAGGCTGCACGAAGACAACTTCATTTTTCAACAAGACGGGGCACCCCCTCACTGAAGTCGCCAAGTGCGTGAATATCTGAATGAAACTCTATCGAACCGTTGGATTGGTTGTCAAGGAGCTGGCGACTTAGCATGCATCAGCTGGGCTCCACGGTCACCGGATTTGACACCCTGTGACTTCTTCCTGTGGGGTTTCATTAAAGACAACGTTTATGTACCACCACTCCCACAGAACCTTGAGGACTTGAGGAACTGGATCCGTACTGCCGTAACATCAGTGACGAAGGACATGCTTGCCCGAGTATGGGAGGAATTTTAGTATCGATGTGATATTGTTTGTGTGGCTGATGGAGGACATATTGGGCATCTGTAATCTGAACTTAAGAGGTTCGTAAATATGTGTGTAAAGTTTCATATTCGTATGTCTTACAGTTTAATAAATATATGCATTCTAAATACGTATTTTCTTGGGGTATTTATGTGTTGATGCCAAGCAACCAGCATCTATGTCAAGTGGTGGTTCATTTTGATATCCCAATTTGTAATTCCTTTTCATTGATAGCTATCGACATGCAACCATTATAGTGCACAATGGGAGACTCAAGGTTAGTACCACACATTAACACAAGTAATCTGCACAAGGTATTTCCAGCTGCAAAGTTAATTATAAGGACATTCATATCTTAGGGTCGAAATAGGAAAATGCCATGGATAGACCACTTTAAACCACCATATCTCCCATCCCCCATGGCTACCGACGTCTCAACACCATAGTGCACACGAGGCCATTACCACACACTAACACCAGAGTTGTGCGCTAGGTAATTTTTACTGCAGAGTGAAATACAGGGACACACACGTCTTTGGTTGAAATATGAAAATGCCCTATGTCGACCAATGTCTACCACCATGACAGCTACCGACATGCAATCACCATAGTGCACAATGGAAGACTCCAGGCTACTACCACACACACGCCAGTGGTCTGCGGTTGGTAGTTCTGGCTGCGAGATGAAATATAGTGACACACACGTCTTTGGTAGAAATAGGAAAATGCCATACGTCGACCACTTTCAATCACCATATATCCCACACACCCATGGCTACCGACATCTAACTACCATATTGCACGATTGGAGACTAGAGGCCACTACCACATACAAACACCAATTGTCTGCACTGTGGCAGTAAAGTGAAATATGCGGACACACGTCTATGAAAATGTTCTTGATCGTATACTTTCAACAACCATATCTCCCACACCTCCACAGCTACCTACATTTGGGCAATGTTGTGCACGAACAGTGACTCCATGCTACACATAAAAACAAATTGTCTGGGCTGTGGGCTAGGTGGTTTTGGCTGAAAAATGAAATATAGGGACTCCATGCTACACATAAAAACAAATTGTCTGGGCTGTGGGCTAGGTGGTTTTGGCTGAAAAATGAAATATAGGGACACACACATCATTGGTCGAAATATGATAGTGCCCCAGGTCGACCACTTTCAACCACCATATCTCCCACATCCCCATAGCTACCGAAATCTAACTACCATAGTGTACGATGGGAGACTTGACCAACACCAGTGGTCTGCAGTTGTGGCAGCAGTGTGAAATATACCAGCACACATGTCTTTGGTCAAAATACAACTGATTCACTGCTTTCAACCACCAAATCTCCCACACCCCCACAGCTACTGGCATTCGGCCAACATTGTGCACGATGGGAAACTCCGTGCTACCGAAATCTAACTACCATAGTGTACGATGGGAGACTTGACGAACACCAGTGGTCTGCAGTTGTGGCAGCAGTGTGAAATATACCAGCACACATGTCTTCGGTCAAAATACAACTGATTGACTACTTTCAACCACCAAATCTCCTGCACCCCCACAGCTACTGGCATTCGGCCAACATTGTGCATGATGGGAAACTCCGTGCTACTACCACACACAAACATCAGTGGTCTGCACTAGGTAGTGGTGGCTACAGGATGTAATATAGGGACTCACACATCTATTTTTATGTATATATTAGAAGACCCGTGTGAAAATTTTATGAATATAATGAATTGTAAGGTTGAGGGTTTGTAATAGGATAAAGGAAGAACCATCTTATTTGTTTCAATTGTTGTTTCTGAAAAATTTCATTCTTAAGATATGGTGTAACCAAAGCAGACACCTTAATCTATAATATGACAACTCATTTATTTATTTCGGTTAGATATCAAGGGAGATAAATGGCTTGTGACAGAAAAATACACTGTAGAAATATTAATACCTTTGCCCTGGGTCTAATTTAAAAAAAAAAAAACCCTTTCTTAAAATATGATTTGACCAAAGCGGAGACCGTAATCTCTAAAATAATACATCATTGCTTGATTTCAGTTAGATATCAAGGGAGATAAATAGCTTGTGACAAAAGAAATACATTATGGAAAAAATGATTATTTTGACCTTTAAGGGTTGAATTCCGAAAAAATCTTATCTTAAAATATGATGTGACCACGGCGAAGACCTTAATCATTAAAATGATACATCATTTCTCTATATAGGTTAGATATCAAGGGAATGAATGGCTCGTGAGACAAAAACATGTTGTAGAAATATTCGTACTTTTGTCCTTTAAGGGTCGAATTCCTATCCTAAAATATGACTTGACCACAGCGGTGATCTTAATCTTTAAAATGATACTTCATTTAACGATTTCAGTTAGGCATGAAGGGAGATAACACCTTTTAGAAATAATATATATGATTAGATTAGGATTGGACAAAGAGCCACCACTTACCTTTAGATCAGGGGTCCCCAAACTTGTTATCACGTCGACCCCCTCATAGAACATTTGTCTTCTTATCGACCCCCAGATTAAACGTTTAATAAAAACCAGTTCCGGATCTGGGGGGGGGGGGGTGTAAACTGGGATGCCAAAATCATGTTTGAAGGACGGCGATTTAAGTCACAGAAACCTTTTTTTAGCTCTACTAGTACACTGAGCGCTGGGCGACGACAACAATGAGTTTGGCCAACAATCGGGGTGGCGACAATAATGTGTTTGGCCAACAGTCGAGTCGGGGACACTTGGGGTCACACGGCAAAAATGGGGGCTCCAAATAATGTTGCAAGGGGCAGCATTCCCACAGTTTTGCCCCGGCTCGAAAAATTCCTGGATCCGCCACTGATAAATATTGTAAATAATTTTTAGCATTTCTGATGCTAAGCAATAAGGAGACTTGCATAACAACCCAATTAAAGTATTTATAGTTCCCACACCTTAAAAAATCCACCCAACAACACTAACAGAAAAAGGAGATATTTTACACTGTTATTATAATTGTAAAAAATAATAACAAAATTATAGATAGATGGAAACTAGCCTATAGCTGTAAGTGTCATAAAATGTAAAACACAAAATAATCATTGAAAATTTAAATAAATTACATTCGATGAAAAAACATCTGCCATTTTAAGACTACTATTGAATACATTAAAAATATGTAGTTCAGTTTGTTTCTCTGTTTGTCAAAATAGCTTTCGCATGCCTAAAGCCAGCTTCAACCATGTATGAAGTTGGGAATGCAAGTAAGAAAGGTTCGGCTTCTGCTCTGAGCTTGGGGTATTCTGTAGCAATATTGTTATTGCTCCAAAATTCGCTGAGGTTTTTATTTTTAAACAACGCTTTAACTTCCAGATCTACGCTATTTCAATCAGTTCATCTTCTAAACCAGGTTCATTACCTTCATTATCAATTTTAACATCAAATGGAGAAGCAAATCATTCAGGAACATGCATGTTCTGCAAGTCTTCGAAACATGCTTTGAAGTCTTTTCTTAATTTATCGAGATGTTTAATATATATCTCCAAATCACGGTCGGGCATCTCTTCATTTTCTTTTAGTAGTCAAAAGTTTGAAAAATATTTAAAATCTTTACGTGCCAGTGAAGATTTTAACAGGTCCATTTTTAGTTGAAAGGCCATTATAATTGTTTGAGCTTGAACAATTGTAACATTTTTTCCTTGAAAACGCTTCTGTACTTCGTTAAATTTCGAATAAAGATCTGTCAAATAGAACACATGGTTCTTGCACTGTTTTAACTCGTCACATAGTAATGGATCCACATTCTTAAGAAATTCTGCAGACGAGTCATACAAGTCAACAAGCCTCTGCAAACTATTACCTCTTGTCAACCACCTTACCTCAGTGTGCAAAAGTAATTGATTTAAAGGTTCATCATTTTCTTCACATAACTTCGCAAACAGCCTGGAATTGAGAGGATGAGCTTTAATTTTATTAATTTACCTAATGTACACTTTTAGAGTATCATGCAGCTCGCCACTCAATTTTTTGTCTACAAGATGCTGCCTGTGTAGGACACAGTGAACAGTACGTACTTTAGGAACCTTTTCCTTCAGAAAGACGAAAAATCCTCAATAACGGCCAACCATAGCAGGTAATATTCTCGAAAGGAATGTTGTGCTTGTTGAAATAATCTTGCAAACATAAAAAAATTGTCTCACCTTTTGAATCAGTTTGAAGATATTTAGCAAACAGAAATTCATCAACAGTGTCATTCAGGGATGGACTATGGAACCTAACATAAGCCATAAGAAGATTTGAACTTCCGAAAGTTGATTCGTCAAGTTGAATAGCAAACTTACAATGCTGGAGCTCAGAGGTCAAAGTTTTTTCCACATCATTGGCCATTTCCTCTATACGTCGCTGCACAGTATTTGCACTCAATGGTATGAACTTTAAAACTAGTTGAGAGTCTTTCTTCATAACATTTCCAATTACATCTTTTATAGCTGGTATTATAATCTCTTCAGAATGGATCCTTTCCAAGTGGTCTTTCATTTTCGCTGGCTTTATAGCATCATTGCTGAAAGTTTTTTCACATAACAAGCACATAGGAATAGTTTCATTAGCAAAAGATGGCACAAAACCGTATTTCAAATACTCGTGTGAATATTGTCTGCATTTCTTCTTAGCACTGGTAGACGACATTGTAGGTATTAAACTCAGATTTATAATATGAACAACACGATACGATCGCAGCACAACAAACAGCGGCAGTAAGAGACGCAACTTATTCCCGCACGATCTATAAAGAACTGCCTGTTCTTTCTCAGGGTGCATTGTTGCTACTTTTTGCTAACAATAGATATCTAGACTTGGAAGGAATAATAATTATATATAAAAGTTACCTATTCAATAGAATTAGATAGGAAAAATATAAAAAAGGAGTATCTAAATTTAATGGTTTTCGGTATATTACAATATTTTCTATGTAAAGGACAAAATCTACATTTAGATATACAATACATATAGTGGAAACCATACTGGAGTTTAACATTGCAACTTGTGTATAATGAACCAGCAGCGTTCACTTCCCCCCCCCCCACCTCTGTGCCCTTATGACTTGATGACAGCGCGGTCATTAGAGGCGGGATGGAACTGCGGACAAGTAACTGGAAGGAATCCGGCCATGGCTTTTTGGAGGAAGCATCCCGGCATTAGCCTTGAGTGATTTGGGGAAACCATGGAAAACCCAAATCCAGATGCCCGGACGGGGATTCGAACTGGCGTCCTCCCGAATATAAAATGGTTAGATACCCGAAGTAAATAAAAAATAAAGTTTTAATACTTGTTGAGTTCATCACATAGCTTAGCTAAAATAAAATAATTGTGATGTTGTGCTTCTTTCTTATCCCAAAGACGGACCTTAGAAGAGACACAATTCATAAATTGGTCTACATTTGTTTCTCACAGGAATAACCACCAGCAAACCAGCAATGCCAGTGAAAAGTAAAGCGGCGAAATCAAACAGTTTGAACGCTAAGCTTTGCTCCATTATTACCTCACCGCTTTGCGCCCCAGTATGAGCCACAGCAACAATCCAATCCAGTATGTTTTATCCTTAACACATACCTAAAGCGATGCAGACTTCGGTAAAACTCAAGTTATAACGGGGGTAGTCAGTTATTTTGGATTTTTATTGGAATATTCCCATTTTTTTCCCCAGACAATTTAATGGATCTTCTTTATTATCAATCGACCCCCGTCTATTAATCGACCCCTGAAGAACTCTTATCGACGCACAGGGGTTGATACCGACCACTTTGGGAACCCCTACTTTAGATGATGGATGTGGGGCACAAACACACAGAAAAGACAAAAACACACACACATGATTTAGAAATTTTTGGGTCTAGCCTTTTATCAATAGTAGAACATTATGGGGGGTGAGTGTTGTGGGAGATTGCCTAATACCCACCCCCCATAATGTTCTGCAGTTGATAAACAGCTAGACCCAAAAATTTCTATATCTCATGTGTTTTTGTCTTTTCTATGTGCTCGCACCCCACATCCATCATCTAAAGGTAAGTGGTGGCTTATTTCCCTATCCTAATTTGTTATCCTATTTGCTGTTTATTGCCTTTCATTTCAGTGTTTATATATATATATATATATATATATATTAGGATGATCCTTACCAACAGGCAATTTTTTTAAAAATTAAAAAAAAAAAAAAAATACTACATGCAAAACTTAATGCAATCAGACAAGTTTAAGGCAATCCTCAAACGAATCAAAGTTAGAGCATAGTATAAACACATTTTAATTTGCAACAGTAATTTCTATTCACATTATTAATATTGCACACTATTAACCAACCTAAAAAAAAAGAGTAGGTTCTCAATTCGTATGTTTTTGATGTATGTTCAATGATACCTTTGCCAATTGTTAACATGTTTTAATTAATTTTTTTTAGTGGATAAGGCCATACCTTAAAAGTGGTCTCATATAAATTTCGTTGAGAAACAACCCCCCTATCACTTTACACCCCTTAATCTTATATATATATATATATATAAATAGACGTGTGTTTTCCTATATTTCACTTTTCAGCCACCACTACCTTGCACAGATCACTGGTCTTTGTGTGTGGAAGTAGCATGGAGTTTACTGTTGTGCACAACGTTGGCAGAATGTCGATAGTTGTGGGGATGTGGGAAATATGATGGTTAAAAGTGGTCTATGCAGGGCATTTTCGTATTTCAACTGAAGACATGTGTCTCCGTATATGTCACTCTGCTGCCACGACTACATACCATAGACCGATGGTGTTTGTGTGTGGTAGTGGTGTCATGTCTCCTATTGTGTACTATGGTGGTTAGATGTTGGTAGCAATGGGGGTGTGGGAGATATGATGGTTGAAAGTGGTCAACCTGCAGCACTTTCATATTTCTACCAAAAACGTATGTGTCATGGTGTATCACTTTCCAGCCAAAATTATCTAGTGCAGATCACTGGTGTTTATGTGTGGTAGTAGCACAGAGTCACCCGTTGATAACAACGTTGGCCGAATTTCGGTAACTGTAGATATGGTGGTTGAAAGTGGCCGATCAAGGATATTTTCATATTTCAGTGAAAGACATGTGTGTCTGTATATGTCACTCTGCTGGCTCAACTACATAGCATAGACAATTGGTGTTTGTGTGTGGTAGTGGTATCGTGTCTCTAATCGTGTTCTATGGTGGTTAGATGTCGGTAGCTATGAGGGTGTGGGAGATATGGTGGTTGAAAGTGGTCGACCTGCAGCACTTTCATATTTCTACCAAAAACATGTGTCATGGTGTATCACTTTTCAGCAAAAACTATCTAGCGCAGATCACTGGTGTTTGTGTGTGGTAGTAGCACAGAGTCATCCGTAGATCACAACTATTGCCGAATTTCAGTAACTGTGGTAGTGTGGGGGATATGGTGGTTGAAATTGGTCGATCAAGGATATTTTCATATTTCGTATCTTATACTTTGCTGCCTGAACTATATAGCGCAGATAACTGGTGTTTTTGTGGGGTATTAGCATCAAGTCTTCCATCGTGCACTATGGTGGTTAGATGTCGGTAGCTGTCAATCCAAATCCTTTACAAACACGAATGCAGTCGTGGGTATTTTTTATGCAAACCAACATTTTTTATATAGTTTCGATGGAACTTTGCCTAGGTATAATTTAAAATTAAGAGATAATTAATGTCAACATTTGGTTTGCGGAAACCCAGCTCCTCTCCCCCTTTCCGCCCCTTTAATTTTTGTCATTGTTCTTTATATAAAGCTACAGTTGACACCATGAAAGTTGGCATATACATATAATTTTCCATGGAGAAGGTTTCTGACCAAAAAAATACCCCCTCTCTCCCTAACACCCCTTAATTTGTATACAAACGAACATTTTTTATGTGGTTTCGATGCAACTTTGCCCAAGTATGATTTAAAATGAAGGGAAAAATTTGTGGAAACCCAACCCCTCCCCCTCTTTGTACCCCCTTAAGTTTTGTCAATGTTCTTTATACAAAGCTACAGTCGACGCCATTTAACCAGTCTCCATGAAAGTTGGCATATGCGAGGTAGGTCCGATAAGTACTTAGTCTCTCTCCCCGATGGTGCTACTGTCGCCAGAGAAATTTATTATTGTGTAGTACATTATCTTATTCGGCTATTGTTAAAATTTCAGCCAAATCGGACTTATAGTTTTGTTTTGATCGCATGTGAAAGTGGGTGTGTCCGCAGATTTTAGAAAAATGGAAAAATAGCAATATTGGTTGGTGATTCGATTTTTGTTTTGGAAGGAAAATTGCACAGCGAAATCAGAGCGCTTGGATGCTGTGTACGGTGACTCTTCTCCTTCGATGGTGACTGTCAAAAATTAGTTTAACGAGTTCCAGCGTGCTCGCCCGTCGGTTTTGATGAGCCACGCCCAGGTGCCCCGAAAACAGTTACCATGGAGGATAACGTGACAAAAATCCATGAGCTCGTATAGGCAGACCGCCAATTGAAGGTGTGCGAGATTGCTGGGACAGTAGGCATCTCAAAAGACCGCGTGGATCATATCTTGCATGAAATTTTGGGCATGAGAAACCTGTCGGCAAGATGGGTGTCGCAGACAACAGGCACAACCATGAGACCACTTCACAGCAGTATTTGACGCTGTTTAAGTGCAATCTGAAGGAGTTTCTGCATCGTTACGTGACCATTGACGAAACATGGATCCACTGGTACACACCAAAGACCAAGGAAAAGTCAAACAGTGGACGTTACCCGATGAACGTGCTCCGAAAAAGGCGAATACTGTCCCATCGGCCAGAAAGGTGATGACCACCGTTTTCTGGGATTCACAAGGTGTGATCTACACAGACTACCTGGAGAAGAGTAAAATGATCACAGGGCTTTACTATGCCGAATTACTGGGCCAATTCGACGCCGAATTGCAGAAAAAAAGGCCCCATTTGGCAAAGAAAAAAATGCTCTTTCACCATGACAACGTACCGGCTCACACCTCCGTGGTCACCATGGCCAAATTGGTCGAATTGGGCTACGAACTGCTGCCTCATCCACCATATTCTCCAGATTTGGCCTCGTGCAACTTCTTTTTGTTTCCAAACTTGAAGACACTCACGGGGCAAAAATGAATTGAATGAGGAGGTTATCACCGCCACTGAGGCCTACTTTGAATATCTCCAGAAAACGTATTTTTCAGACGGGTTAAAGAAGTTGGAGCATCGCTGGGCCAAGTGTATCAAGCTAAAAGGAGACTATTTTGAGAAGTAAATCGCCACTTTTCCAAAATTTTTCTTTTTTCTTTTGTAGGCTAAGTACTTATCGGACTGCCCTTGTACATGTATTTTTTCATGGGAAAGATTTTTTACCCAAAAAATAAAAAAACCTTCCCCTTTACACCCCTAAACTTCAAAATTTCAGGGTCAGTGAATGGTGGCTTTGTATTATTCCAAATGAGCTAAAATTTTGCATAGTTTGTTTTTTTGTTAATTGGAACAAGATAGCAGATTGGGTACTTGTCTTTTCAAAAGCTGAAAAATAAGGGCCACCCTAATTAGTATGTATATATAAGAAATTTAAATAGTGGAAATAAGTGCTGGGTCTGGTGAGAGGAATTTATTGTAGATTGTGGCCTGGAGGATGTTTGGTGTCCAGGATATTTTGATAGGCTAGTTCCCATCTATATAGTTCAGCGGAGGTTGTATTATCAGGGAAAACTCGGATATTCCAACCAGTGGTTTGTACATAAATCCCCTTCAATGGAAAATTTCTGTCATTTGTTTACCCTTTTATCCTAAATTTTCCAGCATTCTAACATCACATCAGAATGAAACAAACCCGGTTTTAACTCCTAATGAAAATATTACCAATGTTTTTTTTGCGTAAATCCCATTTACCCAGATAGAGAGAGACAAATTTTAAAAGCAGTTGATGCCTGTGGGTAAATAACAGTGCTCTAAACTCATTGTTTTGAAAAGTATCTTAAATGTACGGACTTTTGCACAGTTTCAATGATGTTATGAATAGATAATTTAATATGAAAATGAGAAGTCGATCACTCATCAAAGTATAAAGGAAGTTAGCGCTGACAAAAAAGAGCGGATACGTCTCTATTTTCTATATTAATATTGCCTCATACCATTTCTTCCTGCTCCATTTTTGCTAGATAGTAATTTATTATTTCATGTCGGTTATATTCCAAGAGTGTGCTGGTGCCTAATGTTTTTAATAGGATATATATCGCCATCTTTGTCTAGTCTCACAAGTGCTATCAGTGGATGGAAAAAGTGAAGCAGGAATTAAAGCCAATCATCTTGCTCCCAGTGGAGCAGTAAAGATAGTTGCAATTACTTTCAAGGGGCCTTCAGTTAGAATGCCATCCATATTTGGATATCCCATGGTTTCTCCAATTCATTTCATGTGAATTCTGGGATGGTTCCTTCAAAATGTTGTGGGCAAATTCCTTCCCATTCCTTGATCTTTTCCACTTTTAGTGACCCCTATTTTAATGAGGAGTAAAGCTATCAAAGATAGTAATGTGGGTTGGAAATAGTAGCAACATTGTAGCCAAGGTACTGATGAATATTCATCCCAAATGATTATGAATTCATCACACCTGTTTAGGAAACAAGATAGTTAATTGACTTGGAAAGTTTTGCAGAAAGAACGCTCCACATGTTTTGTTGAAAAAGCTTTTCAAACTGTTTAGACTGAGTCCAGTGAGTGAGTTGGGAGAACAGGAATTCAATTCCCTCTCTGACTCTACTCATTTTGGCTTTCCAAGTGATTGCCAGAATGGTTTCTTCAAAAATGCTACTATGAATTTGTTTCCAACTCCTTCTCTCCAGTTCCCCCTTGGCTCTAATGACAATGATGTTTGTGAGCTGTAATGCTCAACGCCATCCTTTTCCTGTCACAACTAAAAAAAAAAAAAAAAAAAAAAAAAAAAAAAAAAAAAAAAAAAAAAAAAAAAGCAGCTGGTGAGGTTGATGATGATGTTAGAAGCATGGTGGATGGTGCATGTATGGTAGGAAATGAACTGTGGTACTTTTCCACCAAGTGTAGTGGGTGAATGGTAATGCTCTGGTCTTGCTGGTCTTGCGTTTGGAAGGATGTAGGCTTGAATCCCCACCTGGCCATCTATGGTTTCCCCTAATCACTTCAGGCAAATGCTAGGATTGTTACTTCAAAAAGCTATGGCCAACTTGTTTCCCTTTTCCTTGCACCAAGTCCTTTCTTGCCTGTGTAATGACCTTGGCAGAGTACAAAGCTATAAGCAAAAAGAGGTACTTTTTTTGTTGAGAAGCTTCTACAACAGGCAGGGAGAGTTTGGAGAAGAATGAAATTAAATCACAGGCCCAGGAAAAATTGTATGACAAGATAAGAACTGTGGCTACTCTTAGCTGTACTGGTTTTAATGCTGCTCATGTTTTTTTGTGCCAGCTGTTGTGGGTTATGCTAGCTATCACAGTTGAAGAAATGTTGGAGTATTGAATGATGATAGTTTTATCAGAACATATAATGTTATCGTGGATACTAGGTTCTGTAGAAGAGTATTGGGTGCAAAATGTTTGGTAGCTGTTAGACCTTATTACTGTTGGAGGCTGTTTGTCGTAGGTCATGAGGTCCCCTTCAGATACAACTAAGAAAGTGGTGTAGCTTTGTTAATAGGACCATGTGACATTCAGTGTATTTTAAGAGTTATGGTTGGTTGAATTCAGCATGGATTTAAAATATTATTTTACAAACAAGAGCCAAATGAGTGGTTTCAGAGGAACTCAATGATTACATGTGTTTGTGCTGCAATTCTATAGATTTTACAACTGAAGGAAGCTACTCTGTCAAGGAATGTAGACTTTGATTGGCGGTAGAGTACTAGTTTTTGTTATGTTCCATAACATGCAGTCCATGGCAGTTCGAAATTTTGTTGTGTGTTATCTCACAGGTAATCTGAAATGCCTTCATCAGCTTGTTTCTTCCAATTTTTTTCATGTGTTTTTGTGGTGCCATTTTTCACTTGCTTTTTAACATTATTGTCATGACTTTACATGTTATGCATCATCTCCTTTTATTTTCCAATTTTGTTTTCTTCCTCTTTGTGGGTAGTCATTTTTCCATTTGCAGCATCATACATTTTATTCACATACTTTCTTTTATTCTTAAAGGCCATTCATATTCTCAATCATCATATTCTTTCCTGATTGGTACACTTTGCTTTCACCTGAGTGTAGTCTGATTGCTGCCACATCCTGTTGTCAAATGCTGATGTTTTGGCTGCCTTGGTTCAGCCTTCATCTAATGCTGATCTGCACTGTGGTGTGCTCTACACACACTGCTAAACACATCTCATCTTGAAAGTTTATATCAAGTGATAAGGAAAATCCATCATCAAAGTTGAAGGTTGGAGGGCTGTGACATATATCCAAAACACAATTGTACAATATTTCAGTTCAAAACCTTATTCTTGCAGAACAATTTGATACAATGTGTAAACAACTTAATGAAGCAGACATAATTCTTCATAAATGTATCTTCTCTCCTGGTTTTGATTGAATGCTTAATTATTTCAGGTATTCTGAAATGCCTTGCTGTTTTCTAACCCTATCATGTTGTCCTTGCATTGAACTTATAGCCTCCTCAACTAATACCGAAAGTCCAGAAACTAATGGATTTGGTTTTTTCCCCACAACTCGGCCACGTCACAGTGCATTTGGACTGGTTGGGTTAGATTGGAGTAAGGGGACTGTTGAAAGAGGACTCCTAGCTTGCTATCGTAGTGTCAAGGTCACTATTTCGTGGCCTTCCTGTTAGTGCTTATGTCATGACTAGGGCCCGGATTTTTTAAAAAAAGCATATGCGCATATGCAAATGCATATTTTGAGGGTTAGTGCATATTTTATGGATATGTGCATATTTTAGCTTTTATTTCATCTCATAACTGAATATCCGATACTTCTGAAGAAACTGTAAAGCCTAATGTACCTGTATGTTGGACATCCTTGGCAACCGCAACAAGTAAGTTAAATTCTTGGAGTAAACAGGATTTTTTTGTACTGGCATTCACATGTAGAGAATTTTCTACCTTATCCAAACTCACACAGTGACATGTTTGGAGGTGCTGCAAATGGAAAATTTGTGTGGCGGCGACCTTCTCTACTGCCCTGAGCGGTAACATTCACGGGAAGGGCGGGTGGGGTCGGCAAAATCAAAGAATAGCTCTATTCTCCCTCAGGCGGCAAATTCTTGTTTGAGGAGACGACAGTCACAAGTATTTACCCCCACTTGGAATATTCGTTATCTACCAGTGTGTTTATTCGTGCGACAACTACCGGGAAGGCCAGCGGTTTTCTTTAATCTTTTCGGGAATATTCCCCTAATTGCGGTACGAGCCAGTTTTCCTGAGAACAGATTCCTGGCTTCCAGACCTGAGGGATTCGTACTTTTAAAGGGACGTGTACATTCCTTTCCAAAAACAGTAGCCTCTCAAAGTTTGTGTTGACAGGAGTGTTCGTGTGCTAAGATTAAGTTTCTTTAATCTGACTCCAAAAATGCCTAAAGAAAAATGCACAAGATCAGTTTTAATTAAGCAGTGGATTTCAGGCAACAGTGACTATTCTAGTGACGGTGAAGTTGTGTACTGTCAAGTATGTGAGAAGAATATAAAATGTGAGAAAAAATTTCAACTTGAACAGCATTCTAAAACAGCTGTACATCTCAGGTCAAAAGAAAAGAATAGGAACACGCAACAGCTACTTTTAACTCAGGTATCACGGTCTGTTAATACATTCTCTGCTGACCTGTGTAAGGCTTTTGTATGCAGCAATATCCCGCTGCATAAATTGAATAATCCAGATCTACGAGCATTTCTTCAAAAGTATTGTGTTAATCAAAGGATACCGGATGAATCCACCCTCAGGAAAAATTATTTGCTCTCTCTACACGATTCTGTCCTGGATTCAATTCGGTCTGACATAGGAGGGAACTGTGTCTGGATATCGGTAGATGAAACAACCGATTCATGTGGCCGATACGTAGCGAACTTTATAGTGGGCAAACTATGTCAAGAAGAACCCGGAAAACCACATTTACTTTCAACCAAAGTGTTAGAGAAAACCAACCACAGTACAATTGCAAGATTTATAAACGATTCCCTGCGACTTCTGTGGCCTACTGAATCGGAGAGTGATTGTTACAAGGTGCGTGTTTTAATCACAGACGCAGCTTCATATATATTAAAAGCTGGTCAGTCGCTTCGAGTGTTTTTCCCCAATCTGATCCATGTTACATGTTTGGCGCATGGATTACATCGCATTGCAGAAGAGATACGTTCTCTATTTCCTTCAGTTAACAAAGTAATTTCAAGTGGAAAAAAAGTGTTCCTAAAAGCACCAGCGCGTGTACAGTTTTATAAGGATCGTCTGCCTGAGGTTCCTCTTCCACCGGAACCTGTTCTCACTAGATGGGGAACTTGGTTGTCTGCAGTGCTGTTCTACCAGGAGAACTTTCATCAAGTGAAAGATGTGGTTACAAGTATTGGTCATGACGATCGTGCTGCGTGTGTTCGTGAAGCAAAGTGCGCATTTGATTGTGATACTGTATATCGAGATATCAATTTCATCCATGTACACTATTCGTCACTTTCTAATGCTATTAAGGGTCTAGAAACTAGCGGTGCACCCCTTCACGAGTCTATTCAGTTGCTTCACAAAACAATTTCTTCTTTAAATGCCGTCCCTGGTGAAATTGGAGAAAAAGTTAAATCTAAACTCAGCAGGGTGTTAGACTCAAACCCAGGTCTGCAAAAGATTCAATCAATTAATACGTATTTAAGTGGAACCACACAATCTTTGCCAGATGAATGTTCCGAACAGTCAGCACCATCGTACAAGTATTGCCCAATAACGTCCGTTGACGTGGAACGATCATTTTCGGCTTATAAACTAATTTTGTCTGACAACAGAAAATCTTTGACCCCTGAAAACATTGAAAAACTGTTGGTAACATATTGTGATTCATCATTTTGTAAGGAATGAAACGTGTATATCAGTGAGTTGACATAAAATAAATCATTTGATAACTGTATATTCTTTAATAGTTAGTCCATGTTCGTTAATTGTTAGTGTATATTCGTTAATTGTTAGTGTATATTCGTTAATTGTAAGTGTAGATTCGTTAATTGTTAGTGCATATTCTTTAATTGTTAGTGCATATTTTAGGACTTTTTTGTGCATATTTGCATGCATATATTAGATGTTTTACGTGCATATATATCCGGGCCCTAGTCATGACACACAATGGAGAAAACTATCAATCAATGTCACATGATCGAGTTTTCTGCAAAAATGAACAAATGACTCGCTGATACTCTCCAATTGATTTAAGAGTCCTATAGGGCCTTTGCTCTCCCCTATTCTCAAGTTGTATGTGATTTTGACAGAGCGTGCTGTGTGAACGGTTAATGTTCTGGCCTCGCATTCGGGAGGACGCGGGTTCGAATCCCCGTCCGGGCATCCAGATTTGGGTTTTCCATGGTTTCCCCAAATCTTTCCAGGCGAATGCCAGGATGCTTCATTCAAAAGACCATGGCCGAACTCCTTGTCCCCAATTCCATCCCACGTCTAATGACTTCGATGTCGACGAGGCGTAAAGCCATAAGTAAAAAAAATAGATGGCTTGGAAGAGGTGGATGATAACCTACTCTGGCTGGCTGTCAACCAGCAAAAGTGATGAAAATGTGTGTCATGTTCTTGATCTTTTGAATACTGATCATTGAATGAATGTTAGGATGTTAGTTGATACTCTCAGTATTTCTAAAACGACTGTGCACGACACCATTAGAGAAAAATTTCACACGCAGGAAGTGTGTGTCAAGTCCATACCCAAATTGTTGACTGACAACCAAAAGAATAACTGAGTGATAAAACATGGGCATTCCAGTACTACTCAGAGTGTCAAAGTTCTAAATGTCATTCCTCGGACTCCCCTCATCCCAAGAAAGCAAAAATGAGCAAATCGAAAGTAGAAATCTATGCTCATTGTCTTCTTCAACATTAAGTGTGTAGTCCACAATGAATTTGTATGTAAAGGGCAGACAATTAACTTTTCCTGCTATATAGAAGTGCTTGACAGATTAAGAAAAAAGGTCATTGCTCTCGAAAGGAGATCATCGCTACCGGGTGGGTGTAATGCAACAACACACTCAGCTGTTCCGCTCTGTGGACATGAGAGTTCCTGGCCAAGTAAAGGCTTGATAACGTTGCCTCAACCTCCTTATAGTCCTGACCTGACTGTGACAGACTTCTTTCTGTGCCCCTTGATCAAGATGGCCCTTAAAGGATCACATTTTAAAACCATTGAAGTGATCGAAACTACCATAACAAAGGTGTTGCAAGGAAAATTCCCTGGCAAAAATGTGCTGTTGTCCAAGGGGAGTACTTTGAATAAATTTAAGCATTTCTGATAATATTGTCTTAATTTTTTTTATATACTTAACTGTATTGATTTTCAGACAAACTGAATATGTGGGGTATGTGCTTACCTTTATTTCCTGTCTTTTAATAAACATCTCTTAATCACCACTATTGACTAACAATGACATATCACAGCCAAGGGCTGGCAGACATTTTTGAGAGATTGTGCAACATGTTTGACTCCAACATGAACATGTAGCTCAGTCCAACACAAAGATTTGACCAGATGACATCAGGTGTCAACAACACAGTAATATTAGCACTTGTCATAAAGAAATGCTCTTATACGAACCACAATTAGTACAGGAATGATAATTCACAGACCAAAATTTTGAAACTGGAATGTCGATGGCATTAACCAACAACTTACGGAGTTACCCCAGTTTCTTTGAAGAAATCAATGTGTCTTGTTAGCAAGACACACCTCAAGCTGGAATTCAGAGCATCTGGGTGCAATTACAACTGCTTCAGATCGTACCACTGCTTGTGGAAGTGTGACCTTTGTTGAGAGGGAAATTACCATTGCAAGTGTGTTGCCCTACCAAAACAGTTCATCAGAGCTGTTGTGGAGTTGACCATTGTCAGTGGTGATTGTTGCAGTAGATCAATACCCAGAAAGCAGTTGGAAGAGACTGGTTACACAGTACTGGCTGCGACCAGGGGCACTATTGATGCTAATTGGAATAGCACGATAATAAACCCAGCTGCCTGTGTTCTAAGAAGATCGGTCAGCAGACACAACATGTGCATGTGGGGGGCCTGAAGAATCTATCCATACATCTTCAATGTCGCAATAAGTAAAGTGATATCAGGGTTTGTTGCAGTGTCTGTTCTCAACAGACTGTCTTTGCACCATTGCCTATTCATGTATGATGTATGACCATGACAAAAATCTCAGTACAGTAGAACTCCAATTATCCGAATCAATTGGGACCGGACCCCATTCGGATAATAAAAAATTCGGATAATCGGATTTTTCCCGAAAAGGGTCTATTTTAATTAATTATTGTATGTATGTTGAAAATGCCTTCTTTTCCAAGGTATTTTTTTTTTTTTTTTTTTTTTTTTTTTGTGCTTTTGCACTTCAGGGATTAAAATTTCGCTGTACCACTAGGTAAACAATGCTGCAGTCACCCGAACTTTGGGTTGGTTTTTATAAAAGAGGGGAAGCATTATCGCAGTACGTTTCTGTCTGTAGATGATACAATCAGTTTCTTTGAAGAACCAGTGAAGAAAGCTTCAACAGCTGTCACCCCGCTACATACCTAAAAATTCAAAACTTCATGACAACTTTTACCACATCTGTTGGTGGCTATTTGGCACAGAAGTTGGGTAGCTAAATAGTGTAGGCTGACCAGAGATTGACTCTCACAACAGACTCTACATAGACAAGAAAACGGAAGACAGTGTTGAAAGAACACCGGAATATAGTGGGGAGCTTGTTTCAATGCATAAATAAGACAATGAGTCCCTCTGAGCACAGATGAGATGACTTGCAAAACAGCCTCAATTTCTGACACTGAATGGTGAGAGTGATCTTGTTTATTGGTCAGCTATTAAGGTAAATACACTCGCCGATGTGTTTGTGAAAAACTTTCATCCTTCAGCTCCGATGAAGTTACTGCATGTCTATCTGCAAGTGAAAGACATTGACAATAAAGAGGAGATTGGCCCTATTTACTGAGAACAGGGGATCAGCTGTTTGTACAGGCTGCACCCAGGAAATAACTGGGCAACGTCAAAATTGGTAATCACTTCCTAACAAATCTGCTGCTGGAGACTTCCTAGCAGGTAGAAACATGCTTATATTGTGGGTGCAGAATACTGAAAAGAATCCAGTATCCAAACAGCACTACAACCCCATTAATCTTCTACTTGCTGTGAGTAATATATTTGAGCAACTGCTGCACTAGTGTCTGAACCACAAAACAGAAGTCAGTAATATCATCTAAAATCTCCAGATGGGGTTTTGTCATGGCCATTTCATGACATTGCAACAAGGGCCTTCAATCACTAAGTGGTCTGCATGCTGGTGCTGCTGGACAGTGCTCCGACTTTTGATTCAGTTTGGCACTTGTTGCTTCTGGTAAAGTTGTACTAGCATAGCTTCCCCAGTCAACTTGTCAAAATGCTACATTCTTATCTTACGGAATGTACCTTCCATGTCAGAGTAGGTATAGCACAGTCTACATGCATTCTCGCTGGTGTCCCTCAAGGCTCAATGGTTTGCTATGTGCTTCATTCATTGTACATGTCCGATATATCACTGGATGTAATGAAATTTATCCAGGTTCACAAGTTGATGCAATTTTCTTGGATTTTCAGAAAGCTTCCAACTCAGTACCACACAACTGCCTTTTAGTGAAGGTTCAAGCATATGGTAAAGCAGATCAGTTTTGTGGATGGATACAAGATTTTCTAACACTCTGGTTGCAATATACCATTTTCTAATTTAGATATTACTTCGATTGTTCCTCAAGGAAGTGTAATAGGACCATTTCTTTTCTGCAATTGTTTGCTGATGATGCAGTTACCTATAGGGAAGTAAGATGTTTCGACGATTGTTTAGAAATTCAGCATTCTGAAAATTATTTTGGAATGGTGCTACGATTGAAAACTTACACAATAGCGAAAAGTGCAAGGCCTGTGCATAACCAACAAAAAGAAACAGTTTGTTCACAAGTACAATGTAAACAGTGCAAATAATGACGTGGTTGATTCTCTGAAATATTTAGGCGTAATAGTACAAAGCAACATTGAATTGGATGTACACGTAACTTCTGTCATAGGAAAAGCTAATTTTAAATTGATAGGTTGTATTTTGAAGAACTGCAATGCTTTTGGAAAAGAGAGAGCACATAGAACTCTCATACATTGACATTTGGATTACTTTTGTGGAGTCTGGGATACATATAACAGGGGATTGACCCAATAGAGAGAGTACAGAGAAGAGCTGCTTGAATCATTACCAATTGCCACAGTCATTACGAAAGCATCACAGGATTGTTATGTAGATTAAACTGGGATTGTCTGGCAGGCAGATAATGAAAGTTTTCTGTGAATTTGTTGATGAAAATGTGAATATTTTCTTTCATTTGTAAATGTGATGTACAATACAATACAATGCATTCATTTTCCATTGATCCCAATATAAGAGACTGGCTCTGTGGGATGTGGAAAGTTGTCAATTTACACATAAACAGTTACATAACAAAATAATAAGTACACCACTAGATGTACAGTCATAGTATACATGGTACATTAAACACTTCCATTACAAAATAATACATACACCAGAAGATGTACAGTCATAGCATATATGGTACATTAAAAAAAAAATTCCATAACAAACTATATACATACACCAGGAGATGTACAGTCATAGCATACATGGTAAATTAATTATGTGATCTATATTTACACAATGTACTGGAAGTTATTTTTTAGATACCTTAGAAATAAATTCTTAGACAGAGTAGCAGGAGTTATCAATTAAAAATTCTTTCAATTTTTTCCTGAATTTATTCTTATCATCTACTAGACATTTAATATGTGTTGGGAGCATATTGAAGATATGTATGACAATGACTTGTAAGTCTTGTGAAGATCATTTTTACTTCTAGTGCCATAATTGTGTATTTTACTATTTGTTTCAAACAAAGTATAATTTGTGACTACAAATGACATTAATGTGTATATATACTCAGATGCTAATGTTAAAATCCCTAAATTCTTGAACAGCTCTCTACATGCTGACTTTAAGATGCTGTACTGTACTTATATATATTCTTTCTTTCCTCATTTTATTTGGGACTGGAATCTGAGTAATTTTGGCACAAAACACCTTCTGCCATCCACAACATTTGTCAATTATAGAGTATGGATGTTGAAGTAGACAAACTTCATCATACGCCGATTATACCATCTTCTACGCATTCAGAAGAAGCAGAGCTGTTACCACCTGCTATCTACAGTAAATTCTGCAGTAGTCAGGGAATTGGGTGAGGAGATGGAATATTAGAATAAATCCAGCATAAAATCAGTCCATCATGTCTACAAAGAAGTGTGACCCACAAAACAAGCTACAGCCAGATACCAAGCTATAACTCCACGGTGAGAAGATACTGTGGGAGACAAATGTAAGATACCTTAATGTAATGCTTGACTCAGCATTTATATGGTGAGTGGATATTGAGGGCATGTAGAAAGTAGCCATTGGAAGAGTCTACCTCTAACCAGTATTCAATAGAAGCAGCCTGCATTCACCTTCTATTTGCTTCATAATCTCTCTCACTTTGGTCAAGCCTATTATCGAATATGGCTGCCAAATTTGGGGCGACACATGTGGTAAGCAACAGTGGTGCCTGCAGTCAATACAAAATAGGGTTCTAAAGTGGGCCCTGAACCCACCAAGCCACTTCTCAACTGCAGTTCTCCATGAAGTCATAGCAACATCAACAATCAAGAACCACTTTTGAACATTTGCAATCACCTTCTGCTGACAGGCAGAGTAGAGTCCAAGTCCATTGGTCAACATGCTTGACATTGACTGATATAAGAAACCACTGTACTAGTCTTATAATCATGCTACAACTAGGATATAATTGGTGAAATAAATTATCAAATTAGATTGGACGGAATGCCGCGAGACAAAAGCTTTATTACAATGTCTCTGAACTACTGATTAAGCTAATGACCCAGATGTTGATGCACCCTAAAGCGTCAACAACAACAACTATTGATTAGTACTAGTGGCCTCTTAAGCAGGTTGATGACAGACACTGCCTAATTACATCTGTATCTATGTAGAGATGTATCTATACTATTATAAATATGTAAGCAAGCTGTGTGTGTCTCTTAATTTGAACGGGAGCGGCGTGCAAACTACTGCAGCAATTTGGATGGGATTTTCAAATATTTAGAGCTAATGGTACGAATCAAAATCTGTGGAAATATCTAATGACTTATATGTACCATGGGAAGGAACAAGCAGGCCCGCCGTAAGCGGGCGTGCAAGGCGTGCACCGCACGCGGGCGGCACATCAAGGGGGGCGGCAAAACGAGTGATCGACAGTCACCGCCCCGCGATAATTGCCACTCCATTGTCACCGCCAACGAAATTTTCAGCGTATAATCTAGCGGGCGACCTTTTTTCTTTTTTTTTTTTAGCTCAACATCTGCTTCGGGCGGTCGGCGACACTCGAGATGGCAACAATGGGGGCGGCAAATAATGTTCGAAGGGGCGGCAATCTCAGTTTTTTTGACCCGGTTCGGAAATTTCCTAGATCCACCACTGGCTGTAGTTAGACAGGGGGCGGCATAATCGGGATTGCACGCGGTCGCTCAAACAGCTAGCGGCGGGCCTGGGAACAAGCAATTAAAAACCTATATATTTGGTAAATTGTGGGCTGCCGATCATTATGCACTTCAGACGCACATTCCTTTCACAAAAATCTGGCAAAACTTAGGAATCCGTTTTATTTTTTTAGTTTAGTTTTAATTTTTGTGCTTTAAAATAAACAGAATACGTGAATTAACCGTAATAAGCTTTGACCTGCATCGCAACAAGTCAGTTACCATGCAAAATGCATTAGATTACTAATGTGGTAGAGATATACTGTTTATGGTAGATGGTTAAACAGTTTGTCTCTGATACAATGTGTCTACGTGATCGCTGAACACTTTACATTAATAAGCCAATACTTCTTCCTTACATATCATTACAGATAGGAAAATCAGTTTTTTTTCTTGAAGAAAGATGTCTGAAAAATAGCTACCATAAATATCAACGTACTTTACTCGCTTAATAAATATTTTGTGGCTATAATGTGCAAATATTTGTCAATAATATTGCCCAAGGAACATGTGTACAAATTCTGACCAGTGACATAAACTGTTATTTCTAATAAATAAGTCTCATAATCCTGATTTTGCAATGTTTATCACCATACGTGCTACTGAGTTAATGACGACAGCAACAGGGAACCAATGAAATTAAAAATTAACTGGGCATCCTAAAACCTCATGCTACACCACGTACATAGTAATAAAACTAAATCCATTATGCCTTATGCTCTAGCAAAGTGAGTCAATTGTCATTCTGGTCCAGGTTGCATTTCAGCCTTGCCAAAAATTTGGCTAATGATTCCATTTGTAAATCATAGCTTCTGTCACATCCGCATTAATTCATTTGCTGTATCACTATCGATTCTCGAAACTTTGGAATTACTTACATGTGGCTGAAATAACAACATTAGTAATATGGTGTCACTGAAAACGAAGGAAATTAAAAATAGTTCTTAACGTGTGATACTGCTTAAGGTTAGTTTTAATCTGCGTAAATTTCTATTTTAAAGCAGAATAATTAATCAAATCAACGTACTAACAAAATAAGACCAATATCCAAACATAAAAAATAATAATAATTCAGATGCTGTTATTCATAATAAAGAAAACTCTTATACTATAACATACTTCTAAGAGAACTAAGTCAAGTAACTGCTACGTCTATATAAATTTGCAGCACCACGGTTATCGTGCAGTCCTCCGTATCCGCATATAAAAATAAGATATCATTTTAGCTCAGTTAAATATTACGGAAATAATATTTTTCATTATGTCCATGGATACAACCTTACCAAAGCTTATGCTGAGCTATATAATCTTGCATACACATTAACACATAAAATCCCAGCAAAAGTTTACACATAGTGATGATAATTTCAGCTGTGTTAACTGTTATATATCGATATAAATTTGCGTCACCACATTAATTGTGCAGTCCTCCATATCAGCATTAAAAAATATAATTTTTTAAGTTATAATAAATATTAAAAAATAATATTTTTTGTTATGACCACAGATACATTCTTACCAAAATTTATGCTTCTCTATATAATCTCAGTCAAAGTTTAGGCTTAGTGATGATTAATGCAGCTGTGATAACGTTTTGATTGTTAGTGTTGAAGACATAAAAGACATCAAGTACTTTCTGGAAATGATCAACACCATGTTGATGAGCTGGATTGGGAGTTATTGGAAGAAAGGAGGAGGGAGATGGGAGTGCTGGGAATGTACAGAGCATATGTTGGTGATGGGGCTTGGAGGGATATTGGTCAAAGAATTAGGAATAGTGCATGGAAGGGGAAAGGCATGCTACCATGACCACTAGCTGGCACTCGATTTCATGCATAAGGAAATGGGAAAATTTTCTTTTGTTGATAAGGGTGTCAGATTGGAACAAATTACCAAGTGAAGTGATGAATAATTTACCAAAAACGCTTAAGGAATTTAAAATTAAAATTTGTAGATCAGAAAAGTAAATGGGGGTGGAATTTAACACTTCAGTTATAAAATAAAATTTTAAAAAATAATATAAAAAGGGGTAATTAGATCATTAGAAGAATTGCTACCAGAACATTAGCTCCATTGCAATTAAAATTGATAATAATAGTAATGGCTAACGTAACTATTAACATGGTGGACGATCCTAAAGAAGAGACTAATTTTTAAATTCCCTAAGTGCATCTGCTCTTTCCACACATGAGCTGAATTTAAAATTTGGTACTCCGGTCATGCTCATGAGAAACATATCACCACCACAGCTGTGCAATGGAACTAGACTTCTGGTGAAATCCTTGCACAAAAACATCATTAAGGCAATTATCTTAACAGGATATGGATGAGGAGAGGAAGTATTCATTCCTCTAATACCATATGTACCATCAAAATTTCCATTAAAATTTAAGCACCTGCAATTCCCAGTAACCTTATGCTTTGCCATACCAATAAACAAGTCTCAGGGGCCAGACACTAGGAACTGTGGGAATTGATTTTTGGACATGGCCAGCTATACGTTGCTTGCTTTAGGGTGAGAGGTAAATCACATCTGTACAAATGTGCATCAAACTAGAAACATGGTCTACACAGAGGCATTGTAGTGAGAGACCTACCAAGTAAGGTAAAGGTAGCATCTTATTTCTCTTAAACATTGCTTCAGTTACTTATATCGCAAAAATAAAACCCTTTCTAAACAATAATTTTTTATACTTCACACAATAGTTAAAACCACAAATTAGTACTGTTAATTTTTCAGGTAGCTTTTCTACTATTTAATCAATTGCATTAACAAACTCGCGGGTATTAGTATGAAAACTGAACGTAACACAAAGGAAACGTTTTAGAAGACATTTACAATTCATGCCTCTCCACGTTAATGACTGGTAATAGAATAAAATCGGTAAAGAATTTTTACACATACCTAACAAAGCACAACATGTGAAGCAGCGGGCAAATGCTAGTTAATTATAAATCTTGATGAAAAATACTCGTGAAATATTGACTACAGAGGTTATAAACTCCTTGTAGCTGTAATTGGATTACAACATCTTTATTGTGTTGCCAGTAAAATAACATAGAATCATTTTCAACGATGCTGATATCTTGTTACTTGTATTAAGTTACTAGCACCAACATATAATTGGGGGATAAGATGTTGTTAACTCAGATCCAATTCACTGAAAATTGTTATTATCACGCTCCTGGCCTCTCTTCTGCATATAAAATACCCTCAGTTTCTACTTCACTGATCATGCTGTGTGTGTTCACCCTGGTAACAGCAGATTCTCGAAAATTAGGGATTAGGAACTAAGCTGCCTAAACCATAAGAGACAAAGCCTTTGTCTGGTCCCCATTTGGAATAATCATGCTTCTCTACTACCATCCAATCCTGGATAGCACATTTTGTCCTTTTGTTTTTAGAACTTTGTGAATTTTTTCTTTTATGTACATATTCATTTCATATTTTATTTCTTCATTTAATAAATTAGTTAACAGCAAGTTTTTTTATTCTGTTCTCTATGTAATGCCAAGTCATCAACATTGGTTCAGAAAGGAAGCAGACATTCAAAAATATTCTCAGCAATCAATTTGAAATTTAAGTTGAATTCAAGAAAAAATTAAGATGATTTGTGGTTAAATATATACTAAGCTGGGCAAGCACAATATTTCACTTTAAATCCATTTACTTATATTAGTTACTGGTTTTAAGGAGATAATATCATTTTGTGCACAGAACATCTTTTAGTTTTGAAATTTGGTGATCCTTCGAGCGAAACCGTCTGTTTCCACAAGATTAGATCTTTAGATAATTGAGCTGTAATAATGTTTTTATGCATAATATGGTCTAGCAATCTCATTGGAAGTGTTCCATCTGAACTTTGCCACAGGCTTGAGTTTTGTATGCACCCCACCCCTATTTTTTGGGTCAGGTGTGCACAACAAACATAAATCAGCTACACGGGTGGCAGGAGCTGTTCAGAATGCATTGGAAGGCTTTTTAAGCTGAGGGAAGAAGACCTGGGACTTAAAATAAAGTTACGGTCACCACAAATAAATACAACACCAACTGCTTAAGAGAATCTTGACAGTTTAAAGTTCTCGTTGGTTACTGTAGAAATGTTTGTAACAAACTGTGGTGGACCGGCTACTATTTATTTCACTCTGCCACCAGTGAGAGGAGAACTGGTAGGTGGGTAGGAAACCTACTGACATGTGACCAGTATGACACATTAATAATACACCAGCTGGTTATGTACAAATATTTACATTTATTCAGTGATGTACATGATAACCATTGAACCATTCCCTTATTCCAGCCAGGTCGGTTTTAACTTGCAACTAATGTTAGAGACTAACATATCTCCATTAACTTCCCATTAGCTTATACCATCCCCAAATAGCTGTCAAAGTCTAGCAGGTTCATTCCCACCTGTCTTTATTATAGTACTTGATTGTCATCTGGTAAAGCTACTATCAGCATTTTTGCCCATAGCCGCCCATCTCTTGCCACTGGTGCCCCAATTGGCTCCGTCAATGACTAGTCCCAACTGTTGCTGCTGCCCAGTTCGACCTGCTCCGTCGCTGCACCTCAGTTTTGTTAATTGTCCCCACTACATTTTTCGCTAAGGGGATAACAACTATCCAATCTCCTGCCTCCTTGATTTGGTAATTCAGACCTGATTACGTCGTTGCTTACGCGAAACTGCTGTCTTGACCTTCTATCCAGTTCTACAAGTTTACACATGCTTTCTGGCTCAACTGTTTTGATAGGTATCTCGATTTAAAATGGAATAACTAGTCCAAGATGATTCAGATTCAAGTCAATTTATTTTCCTATAAGACACTAAACAGCATAGATACTAGGTGCAAATGTAAACAAATGCTCCAGCGATTATAACTTTGAACACCAAAAATCAACTAACTTTCAAATACTACTGAGTACTCAATACTGAAAACTTGTCTGTGCCGATCACTTGTATAAGCTTTGGAGAAAATTCCAGAATAGTTCAAAGACTTCTGACCGACGTTTCTGGAATTCTAATAATACTTAAACAATTAAAATCACATTAAAACATTCAGAATTAATACAAAATCATTCACAATCATTATGAGATGCACAGAAACAAAGTCAAAGATATTTACACACAAAATTATCCACATAAATCAGTCCAAACTGCCGCAAATTGTCCTCTAAACATCATAGCTCCCTTCAATACTTATAATTACACATTTTTAACTAATATTTCTTGCATAGTACTGTCCTTGAACACATTAAATGGCATTTACATAGTTTCTTTCCATAAAATGACAAAATTACAAAACCATATTTACTCAACTCCCAGGTGCCACAAATAATTCTTAAAATACAATTTCATTAACAGTCTGAGTCTGAGTTTACAGTACCTGTCACAACTGACCTCGCTCTCTATGATTATCTATAAAAGTTGCTATAACTCCCGATAAATCTCTTCGTCCACTATACTTCCCCTTTCCTGGGGTAAAGACTGTTCCGCTCAATGTGTATGCAATATGTTCTTAGTGTACGTGTGGTGTCACAAAATTCTTGGTGTACGATCTCGATGACCTTCGTGTCTGTGTTTTTGCTTGGCTGATGCATCTGCTAGCGTGCACCAAACATGGTGGTTGAGCGCTAATACTCTGGTCTCACATTCGGGAAGACGTGGTTTGAATCCCTGTCCGGGCATCTTGATTTGGGTTTTCCATGGTTTCCCCAAATCACTCCAGGCAAATGCTGGGATGCTTCCTTTAAAATGCCGTGACAAAATTTCTTCATGTTCCTTGACCCTCATCCTTTCCCACCTCTAATGACCGCAATGTAAGCAAAGCGTAAAGCAGTTTAAAAAAATGCTAGCACGCCCATCAGCTCAGCTCCACCGGCTGACATCATGCTGACCATGCAAGCTGCAAGGTCGTCCCGCTGCTACGTAGCTATGGTCTTCTGCTGACATACTCAAAACATTCCTTACACAGTATTTCTGCACGCTCTCAGCAACTTCCTTCTACTGACTCATTAACACTGTTTCTTCCATTTTAGTACCTCCCTCTGCGTCTTCCACATTGTTGTCCGCTTTGTCATGTTACTGTTCTCTATCTGAAACACTTCCTTTCTTCAGATTCTTCGCTATCAATGGCAAACTCTGCTTGGTTCTGCCTTCTTTTATTTTTTCTTCTTGTAGCAATCCTTCAATTTCGTTCTTCAGATCCTTCATTAACAACAAAATCCACTTGTTGCTGCTTTCTTTTGTTTTTTCTTCCTGCAACAATTCTTCACAATCTTTCTGCAAATCCTTCAATAGCCTCTCGGGTATTTTATCCCATCTCTCATATCCCATCTTCCCAACTTTTTCAGGATTAATTAATATTTTGTGTTCCAACTTGTCCGTATAAGGCAAAAGTCTCCTTCTTCATGAAAGACATCAAAATACACTGTACATCTCTTCTGTTCAACGTATCCTTCTGCTGCTACTTTCGGGCTAATCAACATTGCTTCTTCACTCTTCGTATTAACCGTACATCCTTGTATACACACTACCACTGTTCCATAATCTACTTCAATTTCTTTAACCAGTCTCTCCCGATTATACCATCATATGGGCTATCCACTCCTGCCGAAATCATCTGCATTTGCTGTGGCATTCTTAACTCATTTCCTTCCTTCAGTGTAACCATTATCGGTTCTGTGGGAATCATTCCTCCCTTGATTCCTTTAATTCTGATGCCATTCGTCATTTCACAACACTGTGTTTCTCTTACATACTCTGACCTGAGAAGGCACACCTGTGCTCCTGAGTCTAGAAGATGCTTAATTGGGCTGTATTTGCTTTCATCTCTTTCTAACTCAATATAATCATTTCTGCTGTTATTATTGCTTATCTCCTGTCTCTGAGCATCTCTTTGTTCTATCTATGGACACGCATTACTCTCTCTTGTGTGGAGCCCCCATCTCTGACATTTGCTTCAATACATTGCTTCTTTCCGTTCATCTTCTGTCTTCTGTTTATTTTTACTGCCTTGCAGTAACCTCTCGCACGCTTATGTCGCCTCTGCACTGCCTTGCGTCATGACCTACTCTCCAACAAATATGACACTGTGGTCTTGCCGCTGTGACAATTCCTCATATAGTTACCTGTGTAATAGCAAAGTGATACTGCCAGCAGAGAAAGTGGCAGAATGCTAGTGAGTCTCATACCAAAGCAGCAGGGCCAAACTTGGAATTGGAGAAAGACTGGATAGGACTGATATTTGGGGTTCTTACAGTATAAGAGTAAAGGTTTAACTGAAAGGGAGGCAAGGATTTATGGTGTGAATAATAGGGATTGAGGAGATGGGTAAAAGTTTTGATAATGAGGATGGGACTAGGCCTTGGTCTGAACTAATACACTTCCTAATTCTGATTGCACCTTTATATATATATTCTTATTTAATTTTTAGTTTATTAATATTTTTATTACTTATTCTGTTTATTCTATTTTGTTGTTCTCTGTACTTTTAATATATTTATTATTTATCAGATTTTTCTCAACTATCCATTTTCTTCCCACTTCCTGCCCACTCTCCACTTCCTTTCGGGTTTTGGCCTTGTTTTCTTTATTTATGGTTCAGCCCACCATCAGTCTCATTTCTCTATCCACCAGTTGCCATGTAAAATAACTCTCATGTTGGATTTATTTTTAGTTGAGGGCACGTGTGATTCATTTTTTCAAATGACTCATTTGATTGTGACTTGCCTAGAACCAAGTGTATTTGTGTTATGAATGGTGTCCCAACAAGAGCATACAGTTCTAATATGTATTTCTGAATGAATCAATACTTTCCTGCATGAATGATTTTTTTATAAAAAATCTTGAAATTTACTTGCCATAACTAAGTTTTAAACAGTATACTACCTCAGGTTTCTCACCCTAAAGTAGTTATACCTGGTGGACATCCATTTAAAAGAAACCGGGGGTTAAAAATTTTTAAATTGTGTATGATGTATATTTATTGAGAAGACTATTAATTATCAGTGTCAGTTTATGCGGTGTATTCCTGTATGTTGGTTTCTGGTTCAGTCCTACCGACCACCATATTTTTTTGTATTTTTAATTGATATTCGCTTTTGCAGCATTACTAATTTATTTTGAAACAAATTCACAAATTCCCTACTTTAATAATAAAAAATGTATGTAGCTGTGAAAGGATGTAAATGCGTACATTTTGGTGGTATCAGTTTTACTGTCCAAACAACCTTTATGTTTTCATTTGAAAAGACTTGATCATAAAAATTCCTTTTCATTAGTGTTGTTATTCTTCTTTCAATTTTTGCCTACTTCTGATTACAGGAAATGGTTGATTTACTGGTTGCTGCTATACAATACAATACAATACATTCATTTTCCATTGATCCCAATATAAGAGACTGGCTCTGTGGGATGTGGAAAGTTGTCAATTTACAGATAAACAGTTGCATAACAAAATAATAAGTACACCACCAGATGTACAGTCATAGTATACATGGTACATTAAACACTTCCATTACAAAATAATACATACACCAGAAGATGTACAGTCGTAACATATATGGTACTGTAAACAATTATGTAACAAACTAAATACATACACCAGGAGATGTACAGTCATAGCATACATGGTAAATTACTTATTTGAACTATATTTACACAAGATACTGGCAGTTATTTTTTAGATACCTTAGAAATAAATTCTTCGACAGAGTAGCAGGAGTTGTCAATTAAAAATTCTTTCAATTTTTTCCTGAATTTATTCTTATCATCTACTAGACATTTAATATGTGTTGGGAGCATATTGAAGATATATATCCCTGAATATTGGACCCCTTTTTGAACAAATGACAATGACTTGTAAGTCTTGTGAAGATCATTTTTACTTCTAGTGCCATAATTGTGTATTTCACTATTTGTTTCAAACAAAGTATAATTTGTGACTACAAATGACATTAATGTGTATATATACTCAGATGCTAATGTTAAAATCCCTAACTTCTTGAACAGCTCTCTACATGAAGTTCTATTGCTAACCTCACTCATAATTCTTATTACACGCTTTTGGGCTCTGAACACTTTGTCTCTATGGGTAGAATTGCCCCAGAATATTATTCCATATGACAATAAGGAGTGAAAATAAGCAAAATAAACTAGCTGCCTCATACGGAGATCACCTAAAGCTGAAATTGTACGAATTGCAAATGTGGCTGCTCCCAATCACTTTAGTAAGTCAGAAACATGTACTTTCCAATTTAAATTATGATCAATATACAAACCTAGAAATTTCACACTATCTACCTCTTGAATGGACTGGCCTGCAAATTTTATGTCTATGTCAGGTGTTAATCTGTGTGATGTACTGAATTGCATATACTGAGTTTTATCAAAGTTTAAAGACAAGCCATTAGCTGTAAACCATTTATTAATCAGTTCAAAGACATAATTTGAAATATATTCTCTAGATAAATCTGGAGTGTTTTTAATTCCTATGTTTGTGTCATCTGCAAATTGGACAAATTTTGAGTTTTTAGATGAAACACAGGGTAGATCATTTATATATATTAAAAACAATAGTGGCCCCAATATAGAACCCTGAGGTACTCCACATCTGATTAATTTCCACTCAGAAAACAGTGGACCTCTTAAGGCAGTCTTAAAATTCTCCATTGACACTTTCTGTTTTCTATTTAGAAGGTAAGAACTAAGCCATTTATTAACAATGCCATCTATACCATAATACTTAAGTTTCTGTATCAGAATTTTATGATCTACACAGTCAAATGCTTTAGATAAGTCACAAAAAATTCCAACAGGAATTAATTTATCATTTATTCCTTCTAAAATATTGTCAGTGAATGCAAATATAGATTGTTCTTTTGAATGACCCTTTTGAAAACCAAATTGTGATTTAGTTAGAATATTATTATTTTTTAGATATTCATAAACTCTGTTGTACATTGCTTTCTCAAAAACTTTGGAGAAGGCTGTTAGTAATGAAATTGGTCGGTAATTCGATACGGCTGCCTTATCTCCCTTTTTATAGAGTGGTTTAACTACAGCATACTTAAGCCTTTCTGGAAAAGTACCCTCAAGTAAAGATATATTGAATAGATAACTTAGTATATTACGTAATTCTGTGGAGCACAATTTAATTAATCTGCTGGAAATCCCATCATAACCACTTGAGTATTTGCTCTTAAGGGATTTGATAATTTTTCTTATTTCTTCTGGAATAGCTAATTTTATAGACATAGAGTTAAATTTTTCTTGGAAGCCTTTTTTGACAAAATCCATACTGTGTGTCACTGAGCTATTAGCAGTCAACTTATCAGCAACAGATAAAAAATGTTTATTAAAATTATCAGCAATTGAGAAATTAGATTCTACTGAATTTTCTTTGACAAAAATATCATTACTTGTTTGTTTACTCTTTCGTGTTTCCTTTTTTACAATGTCCCATATTGTTTTAATTTTATTTTCAGAATCATGAATTTTATGTTTGTAGTACATACTTTTAGATTCTTTAATAACCTTTTTCAGTATTTTGCAGTACTGTTTGTAATAGATATTGGATGTACTCCTACATTTATAATAGTAATTCATTTATACCAAATCCTAGTTCATGACAGCTTAATAGAGAAAATGTGTTAGGGGTAGTGAATGTCTATGCAATATATCTGGTGTTACTTTGTGATGTTTTTACTGCATTTGTTTCTGTGTGTATATTTCTATTAGCGCCATGGAACCTTCCATGTGTTAAGTTACTTTTTTTTATCTCGCTCATTGTTATGCCATGTGGATTCTCCCCTCCCTGTTAACTTGTTAGGTAGTTTATAGATGGCCCCCTTATGACAAATGTAAAGGAAATAGGCTGTCATATAAATTTATTTATTTATTTTCCTTTGAAGAATACTCAAATGTTTGGATGATGCAAGTCATACAAAAACCTGAATCTCAAATTATGTGCACACCAGGAACATTTGATAAAAGATATCCTAGGATGTAAATTCTGGCCATTCTTTTGCTAATTTTGAAATATACCATTCATACTTTATCATGTCATAAAAAACGCGCTGGCAAAATGTGGTGAACAATTAAATGTATATTCATGACAAGATATTTCATGATTATCTTGCAATAATTTGAATGGGCTCTGCAGCTTTTTCATTAGTATTTTTACCTGGTGATAGAAATTCTCAACAGATGCTTGACAAATGCTGATGCCAGCTTTCCTGATTTAAAACATTTATGTATTCCTCAAAGGAAAATAAATAAATTGGTGAATTTGTTTTAAAACAAATTTTTAATGCTCCAAAACTGAATATTAATGATGGAGGGGGGGGGGGGGGGGACAAAAGAAGTTGGTGGTTGGTGGGATCAAATCCAGAACTAAACACGCATGAATACACCCCCTTAATGTGCATGACTAAACAGACGTTATTAGCTAATAGTGTAGGTATATATCATTCGCACACATTTTTTAACCTCTGATTTCTTTTAAATGGAGGCCCACCAAGCAGAACTGCTTTAGAGTGAGAAGCCTGAAGTGCTGTACTATTTATAAGACTTAATTGTTCTACGATCACCATTTCCACACCAAAGGCCTCTCCTATTCAATCCACACGATTCCAAGATCATCTGAAATGTCAACATTTAATACCAGCATCACATGGAAAGCATAGATACATATGATTCCCACAGTGGAAGCCTTTGATTGCAACGATGATTTTCCTTGTGTGTACTTATTCAACCAATACACACACGCACACATCTTAGCTGACCCCATAGGAAATAAAATACTTGGCAAGGAAATAGAAGTTATATTTTTTTTTTTTTTTTTTTTGTTATGGGTAAAAAATGGTTCTACACTTATGTCCGTTTTGTTTTTGATCATTTTGTTAAAAAAGTCTTTTTTTTCAGCTTTGCATTTTATTTGATGGTTTTATCAGACACACCGCCTCAGTCACCACGAGTAATGGAGGATGATCCTGGGCTTATAGTTGATGATGATGATTTAGAAGATGAATTTGACTTAGAAAATGCGGTCTTGGTTGAAGAATTGGATGCACCTACTGATGAAGATGTGTATGATGATGATGTAATTAATGCTGAAGACGAGGATGTAGAACCTTTTGCTCCTGTAAGAGATGATGCTAAAAATGTGTTTGCAGCTCATGATGGTAAGTTGGTGTTCATTAACTTTTTTAATCTTGATTTTAAATATAAAGAGAATAAATAGAGAAATAAAAGAGTGCGTAAAACAGTCAAAATGTGCAACAAATAATTTATTTTTGATTTGTTATTTTCCTTCTGAAAATTTGTTTTAAATTAGTAAAATCTGTTTTTTTCTACTATAGACCTTAAATATATTGGTTTTAACATCTTTCACATATTAATGAAAATGCTTCAGTTAGTTGGTATTTTTAGTGAAAAAAAATAGGCCATCTCTTATCAAAGATAAATCCAGGCTGATGAAGAATATAGAAATTCTTTTATTTAGAAAGGAAAACATTGAGTCACAATGATTTTTTTTTTTTCTCAATCGTGTGACTGTATGTTCGTTTGTGTCCAACTGTGGTGGGTAAGCAGTAATATTCTGGTCTTACATTTTGGAGGCCACAGCTTTCGGTTTTCCACGATTTCCTCAAATCACTCCAGGCTGGGATGATCCTTTAAAAGGTCATGGCCAAATTCCTTGCCCACAGTCCTTTGCCACCTCTGATTATCTCAACGTGGTATAAAACAAAAACAAAAGCTGTTGCTTTTTCTTATTGTTTTACTCTTGTCAACATTGAGGTCATTAGAGGCAGGGTTTATGAACTAACCTGCACTCATTACTCCTTGCCATTTCTTGAACATGTAACAAATCAGTTGTACAGAAAAATGAATAATAATAAATCTATGGTACTTACTTTGAAACTGTACCATTCTGTTACTACACATACAGTAAAAACTCCTTTTATGTTGGGGGATACATTCCATAAATATGTCGTTAATATGGAAACCATGAATATAGAATGGTAATTTGTATGGGATTATAGGATATACATTCCAAGATTAAAAAAAAATTAAAATCAATTTATGAAGAGATTTTAAGCAATATGTTTTAATTATTATTGTCAGGCTCAGGCAATGTTCTAAAAAATGTATTAATTTTTCCTTGTTTTGCCACTTTTGAAAGATCTTTCAAATCGGATTGATATTCAGCTGTGGCATTAACAAGCTGTCTTTTAAAAAACAAGACTTCTTTCCATAGACGGATTAATTTTCGTGAAGAAATCACAAAGCTAATTTGCCATCTGTAGGCCTTGACTCAGGTTTTTAAATTAAATGTCACCATTTCAGTGCTCACTGAAGCCTCTCCTTCAATGAGTTGGGGATTTAACATTTCCTCCAAGTTTTAAAGCAACCCTTGAATGTTACTTGATTCTATCTGTTCAAAACCACCTTGTCCTATTCCATTCGTAAATTGAGCAATGTTTGGAGTTAAAGTTTGAATTTGTACGGATTCTCCACCATTTCAGACGGTGAGATCAGGCCACAGTTTTTTCAAGCATGATTTCAAAGTGCGTGGCTTCAGTTCTTGCAACGATTCTTTTATTGTAACAATGCATTTTGCTATATCCATTTTTTCCCCATCATTGCAATCATTCATATCAGGATTGCATTCCATGGTGTCCAGTATGATTTTAATGGTTTGTCTAATGCAGTGGTGTCAAAGATACGGCCCGCAATCGCAATGTGACACAGAAAGAAGAATCATGTTTTTTAGAGCTTTTAGACTTTACTCGATTCCTCTACAGAATTATTTGAATCTGGCCCGCCTACACATTCTAAATTTAATATACGGTCCTCTGCAAAATTGAGTTTGACACCTATGGTCTAATGTAATAGAGCTTAAAGGTCTGGATTATTCCTTGGTCCATAGGTTGAAGTAACGCTGTCATGTTAGGAGGCAAGAATGTCACCTTTATATTTATTTGGAACCATAGTTTCAACCTCGTTAAAATGGCGTTAAAGTCTAAATTATTGGTCTTTAAATAATTTTCAACTTCATGAACAAAACAATTCCGAAACCAGTCTCAGAAGATAAAACTTTTAAACCATGCTTTCTTATTTGCACACCAAAACACTGGCAGGCTGTCCTTGTTTTGATTTTTCAAAGCACGGGAATTTAAAGATCTGTAAAGCATAACTGGCTTAATAACACAATCACCTGCCTTGAAACCAGACACGCACTTTTCACTTTTGGATATGAAAGTTTTGTTTGGCATTCTTTTCCAAAACAGGGCAGTTTTGTCTGTGTTAAATACTTACTCAGGTTTGTATCCACTATCAGAAATTATATTAAAAACTTCTTCTGGATATCTTTCCCCTTCAGCAGTGTCTGCAGATGCAGCTTCTCCAACAATTTTGATGCTATGCAATGATTGTCGCACCTTGAATTCATTGAACCAATGTTCTGATGCTTAAAATCCTCCACTTGAACGTTCATCACAAGGTTCTTTAAAATGTGTGTAGAGATGCTTTGCCTTCTCGCAGATCATATGCACTATTTTCCGATTACGGTCTTCAATCCATAATGATAACACAGCTTCCACTTTTTCAATTGCTGAACAATTTTTGTCGAGGTTGAATCCGTAGAATTCTGTATTTTGTCTTCAGATATCTCGATGAATCGTACAGTTGATTCGTTAACATTGAAAGAACGTGATATGGATGCAAACAAGTTGGCAAGGCGTGGTCAAACATTTCTACTTTTACTCTAATCGGCAACACAACTGTTTCCGTGTAGGAACTAATTTTTCTTTGTTTTTGTTAGACATTAGAAAATTGCAAACAAAGCAGAGGAAACAAGTGTTATTCACTCAGAACTATTGCAACGACTGACTAGTTGTAGTATTAATAGATTCAGAGACGATCATGGCGGAGTGGCTTTTATCAATGGTCATTGCATAACATGTAACACAGTGGCAGCAATGACTTTTTACAGTGAACCTTAGGTTTATTGGCAATAATATTTGTTTTTTTTTTAGTAATTTCAATTAGATAGAGTGACTCTCAGCATGTGCCAGCAATACTCAAATGATGCTGACACGTTAGTAAAAGATACCGAATCCGCTGAATGTACCGAATGGATCCACGAATAATAAAAATTTCAAGCGGAAAATACAGAAAGTTGTCACAATTATTTTATCCACAAATACTGAAACTGAAAATAAAGAGTTTTGACTGTATTTGCTTGTACACTACCAGTGCTAAACTGTTTATGACATAGGTTAATGATAGTCTAATGACCTGTGGTGCCAATGTACGAGGTTCGTTCAAAAAGTGAGGTGACTTTTTGAATTTTGCCAGATATGTACAGTCAGTTTTTGTTTTTCTAATTTTGGTATATTCGTCCCGTGCATATCTTCACATTTTCAAATATATAGCATTCTTTGCATTGTTTGTGAGAAGCATAATTGTTAGAAGTGTTTTGTGTGCTTGGCAATTCTCTGCTGTGGAAAAGTGAATCAAAGAGTTTGTATCAAATTTTGTGTAAAAAAAAATGAATTAAGTGCTCCAAAACACTTGAAATGTTAACAGTGGCATACAGTGAACCTACTTTGAGAAAAAAAAATGTGTGTAAGTGGTATGAGCTCGTCCAAGATGGCCAAGAAAATGTCAATGACGAACCTCGTCCTAGATTCCCAAGCAGGTCAACAACTGATGAAAACGTTGAAGAAGTGAAGAAAACGGTGTTGAAGAATTGTCGAATCACCATTGAAGAAGTTTCTGATGAAGTCGGCAACTCACTTGTCTCATGTCATGCATTTTTTTTTTTTTTTTTTTTTTTTTACATTTTGGGCATGAAATGTGTCAGTGAAGTTTGTTCCGAAAATGCTGTATTTTGACTAGAAGAGCCGTTGCATAAGCATCGCTCATGAGATGATGTCAAAAATTATCCTGATTTGCTCAAAAGGGTCATAACTGGTGACGAATCATGGTTATATGGTTATGATGTCAAAACCAAAGCCCAATTGTCCCAATGGAAGAGCCCAGAAGAGCCAAGACTGAAAAAAGCACGCCAAGTTCGAGCCATTGTCAAGGTTTTGCTCACCGTTTTCTTAGTTTACTGCAGCATAGTGCATCAGGAGTTTTTACTGCAAGTTCATACTGTCAATAAGGAATATTACCTTGAAGTTATGCGCCGTTTGCGAGAAGCAGTACAAAAAAAAGTTCGGATTTGTGGGGAAAGAATTCATGGCTTATGCATCACGACAAAGCGTCTGCTGACTCATCGTTGCTTGTGAGTGATTTTTTGGCCAAAAACAATGCCACAGTCATGCCTCAGCCACCATATTCACTGGATTTGGCCCCCTGTGACTTTTTCCTGTTTCAAAAACTGAAGAGACCAATGAAAGGATGAAGATTTGCAATTGATTGAGCAGATAAAGACTGAATCACTGAAAGAGGTCAAGGCTGTAACCAATAAGTGCTTATCAAAAGTGCTTCAAGGATTAGAAAAAAAATGTTGGAACAAGTGCATTATATCTGATGGTGATTACTTTGAAGAGGACAGCATAAATATTGATGAATAAATAAATATTTTTTGATAAAAATAAAGTCACCTTACTTTTTGAACAAACCTTATACACTAGCACTTTCCCAAGATCCAACTTATTACATATCCCTTGCATCTTACTTATCACTCACCAAAGTTGAAGGCAGCGACGAGAGAAGAACATATAACACGAAAACACAAATAAACTCAATATTTCGGTGACGGAGAAAATGAGTCATGAGGCTTGGGAGGTGTGCACACGCCGAGGGTTGCTACATGACTAGGTGTATTATCAATATGGCAGTGGGACTGAGATATTATATATAAATATGTAAATCGCAGATGGTGGTACAACTAATACTAGACAAAAAACAAGTGGAAAAGGGGGGGGATAAAGTAAATAAATATGGACAGATAAATTTTGAAAAATAAAATAAGTTAATTAGTTAAATGACAATAATGCTACTACTAATCCTACTAATAAGGAGTGATGCGTCAAGGAAAGGAATTTTATCTGTGGTTGAGGCCAGGTGGATGTCTGGTATCTAGGATGTTTCGGTAAGCAAGTTTCCATCTGCGAAGTTCTGAGGCGGCAGTAGTTTTGGGGAAAACTCTGATTGCTCTCACAGTGAAACAGTCATTGAAGTTGTGGTAGTTAGCATGTTCTGCTATGGGAAGATATAAATTGCAGGTGTGAACTGTTTGTCTGTGGCCATTCATTCTGGTCGAGAGTTGTTGTGTAGTCAGGCCTGTATAAGAACTCGTGCAATGGTGACAAGTTAGCTGGTATATGATGTGCGTAGTGAAGCATGTGACATGTCCGGTGATGGGAAAGGTTTCCCCTGTGACAGGATTGGAAAATGTAGTAGTTGGAGGATGCATGTTGCAGGTTTTGCAGCGAGGTCTATTACAGGGAAAAGATCCATAAGGTGTTTTTGTTTTTGGAGAGTCAGATGGAGGGTATTTGTGAACCAGAGTTTTCCCCGAAACTACCGCTACCTCAGAACTTCACAGATGGGAACTTGCATACCAAAACATCCTAGATACCAGACACCGACCTGGCCTCAACCACAGATTAAATTCTTTTCCTTGACGCATCACTCATTATTAGTAGGATTAGTAGTAGCATTATTGCCATTTAACTAATTACCTTATTTTATTTTTCAAAATTTATTCCCTCCCCCCTTTTTTTGTCTAGTATTAGTTGTACAACCATCTGCACACCTCCCGAGCCTCATGACTCATTTTCTTCGTCATGAATAAGGTTTAACAACCGAAATATTGAGTTTATTTGTGTTTATGATATATGTTCTTCTTTCGTCACTGCCTTCAACTTTGGTGAGCGATGAGTCATTTTCCCTTTCCTTGCAATTATATTACCTAAAGCAGTTTCCTTTTTCCTTAGTTTAATTATTGTATCTTACTTAAAACTTTATTAAAAAAATTATTAACGCATTCTTTAATATTGATTTCCTTTAAGTCGCAAACCATATTCATTTCCAACATTCCTACTCTCTTCTGAAACTTTACAATGCGTCTATCATGTAGACAGTTTAGTGAGAAGTTAATTAATTACTTTCATCTGTCTTGCTTGAACCAGAGGTTCATCATAAAAATAAATATATTGATGTTAGGAAAGTAAATACATTACTTATCCAAATTGGAAGCAGAGGAGTTACAATGTGACACAAATTTCAAAACAAATACAATTATAGAATATTTCAGGTGCCCTTTTCCTCATGTATGGGAAAGTTAAAGCACTTAACAAAGTCAATGTGTTCCTATAAAATCACAATTTGAATAAACTGAATTTGCTGTTGACTATTCGAGGCAAAGTGAGTGTTGTGGAGGGAACCCATACAGCAAATAAGGAATGGAAAATAAAGAAGGAGAAAAACATATATTCCATACTCAATAAATTTAGCTGTTTTGAGAATTAAAAATTAATTGGAATCCTGTGGTAAGGTGTTACTAGAGATTGCAACAAGGTAGATGTTAAGAATATATTGGTAAGCTTGTTACCAAATACAGAGTCCAGGAGGTTTGGTTGTTTCTGGAAAGACTAAAGAGTTCTAAGCACCAGTTGAGATTGACTTGTAGTAACTGGCATTGGCTGCTACTGCCCTGGCACTTTTATGCTCAATGTAATTTTTTCTTTTATATACCCTACTTTTTAAATTAAATAAATACAATATTGCATTTCTGAAGTTATTATTTTCTGAGTTTGTAATTCACCCACAATCCTCATTTTGTCTTCAATGGTCAATAACAAATTAAGTTAATTCACCAATAAGGTTTAGAATGACTGAGGAGCTCTTCATATGCTCCATTTTCCCGTCATGTGACAAAGTGGTTTGTTGGTCTTTTTTGTATTGTTGCAGCACTCCTGCTTTCTCCTTTGCTTTCCCTGATCTTTTATGCTTTCATATTCCCTTGAAAATATTCATTTTCGTTAGTGTTGTTATTCTTCTTCTTTCAATTTTTGCCTACTTTGGACCATGGGAAACAGTTGATTTACTGGTTGTCTACTTTCATTATATATTGGGCAGATAAAATACACCCAACACTTACCAAAGCTGAAGGGAGGAGGGCAGCAGCAACACAAAACAACACAGAAAAAACAATATTTCACGTAAACACCCTTTTTCAAGTTAGAAGAAGTACATGGCTGAGCTTGCACAAGCCCTGCGTTCGACGCTGCCAAGCATAGAATAAAAATGCCCGTCAGTGGTGGTGGGGGGAGCAACGATAATATAACTGAAACTATAAACCACCTTAAATAAGGATAATACCTTCCATCCTTACCCTGTACACCCATCACTGGCCAGCACAATAGATTCATATATATTTATTAATCTTTTTTGAAAATTTTTCAAAATATATATTTTTTTGTTTATTATTATTGTTTTTCAATGATTATATTGTTTTTTTTTCTGTGTTGTTTTTTATTGCTCCTCCCTTCAGGTTTGGTGAGTGTTGGGTGTATTTTATCTGTCATGTCCATATAAATATTGCCTCACTGCAGATCTTTCATTCCATTGTTACCGATCATTATATATTGTATTGGATTTACTTCTGTGTTTGTGACAATAATTCATGCCAAATCCTAGTTCATTACAACCTAATAGATAAAATGTGTTTAGGATAACGAATGTCTGTGCAAAATATCTGGTATATATGTATTGATCTCATACCTGCCACCTTGTCATGCCATGTTACACTTCATGGATTCTCCCTCCCTGTTAAATTGTTATGTAGTTTATAGGTGGCCCCTTATTGCTTACATGGCATTCTTGGCAGATTCTTTTAATTTTTTTTATTATTATTTTTATTTTTTGCAGGATCTGTGTTCTCTTGTGATATAGAACCAAAAGAATCAAGAATTGCATTAACAGGTGGTCAAGATAACAGGGCATTTTTATGGGATGTTGAGAGTGGAAACATATTGCTGGAGTGCAAGAACCATGAGGTAAATACATGTTTCTAGGAAATGATTATAGTTGTGACACTAATGTGAATAATAATATTTAAAAGTATACTTTTTATTAATTCTTACATTCTAGCGTATCCTCTAGTATTTTTTCTACATATGTATGTATTTTTGTTTGTGCCGACTGTGACCTGCATTTGGCTTGAATTTGCTTTTGGATGTGTACTTATCCATGTTACAGCTAGTGTTATTAGCCTTAGAGGGGACCTACTGTTTAACATCGAAAACAAACCATGGAAGCGTTCTGGCATACTTCACATTACTGAGCAAGCAGTGCAAGAGGTTTAGGTTGGGTTAAGGGCTTATTAAAATCCCCACCAAGACAAGTATTTGAACTTGGTACATTTCGATCTCAAGTCAGACTTCTTAACCACAGAGCCATCTGGCTGCTATGTATTGTTTATCATGTTACAATATTTGCTTTTCTTTGACAAGTTATGGACAGCCAAGTGTGGAAGACTTATGTTTTAACTGTCCTACCGACTTTCATCGAAATCTTCTGGCCTTGATGTGACACGTACGTGGACTAGTGAATTCATGGAGTTAGGAGTGGATTCTGATAGGAGATGGTTGTATATTGAACAAATCAAATTATTATTCTGGAAACCTCAGTTTATTCCTTATAAGGCAATACACATGTAGTGCAATTAGTTTACATATGATAGTATGCAAGAAATGAGGAGAATTTCTAGCAGTCGCTACTCTTCCTGAATGAATGGCTTTTCACAAGTACCGCCCAAGAGTCTTATCAGAGCTGGCAATAGGTAGGTGTGAACTAGTAGTCAGTTGAAGGCTAAGACAGAAATTAGAGTTATTCAAACTAATTTGTTTCCCAGGAAAACTGCTGACACAATATTTCTGAAGGAGAATGGGAACTTGTGAGGGTTGGGCCAAAAGTTCTCAGCCTGACCTACTTAGCAGATGGATACAAAAGTTTTAATTGCCGCACTTTTAAGGTGAAGTTTTGAGATGCTAGTGCCCATATTTGTGTCCTTCGCCATAAGTTCCCGCATGCCAGAGAGAGGACCAAACGTAACCTGTACGCACTATGTCAAGTGTGGAGTATCATACGGTAATAAAATTTTTGACTAAAAAAGGCTGTACTCCGTCTGATATCCATATATGCCTGCAAAATGTGTACGTAGACACCTTCTCCTTCATATTCTACAGTGAAACGCTGCTCCAAACTTTTCAAATTTGGCAGAGAATCCCTGGAAGATGACACTCTGGATGCCTGGCGACAGCGATCACTGATGGAAACATTGCAAGTATGCAGGAGGAAGTGCTGGAAGAAAGAAGACTGAAAAGAAACTCCAGCGAGACTGGGCTTTTCGTAAACCACTGTCCTTTAAATTCTCCATGAACATATCGGCATGAACAAGGTCAGTGCACGTTGGATACCCAAAATTCTGTTTGCAGTGAAAAAAGCAGAATGAGTGAACTGAGCTCAAGAAATGTTGAAGCTGTGGGAAGAGGAGAAACATTAATTTCTGAATTCCATTGTCACTGGTGATGAGACCATGGTCCTTTACTATGATTCTTTGTCAAAAAGAGAATCAGTGGAATGGCGCCAGGTGGGGGGATTTCCGCCAAGAAAGGCGAAAGTGTGCCAGTTGATGAAGAAGATCATGGCGACTATTTTTTTGGGATGATGAAGGAATTTTATTGCTTGATTTCAAGGAAAAAAATACTTCAGTAAATGCAGTATTCTATGGCAACTTGAGTATGAAACTCCAAAACACCGTAAAAGAAAAAAGACGTGATAAACTTTCAAGAGGCATGAGGCTCCTGCATGACAATGCATCTGTCCACACTGCCATGCATGTGAAGGCCATTATTAAAGAATGCGAATTATCTGAACTCCCTCATCCACCGTACAGTCCGGATTTGGCCCTGAGTGACTATTTTTTGTTTTCTAAACTGAAGTCTGACCTTTGTGGGGGCAAGTTTTGCAACGATGAAGATGTCCAGACAGCTGTAATTGAACATTTTGACAGCAAAGATAAGAAATATTTTTCTGATGTAATAAATATGTTAATTGCACATATGAAAAATGTATTACAATAAAGGGAAGTTATACTGAAAAGTGATATACACAATTCATTTATTTGAATGTCCCTTCCTACTTAGACGTGGAAATTTTGGACCTACCCTCGTATTTCAATACTTGCATCTATAGAATTGATGACCTTGCATGTACATGTGTGTGAGGACAGCAAGATCGGCTCTTGTGGCTTGTGTTCCAGACTAACTCAAATAAAACTTATCAAAATTTAGCGAAGAAAAATAAATTTAAAATTACCTGGTACAATTCCCCACAGTTTAAAACCAGCATTTCACATGAAATACAGCATACTGGCATATTGATCTGTGACAAAAATTTGATCTGATATTGCCTGAAGTGTAATATAATATGTTAAATTTATTGTTTGTCTTACGGTTTTAGCTATGATCAACTAATTGATTGCAGAATGACTTGTTAAGTAATTATCTACCAAGTGCATAGAAAAATTGAAAAATCATTTAAACATGAAACCAATTCATATACTGTAAACAGCATTAAAAATAAGGAAAGTTGGGAAAATAGCCCATCACTTAGCACAGTTGAAGGCAGGTGGGTCAAATAAACACAAAAACACGAACTCGTTTTACAATATTTCAGTTAAACATTATTCACGTCAGTAGGTTTGGACCATTTGTCAAGGAGAGTATGTATACATCTTGCTTTACTGTAGCTACTCCATGAAGAACATGGTGGGGTATGTCAAGGTAGTGGGGGTAAACTATTATTATGTGAACTATCGATAACTCGCAGGAAAAAGTATTTTTTTTTTTTTTTACATATATAAACTGCAGGTTGTGGTGAAATCTCAAAGTAGATATACGTAAATGTAAAAATCTGAGTTGTACTAATGCAGCAGTGGAGGGGGAAAAGTAATTAAATTTAGAAAAAAATTGTTTATTAATAAATAAATAAAAATGTGAGGGTTTATTGGTAGGGTCTTATTAGTGATTTAGGTATTCAGTTATTTGGGTGCAAAAGTTCCCATCTCCGAAGTTTAAATGCAGTGATGGTTTCTGGGAAAATCTCTAACAGTTTTCATTATAAAAAAAAGTTGTCAAGTTTCCTTGGCAACCACCATCGTACCTAATTTGGAGATTGGAACTTGTGTATAAAAATATCCTTGCGTTTGCATGTTTGAGTGTCAGGCAGTTTAGGATATGATATTTCAAAATTTAGAAGTCAACACACTACAGATTTTTGTGAGACTGATCCTGCTGTTTGAGCTGCAATTGAAATCATTACTAAATAACTAGAGAACGTATCTGTTACTGTAAGGACATAATTATGGCCTCCTTAAATGCATTTAAATGGACCCATCTTCTCAGAATGGCTTAGCTGGAATTGTTTTATGGCTTCATGTAAAGATTGTAGCTCTTAGCTATCTCTCTTGTGTCCCTTATCACAATTAATACAACTAAGCACATAGTTCTCAACAGTTATAATTTGGCCAGCAGTAATATTTGTCAATTCTTTGTCATGTAGTTTACTTCAACTGCAGTGGCTTGACAAAATAGAATCATGATATGCTCACACAAAGGAAATAGCGTACAAAACACTAGTGCGTCTGCATTTGGATTACTGTTGTAGAGTTTGGGATCTGTATCACAAGGGATTGATTGAAATGTTAGAGAAAGTACAGAGGAGAGCCGCTCGATTCATGACTGCTTGTTACAGTTCTTACGAAAGTGTCACAGAATTGATACATAAACTGGGCTGGGATTGTTTGACAGACTGATGACATCATTTTTGTTTGGATTTATTGAAGAATATGCAAAATTCTTTAATTTACGAGTGCCATGAAATACTTCTTCCACCAACCTATTTAGGTCGCAATGACAGGAGGGATAATATTAGAGAAAGATGCTGTACTGATGATTTTATGTATTCTTTCTTTCCTCGTACTGTTCGGGATTGGAATGCACAGAATTAGGATGGGTGCTTAGCACCTCTGCCACCAACAATATTTTTAAATTGCAGAGTATAGTTGTAGATGATATAGTTTTATGATTATTTCACTTAGTGATTCTGAAACAACAATTAATTTCCCTAATTTTGTAATCCTATGTAAATTAGCTTCAAGAGAAACAAAACACTTATTATTTTTTCATTTACTGCTTTCACTGTCCTTTGTTCAGTTTGCAAATCTACAAGGTGGGGTTATTGATAACTAATGCTCTGATCTTTCTACTTAATCTATAATCATTCAATTGTAATTTCCCTTAACAGTAATCCCTACATACTCATATTCTGCCATTTCAGTGTCCACTGTGCCAATCTGCTGTACGGTTCTTTTATATATCATATCCATTTCGATGTCACCTGGTCAGTTACTACTTCAAATTTCATACCATGTAAATAACACCAAAGATGATTAATAGTCAAAACTACTGCTAATATTTCCCACTCTGTAAAATCATTATTACTTTCTGTTCTATTACGTTGTCATAAGGCAAATGCAACTTGTTTTCTTTTCGGTTCATGATTTTGATACAATATTGTGCACTGGTGGAAATTAAAAGTTCAACACCCAGATAGAGTTCTGATAAATGAATAAAATTTGGATCCAACTATACCCATATCAAGATATTAACTGATTAAAAATTGAAAGTTAAGTATGTAATAGATGAGAATTATAGGGCTATTTACTAAGCAAAATTGCTATGTTTTTTAGCATGCAAGTAGTGAACAGTGTAGTGTAACATAACACTTTTTTGTGCACAAGTGTTTTTTTTCCACCATATATGCCAAGGTGAAGAGTGACAGTCATCTACACCCAAATTTCTAACTGTGAGATAGGTCGGAGAATTGGCATGTTTGAAATGAGTGTATCATATCCTGATTTCTCCTGAATGTTTGACTTTGGTGCCATGTCAGTACACAGACTCACAGTAGATGAAAGAAGGATCTAATACTCGTAGAGCTGGCACAGGTTCCTGCAAATGAACAACAGCATACAAAGACCTCCAAATTGTTTGAGTGGCTGTGTCTGGCAGATGAATGACTGCAGGCCAGATCCAAGCAGTGGTTGCAGAGAAGCCACCTCCCCACCCCCAATACAATTATAAACCAATCGCTTGTAGTTGGGTTACAGTCTCTGACCCCTATACAGTGTGTTCCATTAACCAGATTTCATTGCCATCATCTAACCTGGTGTAATACAAAATGCAAATGGACCCATGAAAGGTGTAAAGTTGTGTTCAGAGACAAATCTTGATTCTGTCTGTGACAAAGTGATAATCAACAACATGTACACACGCTTAGTGGAGAAACGGCTTACCCTTCTGTTATTTCAGAATGCCACACAGGTCCAGCCACTAGTGTCATTGTTTGAGAGCAGTCAGTGTTTACAGCAGGACTGAGTTGGTTATTATTGAAGGCACAGTGACAGCTCACCGCTATGTGGATGGGGTGCTACACCATGTTGTCATACCATTTATGTCCACGATCCAACAGCAAAGTGCTTAAAAATTGCAGCTTACTCTTTGCAACATTTTTTTTTTAATCGTTAAATTAGCCACTTATTGGTCAAGTTCAGTCAACACGTCTTTGAGTGGCTGCATCGAATGCAAGTCTTGCGCAAGACCAGCCACCTCTATGTTAACTTGAAAAAGGGATTTTCACCCGAAATATTGTTTTTTCTTTGTTTGTGTGTTGTGTTGTTGCTGCCTTCCTCCCTTCAACTTTGGTGAGTGTTGGATGTATTTTCCCTTTCTTTTCTATGTAAATATTGCCTCGCGGTATTTCTTTCCTTTCATTGTTACCTAATTCCACCTTTTGTGACACTAGTTTCAGCAGTTAAATCAGCAATTCTCTGATCAAGATCAGTAACAGCATATTGCAGCATTACAACTGGAACCTGTTGCTTACTAGCCGTAATACAATCAAGTTGAGCTCATTCGCCAGAAATGCTGCCCCCTAGTAAGACTCTGACTCCCTATAGCTCCACCAATCCTCGATGCCTTCACCAACACCACCCTTAGTGCTCCGGCTTGCACAGGGTCTGCTTGCTGCATTCTCTCTGACAACTGATGCTACTAATAACACAGCCGGTCGCCATTGCAATGCCCGCACTGTTACCAAACTGCCATTCAACTCCTGTTGCACAGCAGCCCCTGCCCGCCAGCCGTCTCACCAATTGTCAATCATTTGCTGTGCTCCTCTGGATCAAAATTCCCATTTCTGACACCAACTTGTCACAGCCCCTTCTGGTTTGTGGTTAAGAATGACGCGTGATCAGGTGGATAGCCGATGTTGCGTGGGAACGATCCTGGATGAAACCACTTGTAGCGATATTATGGGGCCTCACTGATGACTCTGTATGGATTGACAGCAGTCTTGCTGTCTTCTTCTGGCTGCTACCATGTGTCTTATGGGCTTTGCTTGTGCCCACTTGCAGCTGGAACTAACAGGTAGTGGGGGAGCTACTTCATTGATTTAAAAAGAGACATATGAACAACTGGTTTATTCTTCCACACACATTGTACTATATGGACCAAGAAGTGTCATCCATTTGGCTATACGGTGAAATGGTTAAGTGTTGGAAGGTTTGGTAATATTGGCAGTAGATCTTGCCATAGGCGGGAGTGGACAAGAGGGGTGAATGTTTCCTTGCAATCTCCTTCAATCAGATGAGAGCGAAATATTGATTCATTGTCTGAAAGTAACATCGGTTGTGACATCGCACAGCCTGGTTTGTCAATTCGTTGGTTAGAACCCCAGGCGGCTCGGTTTACAGCGTACCCCTAAGGCTGTTGCTCGGGCTCAGTACTGACTCCCTCTCATTGCAGGCACATGCCACCATGAGGTCATACTTTGGCAATGCTACTTCATCAAACTGTGACAAATAATTTTTTTTAAATGACCGTTATAATTTCCAGAATCCAAATCATATCTTCCAACAGGATGATGCCCGTTCTCATACTGTGGCTATCACAACATAAGCCTTGCAAGGGACTACCATCACAATTTGGACCACACAGTCCTCAGATTTGCCCCCAACATAGCATATCTGGGATGTCAGGAGTAGATACATTAGATAACATGTTCACCCAGCACAAACTGTCTAACAGCTTTCTGCACAATACATGAAAACATAGAGAGACATACTCCAAGAAGACATCATAACACTTATTGATTGAATGTCTGCAAGGATCCACGAATGTACTGGGGAACAAGGTGGATGCACTTCTTACTGACAACTGTGTCTAGAGATAATACACTTAGCTTGATACATTTCAATTTGTAATAATTTCTTCTGGATATGACCCTGGATATGTCTACAAGGTTTCCTAAAATTCTACATATCCTTTATGGGTGTTGCACTTTTAATTTACACCAGTGTAGGAAAATTGATTTAGAAAAGTTAGTATTGGTTGAATAGTAAGAGATAATTTCAAAATATTCAGTGCTTTATGCAATTGGATGTCCCCTCAAACTTTATTTGCACAAATTTCTGTTTATAATTAGCTAAACCTAGGAAGGGTTGTAACTCTTTCGCACATGTAAGTACATGTATCCTTTTTGTTTTGGTAATAACCATGGATTTCATTTTATTCCACTACTGAAAATTATCTGAAGATGACCTATGTATTCAAACTCAGTAACAACAAAATTGAATTTTTTGAATGACATAGTTGAGTTAGCTTTCAGGTACCTCTTAGACTCATTACATGATCCTCAGTGGAATTCGAAAATATTATTACATAATTTAAGTAAAAAATCATAATATGAACTTTGACCTCTCAGCACTTCACCCATTAATGTTTGGAGGGTAGCAGGTACATTTTTCAGACCAAATGGCATTCTTAAATATTCTTATTTACCAGTAGGTAGTCTGTTTTCGGGATTTTAACCAGATGACATCCATTTTTCTAATACAAACTAGTGGAGAATTTACAATTTCTTAGATAATTAACAGTTTCAGCAATTGATTGAATTAGATAGCATGTTCACCCAGCATAAACTGTCTAACAACTTACTGCATAACACATGAAGGCATAGAGAGACATGCCCCAAGAAGACATCAAGGTTTGTTTTTTCTGAGTTTAATTTTGCAAAAATTTCTGTTTATAATTAGCTAAACCTAGGAAAGATTGTAACTATTTTTTCACATGTAGGTACTGCAAAATCCTTTTTCTGTCGATAATAACCACGGGTTTCATTTTATTCCACTACTACAATGTTACATAATTTAATGCTCTATCATCTATACAGAATCTAAATTTAGTTTCTTCTTCAGCATTTTTATTTTCCCCCAATTGTTGCTGCTTCAATAATTTCTTCAATTAATATTTCCACTATAAAAACATTCAGCAGAATTTTCTACATAAAATGTAGCAGCACTTCCCCAATTCTTTTCTGCCATGAACGTGACACTATAACTTAGCTGCTGTAAACAATTTCTTTGCAGATGTTCTATGTTACCACACTGATAGCATCTTAACCCCTTCTTGGCATTCAAAACACGTTTGATTACTTTTTCTATACATTGCAATACGGTCTACTTGGTGGTGGGATAATCTGACTTGTAGCTAACAGTAAGTGCAAAGTGGCTTTAAATGTGTAGACCAAACATAACCTCTCAAGACTATAATCTCAATATCTACATTCAAATACTGCAAAGTCAACTAACCCCTACTGACAGGATGAAAAATCAAATGAATATACACAGTTTTAACATGGGTGTGGTCACTGATATCGCAAAATAGTGCTTACCTTTGATGAGTAGAACTGTTGCTGCTTTTCATGTGGAGGATGACGGAAGATCTTATTACGTAACCTGATGCCAGGGCAGTTGTTATTTAAAGTGGGGACTCCGAGCTATGCTTTTGATACTATTTCAAATGAGTTGTGTGGTCAAATAACCACAGAAAATAACTACATTCTACTTAGCACATTTTTACACTGAATATTAAGGCAATGTGAGTTATTTAACCAGGAGTGTTATGTGGTTAGTGAAATTACAATTTAACATTTTTTAAGAAAAATTTAACTGTTGGGTTTTTGTTCATTAACTGTTTACATTATGATGTACTGAGCAAATAATTCATTACTGAGCTGACCGAAATCTTATTAAATACTTAGAAAAGGAAATGAAACTGTTCATTAATACTGATCTTCAAATAACCTCTCATTAGATAACACTTAAGATATAATGGGCAACTCCTTTCCATAACTATTACTTGATAATATTTCAAAACCTAACCAACATACTGAGAGGCATGTGACTGATACAATGAGGCATGCAGGGCTAATAAAAACATTGTTCATCTTGCATGACTACTCAGGTATTTATGAAGCGATTAAATCTTCCTCTCATGAATATCTCTCATAGAATGAAGAAGAACCAACATGGCAGTACATTCTTTTTCATCTAAGGAGCGAGCTGCACCCTGTGGCTCGACAGCAGCTATTCCTCGAGCAGGCAGTTAGAAGCAAGAAAACTGATTTGACAACTTGGTGGTGGAGGATTTGTTCCATCCCGAAAGCACTAGAATTCTCTATGGTCCTTCACCAGTACATTGTGATTTACAAGTGATCGATGTATGCCCCACTATTCAGGGTGAAATCTAACCCACAATGCCAACACTTCTGCTGCAGCACAGAGCTGCTCCAAGACTGACTCTCAACTCCTAGAAGTAATGAAAAAATGAGATCATAAATTTATACCCAAAATTTTCCTAATGACACTACTGTCCATTACAACATTTATTCGATAGTATTTTTGACATATTTGAATGTTAATCCTCAGTCTGTAGTCTCAGAATTGGTGTTGGGTTTCAGAAGGTGAACATAATATGCAATTTCTCCATCCAGACTGCTGCAAAATTAATCAAATATTTTTTGATCCACCTCAAATCTTACAACATGATTATGCTTTTTGTCATCGGCCAAAGAAAATTTGTTACTCCACAATTTGTATAGTTTTTCTCTATATAAATACACTGATCATAATGAGTGAGGTGTAATTTTACGGTCTCGTATTTGGAGGGACATTGTATCAAATCCCATGTATCCATCCAGATTTTGGTTTTCCAATGTTCCCCAAATGATTCCAGGAGAATGATTCTTCCAAAAATCTATCGCTAAATTCCTTCCTGTTCCTTGCTCCTAGACTTCTTCTGCTTCTACTATTGACCTCAACATTTATGAGACATAAAGCCATAAAAAAACTATTAAAATGTGCTGTGTTTTTCTTTCAGAATCTGTGGATTAGCTGTGACTTCAGGCCTAAATATGTTTTGTGGTTTTTGCAGCCATAATTGAAGACCATGAAGCAGTACATTTCCTTCATTAGTTTGGTTCTCATCAACTTTAATTTTTCTTCACTCGTAATATCAGCAAACAAGGTTAAGTTCTCAAATTTGATGAAGAATTGCTGAATGGATTCCTTCATCGCTCCTCCAAAAGTAATTGAACTCATTATTAATTAATTTTGGATTCTGCTGTTCGTGGAATTTATAACACATTCCATTCCTGAGGCGACTATTGTGCTATTCTCTAATTTAATTGTGATAGAGAACACGCTCCGGTTGCGATTTCACTACACACTCAATTTTCCACTTTTCTGTACCTGCCTACTTTTGTCCCTCTAAGGAGTTTTGGTAAATTATTCATTATTTATCTTTGTGATTTATTCAAATCCATGATCTTGGTACCTACAAAAGAGAATTTTCATATAACTTCATGCCTGAAATTGAGTGCCAGCTTGTGGTCAGGTTAATCTTTTCCCTTCCATGCACCTCTCTTTAACTCTTCCACCAATATCTTTCTGCGCCTCGTCACCAATATATGCCGTATACACTTCCATGACTTTCTTCACTCTCCTCCTCTTTTCCAATGAATCTATTCCAGATTTTTTTTATCATATCAATTCTGATTGTGTTCTGCAGTAATTTTCAGAAATAAATCTAGCAGTCTTCTTTTTCTTCCCATCGAACTCCTATATTTGATACACAAAATGTGGTTTCCAAATTACACCTCCAGTGGTCTGACCAAAGTTTTGAAACCAATTCCCTTACTTCTATGGAACATCCTTTCTTCACTCTCTTCAACAAAAATTTCAAAATCTTTTCCTACTCCCTATCTAATGTGTCCTGACCAGTTGAGTTTGTTACCAAAGGTTACGCCAAGGTATTTACATTTCATGTCGTGAAGAGGCAGTTTATTCCCCTCCTTACAATCATAAACAACCTTTAGTTTTTTTATCTGTGTACCCCATAAGCTGACTCTTCTTTGTATTTATCTTCATAGCATGTTGACCTATCCATGAAGATATGCTGTCCAGATCACCCTGTAGCTATTCAGTCTTCTACTGGGTTCCAAAGTTTCAAATGAGAGATACTCTAGTTCATTGAGTGAAAGTATAATTTCCATCACAAAACTCACCCACCAAACTAAGCCAAGCTCTTTTGAGCCTATTCTGCTCGTGATAACAATATTATGTCATTTTCTGACACATTTTGTGGATGGCCAAGTCAGAAAAGCCTGTTTCTGTGTGTTATAACAGGAAACGGTTATCTATTCAATAAATAAGGCTGTTATACTGGAATTCTCGGTTAATTGCTCCAAATCATGAAATCTGTAGTACAAGGAATTTAACATTATAAGATTAGTCCTCATATTTGTTTACCATGGCATGTTACCTTTGCCACCTGAGCAACTGTTTTACTTTGTGTTTGAAGCACACAAAGTTGCTACTAACTGTAACAAATTTCTTAGGAACAACTGATTTAGAACCTTCCATATTATTGTTTTCGAATTTTTCCAAAGCTTCTCAACTTTGTATCCTGTGTGTAGGTTTCAAAATTTTTTGCCAAGTGATGTATCGTACCTGCATTATTTGCCTTGTTGAAGCAATATATAAGTTTATCTTTGCCATGTTTCACCATCAGACCAGAGTTCAAGTTACTATAATCACTTTCTACGCAAACTGTATCAATGATATTTGGATTGCATATAAGAAATAGATTTAAAATGGGTGAGGTATCTTTGATATCACGCATGGGCTCTTTGACCATCTGCTCAAGAGAATTTTTTTGTGACTGATTCAAGGATGGTTTCAATTAGTAACTTATCTTTTCTGCCTGAGGTAAATTTGTCCCAATTAACTAACAGGAGTTTAAAATCACCATCCACAGTCAATATATGTCTCTGAAATTTCTGAGAAATATCAGCAGAGAAGTGACTCTGTAAAATATTCCATATAAGGGATCCATAATCTGGAAGTTGGTAAAGTGATCTTGTTATGAATTTTAAATTTATGCCATTTTTTGCACTCACAAGAACAATCACAAGAGTTTTTGTGTCAGTAGTGAAAGAGCAATCATTTTTATTTTTTTTTAACGGCCGCGAAAGTACTTCTGCTTATTTAGATGGTTCTATGGTTTTGGAATTAATAACAACAATAAAAATGCACTCTCTCTGTCACACACACACACACACACACACACAATTAATTAAGGAGCTAATACTTCAGTACATTCAATTTCTGGAATCAGCTCTCAGTTCCTTAGTACTGTGTCTACGGTGTTGAGGCTCATGAACTTGCAACACCCATTACAGGAGTTGAGCTCAGTACTCGTGTGAGCAGAGCCATTGCTAGGATTCTCAGGGCCTGGATAAGCATTCTTAGCCCTCCCTTCTTCCCCTTCACTCCCTGTACAAATTTTTTAGTTTAAACTTGGACAAATCCAGAAAATTTTAATACAAAAATGTTCAAAATCGTTAGTGCTGATTTTAAAACTTGCATTTGATGTCTATTTGGATAGGCAACCAGATGGGCGGGCACTCTGTACTTTTGCCCCACTTACCCCTCCCTAATGCCAGCCTTGCATGTGAGGTCCGAGAGAAAACCCTTGGCACTTTTGTATTGCTGCGAAAACACCAGGTTTTTCTGCAGTGAAAACAGTCAGTTCACTTGTTCCGATGTGCCGAAACTTTGTCCCACAATGTAAGAAAAAGGTTGTGAGGTAAAAGTGATGTATCTGCTTTAATTTCAGACTGGTAAGTTTTACCAGAACTGTGAAATGTAAAAAGTAAATCATACCGCAACTGAATTTAAAAGCAAAGTGCTCTGCTATCAAATTTAACACCCCTAAACATGAAGTTAACAGGAAACTGCACAGTTTTAGTTCATTCAGAAGTAAAAAAACTGATGAGGATGGGGGGAAAGGCAGTGCTGGAGCAGATGGTACTTTGCAGAGGTCAAGGGAGTTTTTCCATGTAGTAAATTGTATCTCCTGCAGCCATTCTGACCCTGTAACTGCTGATGGTATGGTGCTTTTGGGGTTTAAATAGTAAGTCCAATTGAAATAACTTGTTTATTTGAACTATGATTTACATTAATTTTTACAAAATAAAAAGTTTTACTTATATTGCCATGATTCTTCTGCTTGTGGTGAAACAAAGAAATCTGTAAATTTCTGTTTACTTTAATTTCACTCTGTACAAGTATATAATAATACACATTGTGCAGTGTGTAAATTTTCTTACCTATAACTAAAACTCTGTGTCACAAAAAGCCTTTCACTTGCCTTAAATAGACTGCCAAATATTAGTGTCATTTTTGTTTTGGTCTTGTTCCTACTCATTCCAGTAAGTACTCAAAATCCTCTGCTATCATTTACAGGAAAATGTCATGCTGTTGAATATACTGTAACCTCTGCTCAGGTAACAATGTCTGCTCATTCCATTGTAATATCCACTCGTTTATCCAAACATTCCTTTTCTCTCTCTTTTTTCTGCTTCAGCTAAGTAATAAAACTGTGAAAGCAGTAGTAAGTTGTTATTTTTCTGGTTGATACGTTCGCTATCTAGTGGTTGTTCTTGATTGTTGCAACACCTACACAAGTGTGCCTTATAAACATGTGTGACATTTTTTATGATAGTAGAAGTGACACTTCTCTCAGAAGAAAGTGTCTCTCAATAACTTGCACTAGTTATTGCCTCAGTGTAAAGAGATAAGCAAGTTGATTCTGAAATAAGTGTCGCATGTTTATTATTCGTGTATACACAGCTTTAGTTGCAACTGTAATGTGTAAATCTGCAATTCTTCCTCTACTACTCTGACAATACTGGCGACGTATACTGGTGATGAGGCATGGAAAGAAATTGGAGTAGGTATGAAAAGTAGTGCATGGAAGGGAAAAGATGACCATGACCACAAGCTGGCACTCGATTTCAGGCACAAGGGCGTGGGAAGATTCTCTCTTTTAGGTAAGGGTGTCAGATTTTGGAATGAGTTACCAAGAGAAATGATGAATAATTAGCCGAAAACATTGAAAGAATTTAAAGATAAAATTTGTAGAAGGCAAATGTAGTTGGGTGCAGGTTAGATGGAAGATTGGGCTGTAGAGAAATTGCCACCAGAGCCTGTGCTCCATTGCAATTAAATAAATTTATAAAAATAGGACCAATATCATTAGGCATTTTGTATCATTATTTCTGGTCTTTAAATTTCACATTTTTCTTTTTCGCTTTCTGAAGGGGAATAGGTGAAGTATTTACCACAGCATTATTTAATTTATTGGACCCACCACTATCAAGACTGAGGTCTTGCTTATCATTGCATATGCTTAGTAGCAGTGGAGAATCCTTGGACCATGTGGTGTTCCTAAAAGAAATAACTCGTATCTAGTTGAATCCAAATTTATAAAGCCACCTTGTTTGCCATGTTTGGATTGTAGTGGATTGTAATAGTCAAATGTGTCCCAGCTAGCATTGGACATAAGTTCCTGTGGCTCAACTTCTGTAAACTACAATTCAAATTAAAAATCTTTCACCATATGGCTTGCCCACAGTAGAAACCAATTAAAATATTCAGGAATGTATCAAGGGAGAATAATTTACTGGGCTGTTTCTATCCTATAAATAATTAATTGCTTTAGTATAGTAAATATTGATCAATTTCCTGGTTTTATTCTCATATTATGAAATGTAAGAAAATTATTTAAATTTACAACACAATTATTGTAGTTGGTTTTAATAACATAAAAATGAGAGCGCATACATGTACATTTAAGAAACTAGATTTACATTGCTGGAAGGCTTAGTATCCGGTGAACTTGTATGTAACTGTTTGGCTAAATAAATTATAAGCAAAGGAAAAATGACTCGTCACTCACCAAATTTGAAGGCAGCGACGGGAGACGAACACACAAATATACACAATATTTTGATCTTAAACCTTCTTCATGAAGCCATTTTCCCTTTCCTTGTAATTTATATTGCCTAAAGCCATTTCCTTTGTTTAATTATTGTTTGGCTAAATATAAATTCATAAATATGTGTCAAGAGTTAATACAGTTGTATGCATTTACTGTTTAAGTAGTTAATCTGAAGTTATTGGTCATATATAATGATGCAGAATTATTCCATATTGAAATAATAAATAAATGTATGTGCTATTGTAATGTACTTTAATTTGTTTGGAAATAATTTTGATCAAGACTTGTAATAAAATTTCATAGCTCACAGTTAGTGTTGATAGCTACCTGTATAGTTGAGTCCAAGAACAGTTCAGCATTTTGTCGTTGATCATTACAGATCTTATTAAGTATAAAAGGTAATGCTGTTTTATACTTTTTCCTGATAGTTTGATGAATTGTATACAGAAGTTAACAGTAACACTTTACAGTGCCTTTGTGGACAGATGAGCCAGCACTGTTTATGCACAGAGGATTCTCAAGAGTACAGATTAGCTCCCTCTACACTCATTGTTATCCTTTATCCTCTTCCACTCTAATCACATATATGTCAACGAGCTGTAGAGCACGAAACAAGAAAAGAGGGAGGGGGAGGGAGCAATTTGAACTGCCTTCTAAAATTAAAATGCTGATTTAAAAAAACCTGTATGTCAGTGATTCATTTAAATTTTTTTATGTTTTGCAGGATTCCATACCTAATTTACTTTTTTGTGTCCAGACATCATCATCATCATCATCATCATCATCATCATCATCATCATCATCATCATCATCATTTTTCCCAATGTTGGACAAAGTGTATCTCTTCCTGTCCATAGGTCTTTGAGTGTAGTTGAAAACTGGCACTTCTTGCAAGCAGATAGATGATCCATGGTCTGCTGTTCTCCACATTCACATCAATAATCTGTTGTCAGACCCCATTGATACATATTAGCTGTTACTGGGCCACTGCAGGATTCCATTGTTGGTGTTTGTTTCAGTCATGATTGAAAATTTTCAGTTACTGGAGATATGTACTTTAAAATATGAGTTTGGGATGTATCTTTTAAAACTTTGTAATTATTTAGTATTTACACAAATGATCAACTTCAGCACGGATAACTTGAAACTTTATTTATGTAGATGACTTAGTGCTGGTAGTGCAAGCAAACAATTTTGGAACTGTTGAGGAGCATCTGGGTAATGATCTATATTCAGCGTTATACCACTATGAACACAATCAGCTGAAACTGAATCCAGCTAGAACTCAGATATGCAACAGGAAACTGAAAGCCTGATGGGAAGGTGTAGAACAAGGTTACTGTTTTAATGCAAAATACACAGACGGAAAAAAAAATCCCAACACCAAGAAAAAATTATTGTAGAGTAATGAAATTTGGACAATGCATTTGTCAAGTTAACATGTTTAATTGATTAAATTTTCAAGATCACAGGTTAATTTAAGCTCAAGAAAATGCATTTCAAATGTGAAATACTGTTAAATTAATAGCCGGTGTAACCTCCAGAATTTTGAATGCAAGCCTGCAAACGTGAATGCATTGTGTCATACAGGTTTCGAATGTCACTTTGTGGTATGGAGTTCCATGCTTGTTGTACTTGTGCTGTCAATACTGGGACGGTCAGTGCTGGCTGTGGATGATGCTGGAGTTGTCGTCCAATGATATCCCATACGTGTTCAATTGGAGACAGATCTGGTGATCTCGCAGGCCAAGGTAACATGTCGACACTCTGTAGAGCACGTTGCGAGACAACAGCGGTATGAGGGCGAGCGTTATCCTGTTGAAAAACTCCCCCTTGAATGCTGTTCATGAATGGCAGCACTACAGGTTGAATTACCAGACTGACGTACAAATTTGCAGTCAGTGTGTTTGGTATAACCACAAGAGTGCTCCTGCTGTCATAGGAAATTGCTCCCCAGACCATGACTCCAGGTGTAGGTCCAGTGTGTCTAGGCCGCAGACAGTTTGGTTGCAGGCGTTCCCCTGGCCTCCTTCTGACCAACACTCGGCCATCACTGGCACCAAGGCAGAACCTGCTTTCATCAGAAAACACAACAGATCTCCACTCCGTCCTCCAATGAGCTCTGGCTTGACACCACTGGAGTCGCAAACGGCGATGGCTTGTAGTCAGTGGAATGCACGCTACAGGGCGCCTGGCTCGGAGCTGTCCTTGAAGTAACCGATTTCTAACAGTTCGTTGTGTCACTGTGGTACCAACTGCAGCTCGAATTTCTGTAGTGCTGCCATTCATGAACAGCATTCAAGGGGGAGTTTTTCAACAGGATAACGCTCGCCCTCATACCGCTGTTGTCTCGCAACGTACTCTACAGAGTGTCGACATGTTACCTTGGCCTGCGAGATCACCAGATCTGTCTCCAATTGAACACGTATGGGATATCATTGGACGACAACTCCAGCATCATCCACAGCCAGCACTGACCGTCCCAGTATTGACAGCACAAGTACAACAAGCATGGAACTCCATACCACAAAGTGACATTCGAAACCTGTATGACACAATGCATTCACGTTTGCAGGCTTGCATTCAAAATTCTGGAGGTTACACCGGCTATTAATTTAACAGTATTTCACATTTGAAATGCATTTTCTTGAGCTTAAATTAACCTGTGATCTTGAAAATTTAATCAATTAAACATGTTAACTTGACAAATGCATTGTCCAAATTTCATTACTCTACAATAATTTTTTCTTGGTGTTGGGATTTTTTTTTCCGTCTGTGTATTATGGAGCTACTCTGCATCACTCCATCACTTACAAAAAGCACTGCTTGAACACAAAAAGCAAATTGAATTTTGGCTGTCTGGGTGATGCCGTGTCATGATTTGTGTAGCTGATGTTTCGAACATCCTTCTGTGCTCTTCTTCTAGGGCAGAACGTTGGCTACACAAATCATGACGCGGTGTCACCCTGACAACCGAGAATCAACTAACTGGCCACGGAAGCCTATGATTACACAAAAAGCAAAGTTTTAGTGCCAACTGTGGAAACTCACAGAAAGCATATGGGTTGCACATTCAGCAGCTCATACACCATGTTTTTCTACTGCAGCATATGCCTGTTCTGTATGGTACTAGTCATCTTATGCCAAAGCTGCAAGAAATGTGCAGAATTATTACTGGTTACCTCAAAGTCACTCCAATTGAAACATTACATGGCTCAGCTGGAATTGCTTCCCCAGATATATGACAGAATATAACTGCAAAATTGGGAAGGAATAAAGTTAATCAAAATGTGGCCCATATCACTCCTCAGACAGTCTTAAATCTAGGAAAGTTTTATTGAGGATGACTGCTGTGTTAGATGCACCATTGAAAGTGCCCAGCTCAGTCTGTGGCAAGGGAGATTGACTTATGCAGATGAAATGTTATTCTCCATAGAGGCACTACCCCAGGTAGAAATCTGAACAAGAAAACAAGGGGAGTGCTAACCAGGCTGACAAGTGGTGTTGCCATGACAAAAGATAATTTAGCAAGATGGCATTATATCAGGGATCAAACAATTATGTCAGAACAGACCATCCAGCATCTATACGATTGCACACAGTGCCCAACAATCTGCACTGTAGAAGACCTCTTTAATGTCAGTGATAACACTGTTCATGTTGCTACCTTTGGTCCTCTACATTTTGACTTGGTGTTGAGTTTTTCCTTTCTCTCTCTTTCTGTTCTTTTAATTTCTCGTTAACAGCTGCTTATGTTTATAAGTATTGTATCAACAACAGTTTAATATGAAATAAATAAATAAACTAATAATGCCCCGTGCTCTCAATAACGATACAGTTGGGCCAAATGTTCAGGACAATGTGGTTTCAAATACCTGTCCTGCCATCCAGATTTAAGTTTTCCATGGTTTCCTGAGATCTCTTCAACAGATGAATACCAGGATGTTTCCTTCACAAGGTCATGGCCAAATTCTTTCCTGCATCTTGCCCCCTACCCTCTTCTGGCTCTAAGACATCTATGTCAACAAGCTATAAAGACTGTAAGGAGGGAGAAAAAAAGAGAGAGAGAATAATTTAATCAGCCTTTTTGTATTAGAATGTCAATTTAAAAAAGCCTTTATTTTGGTGGTTCATTTTAGGTTTTTTTTATACTTTGCAGGATTCTGTTGTTGGTGTTTGCTTTAGTCATGATGGAAAATTTGCAGCTACTGGAGATATGTCTGGTAAAATACAAGTTTGGGATGTATCTTTGAAAACTTTGGCATGGTTATCTGAGGACAGCTATGGTGACCTAATGGTAATATAGTCCTCGATCATGTACATGTCATATTTTATGTATTTATTTTATACATTAGAATTTAGTATTATAATAATTCTGACAATTTTTAAGGCCTTTTCTGCTTGCATTACTAAGACTGTGTGTGTAATGTACTTCTGGACAGTTGAAATATTGTTACCTACCCAGAGTCTGAAGAAGACTTCAGTTCCCTTCCAAAGTACTATCTATAGGACTAACTGATGCCCATGACTTCGTTAGTGTTTGTAGAGAATTTTGTTTGATAACTACAAACACGCAACCACCATAGTGGATGATGGGAGACATGAGGCTACTACCACACACAAACACCAATGGTCTGAGCTATGTAGTTGTGGCAGCAAAGTGAAATATAAGGACACACATGTCTTTGGTCAAGATATGAAAATGTCCCTGATTGACCACTCTAACCACCATATTTCCCACACCCCCACAGCTACCACCATTCGGCCAACATTTTGCACGATTGGTGACTCCTTTCTACTACCACACACAAACACCAGTGGTCTGTGGTAACTAGTTTTGGCTGAAAAGTGAAATATAGGAACACACATGTCTTTGGTCGAAATATGAAAGTGCCTCAGGTGAATCAATTTCAACCATCTTATCTCCCACACCCCCATAGCTACCGACATCTAACCTCCATAGTGCAGGATGGAAGACTCAAGGCCACTACCACACACAAATAATAGTGGTCTGCACTAGAGATGTGTCATTTGCAAGTCAACCAGTTCTTTTGAACAGTTCTTCTGAAAGAGTGATTGAGCTGTCACTCACTAAAAGTGAACAGTAGTTCTTCTTGGAGCCCCTGAGCCGTTTGTTTGGCCTAAGTGTTGAATGACACATGGTCTCATTTGATCTATCTTCAATCAAATGAGCGCCAACAGTAAGTCAGTTTCGGCCGTTTCACTGTCCACCACGCACAGCCCGACTGCTGTCCCCTCCACCCATATTCAGTCTCTGTTCTACACCACCACATCATTCATTGTTTATCCACTCTGCTCTAAGGATCGAAAAAAACTAGTTCGTTCATTCGTTCTTTGCTCTTTTCTTTCTGATGATGGTTGAGTCGCTCTCTGTTCCAGCGCTCAACAGAGCTGTGCCAGCGGTGAACTATATAGTTCATTCGAATCTGACTGACGTACTGCTCCGCTTCTCTCTCTAGTATTGTGCTATATGTTCCATTACATTTTTAATATAAATTACGACTCAGATGTATTTAAATGACCACTCTACACGTGTAAACGTGATCATGATGTGATCTTTTTTGATATTTTTTCATTATTTTACGTTAAAGAGGTGTCGTTTGCGAGTGAACTGGTCTTCCAAAGCTGGGAAAATTTGCACAGAAAATGGAAGTAGGCTGCTGAGCGTAAAAAAGCTTCTAATATTATTTGTGAACAGTAACTTGCATTCGATTTAAGGCAAAAAGTTTTGTGAAAGTGGTAGTATTTTGTGTTTATTTATTTAAGTAAATGAATATATAATTAACCATACTTTATTATTATAAAACTACTCCCTCAAAAATTTTCAGCATTCCAAACAATATTTCAATGACGCTTTGAAACGGCCTTTTCTGCACGAAAATAATCTGGTAGTGTTTAAGGGAGGGGGGATATTTCAGGATAAATAGAAAAGTACATGAAACTAATTGATTGTGAGATTAAAGTACGAAATCAATTTAAATGTAAATAGAACCAACAGATCAGACTCTCAAAATGGAAATAACTGTTTATTTAAAGTGAGCTAGAGAACTAGTGAACTCTTCAAAAGAACTAGTTCTTTTCACTGAGTGATCGAATGAGCGCCATTCTTTTTAGTAAGTAACTTTGCCCACCTCTAGTGTGCACTGTGTAGTTTTGGGAGCAAAGTAAAATATAGCGACACACATGACTTTGGTCAAAATACAAAAATGTCCCTGATCGACCACTTTCAACCACTATACCTCCCACACCCACACAGCTACCGACATTCGACCAAAATTGTGCACGATGTGTGACTCCATGCTACTACCTACCACACACAAACACCAGTGATCTGCGCCTGGTAATTGTGGCTGAAAAGTGAAAGGCTGAAAAGTGAAATATAGGGACACATACGTCTTTGGTTGAAATATGAAAGTGCCCCAGCTCAACCACTTTCAATCCTCATACCTCACACACCCTCCTGACTACCAACATGCAACCAGCATAGTGCACAATGGGAGACTGGTTGCTACTACCACACATAAACACCAGTAGTTAGCCATATATAGCTATGGCAGCAAAAAGAAATATACAGACACATATCTGTTCAGTTTAAATATGGAAATGTCACATATCTCCTGCACCCTTACAGCTACTGGATTTCGGCCAACGTTGTGCATGATGGAAAACTCCCTGCTACTACCAAACACAAACACCAGAGGTCTGCGCTAGGTAGTGATGGTTGCAGAGTGAAATATAGGGACACACATGTCTTTATTTTTATATGTGTATAAGATTAAAAATGCTCACTAAGAAGTTGTCAATGTCCAGAAATACTACCACATTGAAACTTGCTGTTCCTACTACTCCATGAGAAGTGAAAGGTCTGGATCCTACAATTTGACATGGCCACTGTTGTTCTGTTAGGATAATATTCTTAACTTGCCATTTGGGTGAACAATTGCTGTTGGGCATCACACAGAATGTGCTACGAAAGTTGTTTGAAAAGTTCCTGGAATCACCACCACATCTCAGTGCTATCACAACGAGGTTCCCACGTAATAATAGGTCAACCTTTAGGAGTAAGCACATGATGTGTCAGTGCCCTGGGTAGAGATCAATGGTGTGGTCATCTCTTTGCTGTTGTTCCCATGTAGTGATTTGTGAAGATGGAAAAAAATAGTGATTAACTCACTTTGTAAAGAGAGGTATAAAAGCAAAGAAAATTCATTCCAATTTTCTGAACACACATGTTCAACTGTTTCCAAGTGGACAACGAATTCAAATTTGGTCTGGACAGCTTAGATGATCTGCATAGTGATCGGCCAAGATTTGCCATTGCCCCAGAGATGTTTGCAAAACTGCATAAAATGGTCATGGAGGATCATTGACTGAAAATGAGAGAAATTACTGAAGCTCTGGGGACGTCAGCTGAATGGGGATATCACATTTCATAAGTGGACTTAGAGGTGATAAAATTATGTGCTAGGTAGTTGCTGTGACTCTTAACACTGGATCATAAACTCAACAAAGTGGAAATGTCTGAACAACGTTTGACACATTTTCAGAGAAACCAGCAAGATTTTTTGCTCCAGTTTGTATCCACAGATGAAACATAGTTCCAATACTATACCCCATAGACAAAACAACAGTCAAAAAAGCAAAGACAATACAGTTAGCTGGGAAGATCATGGCATTAGTTTTCTACGATGCGAAAGGGATTCTGTTGATTAGATTGTCTTCTTACTGGTCAAACAATCATGTGAGAATATGACACTAACCTCTAGGACCAACCATAGTAAAAGATATAATGAAAAAAGGCCACGTCTGGCAAGGAAGAAAGTCATCTTTCATCAAGACAGTTCACGCCATCACACAAATTCCATTGACATGGTAAAAATGCATGAACTAAGATATGAATTGTTGACGCACCTGCCTTATTCTCTTGATTTGGCTCCATCAAACTTTGATCTCTTCCCAAACTCAAAATTTTCCTCGGTGTACAAAGATTTTCTGGACTGACAGCCGAAGTTGACAGGTATTTTGCAGGCCTGGAGGAATTGAATCTATGAGATGGGATCAAGGGATTGGAACATCACTGGACCAAGTGCATTAGTGTGCTGGGAGACTACATTGAAAAATAAAAAAGGTTTTGTGGAGGTAAGTAATTTCTTTTTATGTATTATCTTGGTTCTCCGGGTGGAACTGCGTCGATTTACTAAAACAGGTTTTAATAAATCAACACGGCTCCACTTGGAGAACCAAGATAATACATACAGTGACCGCGGAAGCTTTCATAATCATTTAATTTCTTTTTACTCCATTCCAAGAACTTACAGTGCTTAGACACTGTGCGTGTATGTATTATCGGAAGTTTAATATTATTTTTTATTTGCTTTTTGCTAACGAGTTCACTCATATCCCAGTAAAGGCCCAGTAAAGGTATTTAATAAAAATCATTCCTTTAGTTAAGTTATTGGTTCTCCATTTACGATCTTGTAATTTATAATGTATATTTTGGTAACTATTGCTTTCCATTTCTCTACAGATTTTATATATGAAATCTGCTTTCTAAATTCAATTCTGTTTGTGCATAGGTTAAGACATTCAAATACTTTTATGGAATATAAAGCCCTGTAAAATTTCCCCATGTTTACACTATACTTAGTTAAGTGAACAGTAATTTAAATGATTTGCAAACATTCATATCTCTTATTATTTAAATTGTCTTAGAAAAAAGGTGATACCATAAAACAAGAATAAAATTTCTCTCGAGTTGTTTGAAGCCTTACAGAAACTTTCCACCGTTGTGCCTCTTCATTATTTCTCTGTATGGGTACAAAGGTATGGAAAAATATTTTGAAATTTTTATTTCTTTGTAGTGGATGAAATGGCATCAAGCAGCTCATGTCCTTTTTTGTGGATTTTCTACGGGTGATGTTTATGTATTCAAAGTTCCTAGTGGCGAAATGAAGGTTCTTCCTGGTATTGGCGAAAAAACAGAAAGTGGTGTTCTCATGCCTGATGGTGAGCATAACATATAGAACTACAATAAAATAAATGTTATGTGATTTTTTTTATTTGTAGACAACAGTTTTCATTTAAACATTTTTTATTAGCCCTTGAGTTCATGTTTGTAATGGAAACTGGCCGTGAACAGGAAAAACGGAGGACAGCATCTACTATTATTAAACATCCCCAAGCAGGATTGCCAAGCAATAAATAGGAATATTTACAGGGGGAACTGGATTTCACCCAAGAGGGTTTGCAAGATATATAAAATTTGTTGTTTAGTCAGAACTATAATTGACAAAACTTAGTAAAAAGTTCAGAAACAAGGCAAACAAGATTTTTTCTCTATTGTGTCTGGAAAAATATTTTTTTATTTGTAAATTGTGAGCAGTTCAGACAGAAAAAATATTTGTCAGAGGTTTGTGTTATATTTGGGAAGAAGCTAACTAACATTGGAAACTGTATCTGAGATTTGAATCTTAAAATAGTGGAACGTTTGGATATGAAAGCTAGATTTTTTATGTGGGTTCAGACTTCTTGGTGAGAAGATTTTCCCTGCAGTTACATGATCAAACTACTGAATAAACCAACTGAAGCTATAGTTAAGATCAAAATTTGATGATCAAGTTATGGTAAGTATAAACAAGGAATTTAAGGAAAACTTAAAAACAAGTTAATAATGTACACTGTGTCACATAAGTATGTTAAGGGTTAAATTATATGAATTCCCATGGGATACACATGACACATTCAGTAATATTAAGTATACAACTATTTATCTTGCAAATTAATAACTTAATCTTAACATGTTACTATAAACTTGGTAGCTCCGAAGTTTGTTAAAAATTGATTTAAATATCATAAGATAAGTTCTAGAAACGGTGTAGTTGAAGTAATGAAACCTTGTTTAATATTGTTTAATAAGGAAGTAGTGTAGGGGACACCAATATGGTGTGAATTTTGGAGAGATGCATTTTGCTTCAACCACTCATCTAAGTTTGTTATTAGGAAAGGTGCCAATTGAAAAATTCACCATCTTATGTAGAAAAAAGTTGCATTAGAAGAAAACAAAGTGTATTTATGTGAGGAGTAATGTGTAACGATTTATTTCGTTACTTAAAAATTATTAACTGGATTTTACCGTTATTTAATTATTCAATACCATTTTTTTTTTAATAATTCTGGGATAAAATTTCTGTTGGAAACTACATAATATTTATTCACAAAATGCACAAAAGAAAAAAAACAAGAAAAGAACACTAAATTACAATTTTGTAAGTAAAATTTACTCCGGCATGGGATGCCTTGAATTTATTTCTCAATACAAGAAACGTAAAAATGAACGACTGTGTGCTGATAAAGCAATAACAGGCTCATGAGAAAATTCTCGGGTCGTCTCGGGTGTAGTCGCATGAAAATGTCAATGCAGTGATAAAGTCTTCCTTTTTATAAACACATTACCGTGTCGTTAAATCCTACTCAGAATACTATGCTAGCAGAATTACTGATTCTATACATCCTGCCCAAAAAGGATAAAAAAAAACTTCAAACTCAACAAATGATTTCGGACGTTTTCAATCGGTTCCATGAACGATACTAAACGATTTTATATGATTCCCGATGAAGGCCATATTTTCTTTCAGAACTAACCCTGTTACTATCTATATAATACAATACTAAAACTAATTGTCTTAATAGCTAAACAAGTAGATCTCTTGATCATTTATTTACATTTTTTTTTTTAATCTCGAGTGTCTTCCACGGATCCACGTTTTATTTTTGCAATAGAAAATTTGAATGTCTCCTAGCTTCTTGTATTGAATGGAACTCTGATCACAGTAATTGCTTTCTGGTTCCAATAACCCAAAAGTGTACAACCCCTGTCTGTAAATACTAATTGGTGTTTCCTTGTTTCCAAAAATGCTGTTCTGAAGGTACACAGCTGTGATCTCACGGCGCATAACTGTTAGTGACCCCCCACTGACAAGCATCTGTTCACCCTCTTTCTCCGAATTTCGCAGCTCTTGGCACGCTCGGAACTTTACTACAGAAATACCTATCTGTTCTGTTGTCTTCAGCCAGTTCGTGTACCCACGATCTTTAGATTCATCGCCCAAAACTTTTGCTTTTCTCAACCTGAAATAGTGTTTTACAATCACCGTTCCAACAGGCAATGATTCTCGGCAAATGGGTTTGATCGGTAAATCAGCATCAGTTCCCACTTCAGTTTGCGTGTATGTTTTTACATTTTCTATAGTTCTATCATTTTTAAGTTTGTTTACTCCTACTTTCCCCTCCACCACAGGAGGGTTGTTCTGTCTTGGATCTGAAATGGCAACTCCATTCGTTGCGTCCAACTCGTTGGCTAGCCTGGCAGGTTGTGTATTAAAATATTTGGTCATTTCCCCTTTAAATTCTGATATTTGTTGTATCAAAGATTGCTGAGACTCTTTAAGCTCGGAAAACTGTTGTGTTATGAAGGCTTGCAGCGTGGCGAACATTCTACCTTGTGAGTCGTCCATTACGGTTTGAGTCTTTTTGTATTATTTTTTTTTATATATATATATGACTCCTTAACGACTATGTGTAGAAATACTGCCCCTCCATTCAAACAAAACTTAATTTTTACTACAATTTTCACGACCTCCAACCGGTATAGTTTCCAAATTGACAACCAATTCTGTATCCATTTTTACTTTGTGTAGATACACTTTTCTCTTTAAAGCTTACTCGCTATCCTTCGAGATCTTACTTCCATACGGTACTCCCATTCTAAATTTGTTTTAAACCACGTCATGTACTTCTCTTCGGCAACATGATTTTTTTTAAAGACTCTTTATACAGCAAAACAGACACTTAATCTCCCCGAAATGAACATGTTTATGACAACACAAAAAATTAATTCCTCTATCTTTACAAAAAAAAAAAAACAAAAAAAAACACCAAAATAACAACGCCGTTCATGACCAGACATCAATAATCACAATCAAACACATCAAACCAAATACCATTAACGAGCACTGAACACATATATACACTTTCAAAAGTTAAACATAAGTACACAAAACATTTAAACAATTTGACAAAATATTTCTCGGCCTCTGCAAACCTTTTAAAAAAACATGTTTTTAACAACACAAATAAAATTAATGATGCTACAGGTTAGTCATAAACATATAGAAATCGGCTCCGTCCTCATCAGGCTGAAATCATTTTTTTTTTTTAAATTGAAAATACATTCATTATTAAATAAAAGAAAATGTTCACTGCATTGTTTTTCGTAACGCGACTTTACTATTGATTGAACACGAGCCCCAAGCTGGGCGCCAAAATGTAACGATTTTTTTCGTTACTTAAAAATTATTAACTGGATTTTACCGTTATTTAATTATTCAATACCATTTTTTTTTTAATAATTCTGGGATAAAATTTCTGTTGGAAACTACATAATATTTATTCACAAAATGCACAAAAGAAAAAAAACAAGAAAAGAACACTAAATTACAATTTTGTAAGTAAAATTTACTCCGGCATGGGATGCCTTGAATTTATTTCTCAATACAAGAAACGTAAAAATGAACGACTGTGTGCTGATAAAGCATAACAGGCTCATGAGAAATTTCTCGGGTCGTCTCGGGTGTAGTCGCATGAAAATGTCAATGCAGTGATAAAGTCTTCCTTTTTATAAACACATTACCGTGTTGTTGCTTGGTGCTGGATGAACTCTTCCGTCGACTAAAATGCAGTAAAAGATATCAGCCTCACACTGACCCTGAGATGGGCTGGCCCCTGACACGAAACACTTTTTTTTTTACAGACTTTACACAACACACATGAACTTAAACTTGACGCTGCAGCGCATCACCCAAAACCGTCTTCCTCTTGTCTTCTCCGCGCGACGAGTCCCCTCCTTTTTTTCTCCTCTCCAGCCACGAGGTGCCTTGGCGCGCCACCCCAGCTGAGCCAATGGGGTTCTTCATCCGGTGGCCAATTCCGGGTATTTGATGGAGGACCATGGAACAAAAGTGGCGTCTTAAACACCTGCACATAGATGGCAGCTGCTGCCTCTTTCACACCATACTCACACACACGGTGACGCAAGGTGGCTCCACCTTGACAAATGTAGTGGGTACCATAACACTACATAGCCCTCCCTTGTTTGTAGATTTTTTTTTTTTTTTTTTTTTTTTGTATATATCAGGTTGAATAAATGGTATGTTTGAATAATAAAAAAAAATCACTTGAGTCTAAATTATCACAATTGCAACTTCCCTCATATTTGTCCGTGATACAATTCACTTGGAGAGTCCATTTCACGTGGTCAGATCCCATGCCAGATTAAAACACTATCATACTACTTATGCAAACACAATATTACAATAAAATAACCAACGAAACTTTATCCCATGTTAAAACGCTAAACCGAAAGTAACACCTAATGAAATACTACTTCCCTCAACGGACTCTGCATTCCCCTCGTCAATGTTAGGATGTATTATCAATATTTATGTACCAGCCATGATGTTACAAAACAAATTGAGCCATCATTCATTCATGTTCACTCACACAGATATGTCTAACATCTAACAGAAATGTATGTGAAAACTATAAACTAATAATGACTTAAAAGATATGACAAATAAAAGGCTTCAACATCATGAAACAAAACATAAATTATAAAAATATATAGCAAGACATGGAAGTAAACAATCCTGGGACCTGGTTTTTTTTTTTTTTTTTTTTTTTTTTTTTTTTTTTTTTTTTTTTTTTACATCGTGTTAAATTGTTTATGAACAAAGTCCGTATATCACCATGTTTTTTTTTTTTATCACCAACAACAGCAAAATTACCCATTTTTCATTTACACGATGTATTTTAACCATTAGATGTTCTCGAATGAACAATTAAACTAACAAAATCATTAATTGGTGATGCAAAACAGTGAGTATCAGTATGGATAATTAAAAAAAGTTCACCAGTATTGAAAAATTCAGAGATGAGACATAACATAAGTTTGGGTTATTGTAAGACACAACTTTAATCCCAAGAGTTTTTTTTTTATATGTATATAACAAATGCAATCAAAATAATTACTTCATTGAACCTAGTTTTTTTTTTATACTTAAAATATATCGTTTATACTTCATTAAAATTATGTATACTTCAAATTAATATCTTGTGCTGGTCAGAACATATAACCTTCAACACAAATTTACACACACTGATTTCAAGTATTTTTTTTTTTTTTTTTTTTTTAGAAAAGAAATTATATGATCATAATCACGTCGTATCCCAATTATACCATCCATTATTTGAACCAATTCTCCTATTCTCTCGCTTTGAACAAAAAAAATTTACCTTCCTACCATTCTGGGCTTTTTCATTTTGGTAAAGATGACTACTTATTACCATAAATACATTATTCGAATTGCCAATCTCCACAGTGTATTTGTCACCTTGTTACTATTTTTTTTTTTTTAATACATATAACTTCAACTGCTTGTCATTTCTCGTTAAACCTTTAATTCCATTCATTTCCTTGTATAAAACTAACTTGTTCGGGGTGGATCGTAGACTGATGTGAACAACCATAACCACTTTCTTAAATATAAACTGGAGCTGCCGTGTGGGCGCACAAATAGAAATACATTTTGCCACCTCTGGACTCACGTTTCTTACAGCCAGGGACGAAAGCCATTACTTCAATGCTACTTCTGAATATCGACGACGACTTCAGACATATATTCTGAATACACAAATTAAGACACAAATCTTCACCCTTATAAAAAGAAACACTACGTCATCATCTCCTTACACAACATTCGAACAAACAATTGAAATTAATGCTCCATATTAAACTCCCCTGAAAACCCTAGAAACTTCACTTGTGGATTATTCATTCTTGCTGGCTTTATTTGTTAATTATTTCCCTTGCATATGATCTTAAATTATTGGTAGTACTCGCATCCAAACATAGCCCTTATTCAGTGAAACAAACTATTGCCTTTTTTTCCAGGAATGGTATATTGAAACTTTTCACTTCATTGCTAATCTCTTAAATCCTACTCAGAATACTATGCTAGCAGAATTACTGATTCTATACATCCTGCCCAAAGATGGATAAAAAAAAAACTTCAAACTCAACAAATGATTTCGGACGTTTTCAATCGGTTCCATGAACGATACTAAACGATTTTATATGATTCCCGATGAAGGCCATATTTTCTTTCAGAACTAACCCTGTTACTATCTATATAATACAATACTAAAACTAATTGTCTTAATAGCTAAACAAGTAGATCTCTTGATCATTTATTTACTATTTTTTTTTTTTAATCTCGAGTGTCTTCCACGGATCCACGTTTTATTTTTGCAATAGAAAATTTGAATGTCTCCTAGCTTCTTGTATTGAATGGAACTCTGATCACAGTAATTGCTTTCTGGTTCCAATAACCCAAAAGTGTACAACCCCTGTCTGTAAATACTAATTGGTGTTTCCTTGTTTCCAAAAATGCTGTTCTGAAGGTACACAGCTGTGATCTCACGGCGCATAACTGTTAGTGACCCCCCACTGACAAGCATCTGTTCACCCTCTTTCTCCGAATTTCGCAGCTCTTGGCACGCTCGGAACTTTACTACAGAAATACCTATCTGTTCTGTTGTCTTCAGCCAGTTCGTGTACCCACGATCTTTAGATTCATCGCCCAAAACTTTCGCTTTTCTCAACCTGAAATAGTGTTTTACAATCACCGTTCCAACAGGCAATGATTCTCGGCAAATGGGTTTGATCGGTAAATCAGCATCAGTTCCCACTTCAGTTTGCGTGTATGTTTTTACATTTTCTATAGTTCTATCATTTTTAAGTTTGTTTACTCCTACTTTCCCCTCCACCACAGGAGGGTTGTTCTGTCTTGGATCTGAAATGGCAACTCCATTCGTTGCGTCCAACTCGTTGGCTAGCCTGGCAGGTTGTGTATTAAAATATTTGGTCATTTCCCCTTTAAATTCTGATATTTGTTGTATCAAAGATTGCTGAGACTCTTTAAGCTCGGAAAACTGTTGTGTTATGAAGGCTTGCAGCGTGGCGAACATTCTACCTTGTGGGTCGTCCATTACGGTTTGAGTCTTTTTGTATTATTTTTTTTTATATATATATATGACTCCTTAACGACTATGTGTAGAAATACTGCCCCTCCATTCAAACAAAACTTAATTTTTACTACAATTTTCACGACCTCCAACCGGTATAGTTTCCAAATTGACAACCAATTCTGTATCCATTTTTACTTTGTGTAGATACACTTTTCTCTTTAAAGCTTACTCGCTATCCTTCGAGATCTTACTTCCATACGGTACTCCCATTCTAAATTTGTTTTAAACCACGTCATGTACTTCTCTTCGGCAACATGATTTTTTTTTAAAGACTCTTTATACAGCAAAACAGACACTTAATCTCCCCGAAATGAACATGTTTATGACAACACAAAAAATTAATTCCTCTATCTTTACAAAAAAAAAAAAAAAAAAACACCAAAATAACAACGCCGTTCATGACCAGACATCAATAATCACAATCAAACACATCAAACCAAATACCATTAACGAGCACTGAACACATATATACACTTTCAAAAGTTAAACATAAGTACACAAAACATTTAAACAATTTGACAAAATATTTCTCGGCCTCTGCAAACCTTTTAAAAAAACATGTTTTTAACAACACAAATAAAATTAATGATGCTACAGGTTAGTCATAAACATATAGAAATCGGCTCCGTCCTCATCAGGCTGAAATCATTTTTTTTTTTAATTGAAAATACATTCATTATTAAATAAAAGAAAATGTTCACTGCATTGTTTTTCGTAACGCGACTTTACTATTGATTGAACACGAGCCACCAAGCTGGGCGCCAAAATGTAACGATTTTTTTCGTTACTTAAAAATTATTAACTGGATTTTACCGTTATTTAATTATTCAATACCATTTTTTTTAATAATTCTGGGATAAAATTTCTGTTGGAAACTACATAATATTTATTCACAAAATGCACAAAAGAAAAAAAACAAGAAAAGAACACTAAATTACAATTTTGTAAGTAAAATTTACTCCGGCATGGGATGCCTTGAATTTATTTCTCAATACAAGAAACGTAAAAATGAACGACTGTGTGCTGATAAAGCATAACAGGCTCATGAGAAATTTCTCGGGTCGTCTCGGGTGTAGTCGCATGAAAATGTCAATGCAGTCTTCCTTTTTATAAACACATTACCGTGTTGTTGCTTGGTGCTGGATGAACTCTTCCGTCGACTAAAATGCAGTAAAAGATATCAGCCTCACACTGACCCTGAGATGGGCTGGCCCCTGACACGAAACACTTTTTTTTTTACAGACTTTACACAACACACATGAACTTAAACTTGACGCTGCAGCGCATCACCCAAAACCGTCTTCCTCTTGTCTTCTCCGCGCGACGAGTCCCCTCTTTTTTTCTCCTCTCCAGCCACGAGGTGCCTTGGCGCGCCACCCCAGCTGAGCCAATGGGGTTCTTCATCCGGTGGCCAATTCCGGGTATTTGATGGAGGACCATGGAACAAAAGTGGCGTCTTAAACACCTGCACATAGATGGCAGCTGCTGCCTCTTTCACACCATACTCACACACACGGTGACGCAAGGTGGCTCCACCTTGACAAATGTAGTGGGTACCATAACACTACAAATGAAAACCACATTTTATTTTCAAACCAGTTTGCTTGCCTTTAAGAGGGTGAGTCAGCACCTGCACTTTTCAATATTTTATACACAAAAAATGTAAACTCAAACTGAGCATGGTGGGTGAGCAGGAACGCTCTGGCCTCACCTTCAGGAGGACAGTGGTATGAATCCCTGTCCGGGCATCCAGATTTGGTTTTTCCATGGTTTCCCCAAATCACTCCAGGTGAATGCTGGGATGCTTCCTTCCAAAGCCCATGGCCGGATACCTTCCCGTTCTTTGTCTCCAATCCCATCCTGCCTCTAACGAACTCAATGTCGACAAGGAGTAAAGCAATAAATAAATAATAAAATATAAATTCAAATACAAAAATCTGTGAAAAATATGCCACATGTATCAATTAAAAAAAAAAATCTGTTTTCTTTTTCTTGGTCCATATCAGTGTTTTGAAGTAAATTCTACAAAAACCTACTCATCAAGCTCATTCCAACGATGGCTGTATGCTGCCTGCAAATTCAACTTCATATCACTGTGTCATAGTAGATTGATTGTTCACCCACTTTTCCATCTGTGGAAAATCATTAACGGGGGATAAATAAGATTAGAAATTGGGGTTGAGAACATTTATAAATATTGATTAGAGAAATTAAAAAAAAAAAATTCTCGTGAGGAATGAAAACATTCGCAACTACTTTACCTCCCTCATCAATTTAGAAAGGGGGAAGGCAGGTATGCAACCTTCCACATTTACAAAATTCCCACATTAAAATTGTTTATTCAATCTGATATAGAGGTGTAAATGACATGATTGTTTCTGTTGGAAAATTGATATTTCGTAATGAGAATTGACAAAATTGATCAATTGCCAGAGATGTTTTCATGCCTGTCCCAGAGTCAAGTGATTTACAGTATATTGTAACACATAAGTATCATCCATTTATTAAATTGTGAAAAACCATATTTGGCCGCTGAAAAAAGGCCTCCAGATTCAGGAGGAGGGAGCAGATTCGAATCTTTTCGTATGGAAAAAATTAATCTATTTCAACTGAAGAAATTGAAAACAGTTACTCATGAGGAAAGATAATAAATGCTACTTCCTCACCATGCTTAAAGCAAGTTTGACTGGGAGGAGCTACCTCCTCATTTTCAAAACTACCCCGTGTAAATTCTTAATACCTCAAGAAAAAAAATCTGTTAATAATCTGTGTAACTGTACACTTAAGTAGGAGGATTGAATTGTTTCTTTGGAAAATCAAAATTTGTGATTAAACTGTGTGCTAATTTCACCCCATTAATTAAGGAAAAAGAATCTTTCATTTTGAAAATGGAATTTATAAATACTTGTAATCACTAATACGTTCAACGAATGTCTAGCCAGATACAATCATTTATTTGAATAGAGGAGGGCGCAATGATCTAAAATGTAGGTACAAAGTTTTATCTTGTAGAATGAATACATAAGCAAAAGTGTACACTCCACAAAAACAAATTGATCTAAAGTATGAAAAAGTTTTCTGCAACTATACAGAAGTTACTAATATTAACAATTGATAGTTGATTTACAATTTTTATTACAAGAATTTGTATTTCAGTAACATTAAAATTGTAATTAATAATGCTGTGGTGGGTGAGCGGTTAATGTTCTGGCGTTGCATTCGGGAAGACACCGGTTCGAATCCACGTCCAGGCATCCAGATTTGGGTTTTCTGTGGTTTCCCCAAATGACTCCAGGCGAATGCCGGGATGCATCCTTAAAAATTCCATGGCCAAATTTCTTCCCATTCCTTGTCCCCATTCCAGCCTCTAATGACATCAATGTCGATAAGGCTTAAAAAAAAAGAATTCACCTGTCGTTTCTTAAGACTAAAGTTGTGATGATCATAAACACAAAGTGTTTTTTAATGACAAGGACAACAGGTAGATAATAGTGACATTTTTATAACCACAAATTTCTTAATACATTTGGTATAAGCATCTGAAACTGAAGAATTTTCGAATTCTATGGGGTTTTTCTGCAATTTAACCACTTGTATGTTAGGAGTATTTAAAAGAGATTTATTTAACAAGATTATGTATCGTCGACTGAAACTTGGTACTATTATCCCAAAAGGGAAGATTGATATCATAATTAATCAGAATGATGACTTCTAAATAGTGCCAGACTTACTTTTCACAAACTCTAAAACTGTTGCTGTATTACATTTCCTTTGGCTATCACTGTTTAACATTTTTTCTTCAAGAAAATGATCTTGCCAACAGCGTTAATCAGGGATTTCTTCTTTTCTGATGCATATTTGTAGTGTGTAGATTAAGTTCATATATATATATATATTTTTATTTACATGATTTCAGACAAAAATGTCACTGAGACTTGGAACAGTTACTTTGATTTTGTTAAAATCTAATTATTTTCAACAAGCTATTTTTGTTTTTCATACATTTAGCTCATTTTAAAAGAGCAATTATTTAATTATTCCATAAATTAATCATGGAACTTATTTGTAATATCAGATTAATGTTACTAAAGTTATTTCCTTAAATAATACATAGGAAAAAAAAGACGTTTTAATATATATGTGCACAAGTATTTCTGTCACCTTTTTTTATTACTTAGGGAAGAGGTTGGTTGTAGGCTATGAATCAGGAGCTATAAAAATCTTTGATATAAAGTCTGTGAAAGTGATTCATCACATCAAAACAGGAGAACCACATAGATCAAGTGTTATAGCTATGGACATTTACCATGATGATAATCTCATTATGACTGGTGATATCGGTGGTATGATTGCCTTCATCACTACTCAGACAGGAAAGGCAAGTATTATTTTCTTTCTTTCAAGTCTTTGTTTGAGACAAATAGAATTTTTTATTTAATTATTTTAGTACTCCAACATCTTCAGTAATTTTGTTTTCTTAGAAGTGGTATAATGTGCCTGAGCCTTAGAATAAGAAAGTATTAGAACTTAGACAATAAATTAATTAAAACTGATATTTGTTTTAATATGTTTTTAAAAATATATATTTATTTAGAGGTTAGTTTTGAAACTCATAAAATCTATTTCTCATACATTTTTTTCGGAATTATTCATTTATGAGGTTTGTCCCAAAAGTATCAGACCCTCCTTCATATCTTTGCTCCTGACAATTTTAGTGCCATATGCCAGATATGAGTGTCAACAGTGCAGCTTCATGAACTCCCTAGAGGACAGTTGTTGCCCGGATGCCTTAGTTCATGGCGTGCATTTGTTTACAAAGTGTTTTGTAGGTTTGGCGCAACGAATTTGCATTAAATTTTGCTTTAAACTAGAAAAGGATTGTGCGGAGACCATCAAAATGATGAAGATGACATGTAAGGATGAGTGTATGAGCAAAATGAAAATAAAAGAGTGGTATAAGTGGTTCAAATTTGGTCGCACATCTGTTGATGGTAACCGCCGTTCTGGGTGGCTTTTGACGACAAAAACGCTGGGTAATTTTGAATGTGTGCAACTTGCGATCAATGAAGATTGTCGATTGACTGTGCGAGAACTAAAATGTGATCTTGGAATACCGAAAACTAGTATTTGGAAGATTTTAACTGAAAATTTGCAAATGGTTCACATGTATGTGAAGTTCATTCTGAAATTGCTAAAGTTGGAGCAGAAAAACCTTTGCCTTGAAATCACTCGGGACCAATTTTGAAATGGTCAATAAGGATGAAATTTCTGCTTAAAAAAGATTATAACTGGTGATGAATCATGGGTTTATGGTTATGATCCTGAAAACAAATGACACTCTTTGCAGTGGAACCTGACGTCTGAGCCAAAGTTGAAGCAATATCAAGTCGTTGGGGATTGTTTTTTTATTATTATTATTAGGGTGTTGTGTACCAGAAATATGCTCCTAAAGATCAGACAATCAACTAAGAAAATTATCTTGAAGTTATGAAAAGATTGCATGACGTAATTAGAAGAAAATGGCATCATCTTTGGTCAAGTGGTGACTGGCTCCTTTATCACAATAATGTGCCAACACATGCATCGAATCTTGTGCTGCAATATTTGACAATCACATAGTCGTGCAGCGCTGCCAGCCTCTGCACAGTCCTGACGTAGCTGAGAAAACTTTTTTTCCTGGTTTTCAAAAATAAATTTCTTTATCTGTTGGTGAGAGCACAGGCAGTAAAGCTAGAACATCCACATCAACAATGTTTTTGGAGCACAAATTAATTGTGGTTTAAATTATTAAGCTATTAGCATTAGATTCTTTTTGATAAGAAAATGTTATTTATTTTATTTTCCTTAATACTTGAGGTCCCATAAGTAAAAATTCTTCTCAGGTGTTCTGCCCTTACAGTTATTACCCCTCTTCAATTTAATCATTAGGTATGGTGATATATGGTATATAACCTGAGAAGGTTTTAAATACATATGTGAGATTGTAGCCTGTGTTCTGTTAATCTCAGAGGATTGGACCTACATCCCTCCCGTGGCTGTTACCCAGCAACATAATATTTTTCATTCATCTTTTCCATTTCATATTACCTATTATAAGATCTACATGAGGCTTATCCAAGGCTCTGGCAACAGCTCTTAGCTGTTTATCCCAATAATAGGGCACTTGACATTAAAAAGACAACTATGAAACTTTAATTGAAAATGAGAGTAAGTTGTAATGATACCAAAAATTACGTTTTTTGTTTTTGTTTTTTTTTTTAAAAGAGTAAAAAACATACGATTTTTAATAAAATAAAAATGGATAAAAATCATTGGTCGTGAAACACCAATCAGAGCGAGTGATGTCATATCTCAGAACGCACTAGTTTTGCTCTGTGTGTGAAGCGTCTGTCAACTTTCTGTGCATTGTATATCTAAGTTTTAAAGTTGATCAATTATTTAGTTTTGGTAACGTGTCCATAAAATAAACAATATTTGCAATGGAAGTATGTCAAAGAAAACGGCTCTAATTTGCCCAAAATTGATGTGACAATGATGGGATTTTTTTTGCAGAAAACATTAATATTAGCACAGAAGAATTCCAGAATTTCAAAACTTTCGTCAAATTATATATACTAAAAAACTGAAAGTGTAGTTTTATGCTGAAAAATGCACATATTGTCATGTGATTAAGAAAAGTTATATAAAAATTAAGTCTTTTTAAGCATTGTATTTGAATGGTATGCTTTGGAGAATAGATTTAAAAAACTTAGATAGGCCAGAAAGAATTGTTGTTATAAGCTAAATGTGGTTTTATAGAACCATTATTAGCAGAGGTAGTTTAGCTGAAATTATTGCTTATTTGCTGTGCAAAATGTAGGTGAAGAACCAGTAGCAAACATTTGTCGCTATAATAATCAAATGAGATTATATATTAATTCTGATGATAAAGTATAGGTAAACCTATCAAAATATAACTGTATTAGCTATAGGCTATTTGAAAGTAATAAATAAATAAATCACAGACATTGTTAATAATGAACTGTACACTTTTAACAGTAGCAGCATTAAGAAAATTACTGCCATATTTTGAAAAGAATTACTAATTTCCCAAGAGGGTCGTTTGATAAGTTTGCTAAGTTTGTAGGAGATGGCACAGCAATCAATTTGGAAAGTTGCCATCTTTAAACACCGTAGCCAGTGCGGTAGTCGTTTGAAGTGAGCGGTTTAGCAATTGCCACAAGGATGGACAAAAACAAATTCCATGCAGTAATAAAACACTTTTATTTAAAGAAGTGGACAGCAATGTGATCAAAGCCAAGTTACACATGATCATGGGGTCTCTGCTCCTGCGTTGAAGCCTGTCTATTTCAGAATAAATGAATTTAAACGTGGCCGGACTAACACTGAAAATTAAGTGCGCTCTGGATGCCTGGTTGTGATTATAATGCTGGATATCATGGAAAAAATTCACAGTATGGTTATGGAAGATCACTGGGTAAAGGTGTGTGTGAGATTGCTGAGGCCATAAACATCTCGACAAAATGAGTGCACAACATCCTGCATGAAAAACTGCATATGAAAAAGTTGTGAGTACGATGTCATGATTGCTGACTTTTGATATTAAATCACTTGCGAAAGGATGTTTTAATGCAGTGTTTTGCTATCTGCAGGTTTTTGGTGTTGATTTGTGAGTGCAGATGGAACTTGGATCAATCATTACACCCCTGAGTTGAAGGAGCAGTCAAAGCAGTGGATAATGCCTGGTGAAAGTGCAATGAAGGTGGCGAAGATAATTTTGTCGGCTGGAAAGGTGATGGCAACTGTTTTTTGGGATTCTCAAGTATTTATCCTAATTGATTTCTCGCAAAAGGGTAATACAGTAACAGGAGAATACGATGCAACATTATTGGACAATTTGAAAGAAGAGCTGAAAAGTAAACAGCCAAGATTGGCGTTGTTCCACCAAGATGTCGATTGTTGCATTAGCAAAATTGCATGAATTTGGCTTTGAATTGATTCCCCATTCATCCTATTATCCAAATTTGGCTGTGTGTGGATTTTTTCTGTTCCCAAATTTGAAAATCTGGTTCAGTGTGAGGAAATTCTCATTAAATGAGGAACTCATTATAGCTGTCAATGAGTATTTTGCAGGCTTTGAGACAGCCTTTTTTTCTTATGGTATTAGAAAAATTGGAAACTCACTGGATCAAATGTACCACCCTTGATGGGGATTATGAGAATTAAAGGTATTTTTCCCCCCATAAATGTGTCTTACTTGCTTTTTTACCAGACTTATCAAATGACCCTCGCAGATGAGTTGTCTGCTTGTATTTATTTAAATCACGTATCAGACCAGAAATATGATGTATTACAATTTTCAACAGGTTATAAAGACATTGTGCTCATAGAAGTACACAGCTTCAAAAGTGAAAATTCATTTCTCGATAGACATTTAAGTTAATAAAGAAAAAATATTAAGGCACCCAGTGCATTGAACATGATAAAATAATAAATAAAAGCTTACATCAAAGTGATATTCGCAAAAATACATTGAAGATTTTGAAGAGAAATAAGCTGGAATCTGCCGTGTAAGTTTAAGACACTTTTTCCCCATATTTTCCTTGTTTGGAACATAAATAAACAATTTGTTTGGTGTTTTAATTGATGTAATTACTCACTGAGACACTAAACATACTTTTAAACTGTATAATTCATTTTATCAACAAAATGAGCAAACCGCTGCTTCCCTTACAGTGGCACAACTGTGATGTTCTGATATTCAAATCATCATATGAAAATGCAAAAAGAGAGTACGCTGAAGCATGTAGTATGGGAATATGGAATAACGGCCAGTTTGAGAGAACACCAAAAAAGTCGGCTGCAAGGGAGAAGAATATTCGACATACTGCATGATGGGAGTTTGTGGCATTTGGTGGATGAGGCAGCTGATCTAGCCTCAAAATTTTGGAAGAAGAAATTTATAGAAAGAAAAAATGCTGAACTAAATCAGAACGAATAGCAGAAGAAGAGAATATGATTACAACTTGTGGAAGCTAAATCTAGAACCAACTTCAGGGGGAATGATGATACTGCAAGTCTGACTTCCACAAGATTGACGGAAGATATCGTACGACAATGAACAACGTCAATTGTAGGAGGATCTCAAGTGTCCTCCAGAGAATCTGTCTCCTGAGTGACAGCAGGGGCCATCTTGGTATTCCACAAGGTCAACTCTTGGTGGCCTGGGCAGCTGACTTCACTGTCAGTTCTGAGGGACTCTCACCCTTGGAGCGCAATCAACAACACCAATAAAAAATGAACATTAGTGGAACCAAAGTGCGGCTGTAACAATTGGTGGTGGTAATAGTTGTATTAGTAGTAATAGTGGTGTTAGTAGTAGCCTAATAGTAACATTAGTAGTAATATTATGAACAATAGCAGTAGCAGGTAGACATAGTAGTAGTGGTGGTACCCACTCTGTTTAATAACAGCGGAAGTAATACATGCATTAAAACTTGAATCAAATTATCTTGCATTAATTGTTTTGTAAAATGAATATGTATATAATATACAAATATATGGATGTAAAATAATGGAAATGGAAATAAGGGCCCAGATTAGATACTAGATGCTGGGCTATGTTGTATATGGGAAAATAAATAAATAAAAAAAATAATGTTGAATATAGGGGTTAACAATTAAGTGTTATGTTTTTGTAGTGACTTTAGGCCTCTTTCATCAAGTGATCTCTTTCCACTGTGGTCAATTCTTTTATGCGCCTTGTGTAATATGAAAAATAACTCTGTCACATACATAGTAAAGTATATTGCTTCCAGTATCTTTAACAAGAAAATAAACTTACTTGTCTAGTATCATATCACCATAACAACCAATAATCATGAAGAGTTTTTCTTGCTGTTGTTTTTGCCATAGTGACTTTTTCCAACAACACTTTGTAATGTTGACCTTCAATATAAACAGTATTCTTAGCATTTGTTAAGTTTCTGGAAGTTGAAAAATCATTGTAAAATCAATCTTTAATAATTGCGCACATCACTTGGACACAGTAATGTACGACGGTAACGTGCATATACAGTGAGCATTTAAACAGCACTAACCACCCTGCGATCATGTTTTAACCTAACAACATCCAAAATATAACACATTTTTGAAAGCTGTACAGTATTCCTTAAATCACTCATTTCATACCAATTTTAGGTGTTACACACATTTCCAAGAGTTATACAAAATGATGCATTACATACATTTCTGATAACATACATACTTTGAAATTTATAAAGCACAGGGTTATATATAAGCTTGATTTTTTTAATTTTCTTTTGACACTATTGAAAAAAATATAATTTCCTTGATTTATCAGACATCTTTATTCTAAACTTATTTACAATTCAATACTGCCATCCTTACTACTTGTTTACCGTTCACTAATATTTAGTTACAATTATCTTTGATGATGGGTTTTTCTAATTTTTATTTATTTATTTAACAAGTATGAAATTCAGCTGTAAATTTTGATGCTTGGCTGTTGGGACAAAATTTGCACTCAAAAACCTTTGGTCTCTGCAACTATCTGTATTAAGATTGATTTTCATCTTCACTTTACGTGTTAACAGCACAATTTATTTTGACTTTTTCTGTGCCTACGCATTCTCTGCATTGGATTAGGAAGCTTCTATTCTTTAATGGGAGTCTTTATGGCTCCATGAAACAGTTGTGTATGTTGTTTTATTATTATGTATGTGTATTGCTTTTGTCTCTGTTATTTATACTCTTTGCATTACACTGAAGTGCCAGAAGTCACAGGATAGAAAGAAGCAAATATCCAGATGGCAGTAGCATCACAGAAGAAATGTATAAATATGTATCATGCAGTGTCAGGGCTTCCATTTATACTCTGGTGTGATTATGGCCTCACAAAATGAACTAACAGACACTGGCTGGTAGCTGGCACTAGACATATGGGCAATTCATTTAGGAAATTGTTCTTGTATTAAATATTTCTCAATCTATAGTGTCAACAGTGTACTGTGAATGTGTAATGTCTATCATTTTCTTCCACCGTGGACAATGCAGTAGCTGACCACATCTACTTAATTACTGAGACCAGCAATTTTAGTCTATCAATGTTGACAGACGGGCAGTTCTGCATTAAAGAGCAACATCACTCAATGTGGTACTTAGGACAGACATGTCCATTCAGACAGTTCTATGGGTTATGGCAGCAGAAGACTGATGTGACTCCCTCTGCTAGCAAAATGCCATCTGCTGCACATGGATCATAGATGACTGGAAAAAGGTAACATGGTAAGATGAGTTATGATTCCAGTTGGTAAGGGCTAATGATAGGGTTTGAGTGTGATGCAAATCCACTAGGCCAGAGTTCCTCAAATTTATAGCTCCATGTACTCCTATAAAATTTCCAAGGAATGGGTTACCTATTGTGGCAGAACGAAGAACAAGGGTTTATAGATTACTCTCTGTCAGTAAGAGGTGGCTATGGTAACAGTTGGCTATCAACGAGAGCTAGCGTGAGAGCATAGACACGAGTTGGAACGTGAAGTTATTGATAAAAGAACCTGCAATCTTCGGAGTTAAAGCATATGATTGAACTTTAATAAATGTGAATTAATCGTCAGACAAGTTTACTCATTATTTAAATAAAAGTTTAATAAAGTAAAATCAAATCGGCATGAACTACAAATGAAAGGTGACATCGGAAGAAAAGCAATATAAAGTAGAACAACAATCTTCATAAAAAGATAGATACGACTGAACCCAAGAAATATGACATGAAGTGTGCCATGAAATGCGACATGGCGATCGTGCAGTTGATACAAAATAACAACTAAGTTACAATTCGACAACAAGAATTCATCGAGAAAAGATCCTAGAAAGGACTAACAACGAATTGACGGCAGCGCCTCCAGCGGACGATCAGGAACTAATAAGCAAAAATATCGCAGTCGGGAACAGCTGATCTTGGATATATTCCATCTATGCTGGTATTTGCTGCGTCGCATATGGAGGTGTTTTGAACGGCTACAGCGACTGAACCACTTGTGTATACAGCTAAGTCATTTTTCTAAAGAGCACTAAAGTGTAATAGTCTACCATACACTTTAAATTTTCAAATAATTCACTGTTCATAACCTTACGAAGTGTAAATTATTTTCTTGACCTTTTAACTTGCAAATTAATTTCACGAAGAACACGACGTTACCTGTAAAGTTAGATTTTAGTAATTTCAAGTGTACTTGATTTTAATTTGCGTAAAGTAGAACATGTACACATTGCATAAATTTCGCAAGCTTTCCAGCTATTTATGTTAACAAACAATTTCTTGAAGATATAGGTAGATTGATGAATAATTTTTACGAATTGAAAAGTTGCCGACTTTGGTCCAATTTTGACTGAATCTTTATATAATATTAATTTGTCGTAAGAACAGTTTGATTGTTTTTTGGAACTTTCTGTTCCCAATCGGGATTTTTTTTTTAGAAAAAAATAAAATATTTTAATATTATGCAAGAACCTGTTGGTTGTAGTGAAGAAAGGCCATTGACTTCCTCTAACGATAGAACTACATCCACTACTGATACGTTGGAGGATTTCTATGGGTTTCCTGAGACTGAGTCCCCGATTAATGACAGGAGTTTTAACAATGTTACTCTGTCCGATTGTGAAGCTACTATCTGCCACGGAAAACTTACTAGATCACATTCCCTTAGAAGTAACTGAACGGACAACACTTGATGACCCCGAAATGGTTTCTCCCAAGCACTCAAATATGACAACACTTATAGAAGGCATCACTAATGATGAACCACAGACACTGAGTGGTACTAACAAAAATACTCAACTACCTTCAGACACGATTTCAGACTTAAAACAGTTTATGTTCAGTTTGTTTTTACAATCTCAAAAGGCACTGGTTGGACAGTCTGAACAATTTCAAAATGCACTGGTTGAACAGAAAAGAGAGTTGTTGGAACACTTACTAAATCTCATGAGGGCTTATGCAATAATTTCAGTTTGCAGTTCCAAATTGTTAGCAATCAACTTGACAGCATTACAAAGGAGGTTGCATCTAACAAAAAGATTTGTGAAAAATACATAGGTGAATTGAATGACAAAATTGACATTATCAAGACACAAACTGACAACACTGATTTAGCCATTGAGGAGTTGACATTTAAGGTGAAGAGTTCAGAAGAGAAAATCTGGGCAATTGAACAGAATAATACGAGAATGAGGGGTCAGGTAGAGACTATAGTAACAGACCTCCAGGCATTAAGTATACAACATCATGAAACTTGTAAAGAGGTTACACAACAAAAGCAGGATAGCACCTCTTTGATTCAGTAGTAACAAACTTAGTACTATGCAAACTGAAGTAAACACCATTTAACAAAAGTTACAGTTCCATGACATGAAGCTATCAGAGATACAGACAAAAGGTAAAGAGGCACAAACCTCAAACCCTTGGGGTAACCTGAACACAATAACCTTTACTTCCAGTGATAAAGTTGCAATTACAAAATTCTGGGACGATGGGTCCATCCACCCTGTTACTTTTATAAAAAGTTTTGAATCCTACAGGACTTTTGAGAATTATAATGACACAGAGAAAATAAATTGTATTTATCAACATCTCCGAGGTAGAGCTCAAGTATGGGAAGAGACTTTAATGAAGGTAGATGGATTAGGTAGTTTAATGATTTTGAAGGATGTAAACTGTGACATTCTTTCCATTGTTGGGGAGAATTATGTTTGTGATTATGAATCAAAGCAGTTACAGAATAATGGTGTTGAACATTTTCAGAGTTCTTTACATTTTTGTGAAGTTGGTTTGCCATGTTACTGTTCTGGCAAAGTAAGATTAATCGTAAATAGGAAGTTGTTTTGTATGAATAACTGGGAAAAGGTGAACTGGAAATATAGAAAAAAGGTTTTCTTTTGTAGAGGGGTAAGCTATGCTTACTGCCTCATCCTGTGTACAAATTCAATCAGGACATTGAATCTACAACTCAGAAAATGATGACTTAGTTTAAGATGAATGAAAAGATTTAACACTAGTGCAAGGCACAGGTGTGTAAAGATAAACTCCATCATATTGGAATTTCCTATTATTATTAAGTTGTAGTTAGCATATTATTATTTAGTGCCACAGAACACTTGTAAATAGTACTGATTGTTGTGGCTTCGCACAGTTCAACTGTAATGATAGTAAAGGTTTATAACCACTAAGTGGAAGCTGTCACTTACCAATATGGATGATCTCGATCAGATGTACAGTCTTCGGCTGTTACCACAGCATACCATTACATAAAAGTTTATTGTCTATTAGGACTTTCCTTTTAGGAAATATATAGTTTGTGAGGTATACCGGAGCATTAGAATGAATAGGATGAGTTGAGAAGAAACAAGGTATTACTATGATAGAATAAATGTGTAATGAATTAAGAATTAAAATATTATATAGAGAGGGTGCAGCAGCACACTCAAGACTCAGTTCCTGTAAATAAGGCCACTATCCAGGCATTGCCTTTAAATGAGACCGAAAGGTTCAGGATTTGGTTAACACAGGCATAGCTGAGGTCCAGGTAGAACCTATAAATGACTCTGTTGGTGCCTGTCATAGCCTATATATGAATATATTCAAGGTGAAGTTGTGATGGTGATGCTAGATTAGCAAGAAACAATGGTGTCCCAGTCGCTTTAGCGTGGGTTGATTGTACTGGTCCAGGGACCAAACATGTGATTTAAATAATGTTGCCGGTTATACAAAAGTAAAATGGTACAGACTCATTGGAAATCAGCAGCAATAAATAAAGAGATCAAAAAAAAAAAAAAATCAAATTCTTATATGAAGGGCCTTATAAAGTAATTGGTAGAGACAACGAGAACTCATATACAGTAGCCTACCCAGGTGGGAATAAAATTAAAGGAAGATAATGTTATTGGTCTTAAACCTTTCAAAAAGCTACCACTCAGTAAATGAGGGGTGAAATATGTAGTGAAAAAAAAAAAAAAAAAAAAGGAAAAGTCTTAACATGATTAACTGTTTAGGTCCAGGTACCTACTTTCTCACAAATCAATATTCCATTCATGCGGTGTTGTAGTGGTATAGGTAGAAATGTTATTGGGAAATGATGATAAACATATGACATAAAATGAAAATAATTTGCATGTATTATAAAAAATTATGTAAAGGTCAAGAAAAAAAATAATGATGCATAGTAATTAGGCAATTAACTATTGTAAATACTTTTGTTCCATGTACTTGAATAATTCATGAGATTGATCTATGTTTTACATTTTTGAAGATTAGTGAATAGTTTTTTATTAATAATTAATTTTGCTGATAAGATGGGTAATGCAAAGTTGTTGCCTGTTACAGACTTTCCTTCGCCGGAGAATGGTGTCAGTGCTTTGCAAATGATCGAGAAACAAGCTGCACTAACTCCCGCGACAGGACATTGGGATTTTTGTTTTGTTCTGTGTGCTATTAGTTATAAGAATGCAAATTGTGATCATTTACTGTAAAAAAGATCCCGAAGAATGCAAAGTTCTTACGTCCAACCTCATATAAAGTTTACCATAATTTTTTACTTTTAAATATATGGTAAACTTGGGAGGGGTTGTGGCAGAACGAAGAACAAGGGTTTATAAATTACCCTCTGTCAGTAAGAGGTGGCTATGGTAACAGTTGGCTATCAACGGGAGCTAGCGTGAGAGCATAGACACGAGTTGGAACGTGAAGTTATTGATAAAAGAACCTGCAATCTTCAGAGTTAAAGCATATGATTGAACTTTAATAGATGTGAATTAATCGTCAGACAAGTTTACTCATTATTTAAATAAAAGTTTAATAAAGTAAAATCAAATCGGCACGAACTACAAATGAAAGGTGACATCGGAAGAAAAGCAATATAAAGTAGAACAACAATCTTCATAAAAAGATAGATACGACCGAACCCAAGAAATACGACATGAAGTGTGACACGAAATGCGACACTATGTAAAATTGGTAGCTAGTAGGGGGTGCCAGTTGTTAAAGTTAGCACACTATACCATCTGACAAATGCTGTGGAGCACTAAGTCTCTTTTGCTTCTACATATATTTAACAGCCGGTAACTCCTAATAGGCTATTTGACACTATTAAAAAAAATACTATAAATTGAACTCACTCTCATAGATAAATGCTTCAGGAAGCTTATTTTTTTAATTTTGAAAAGAAAAGTGGATTATTTTTGATAAAAAAGTGAAATAAAAATTATACTCTTCTTACCTCTGGTCACGTGACAGAAAACGCTCTAGGATTGGTGGTCGCTTGAGTGACGTCACACGTCTGTAAACGCTGCGGCTGGGAATGGAGCGTTTCCTATTGTCGAAGTTTTCAACTATTTTTGTTTGTTGCTGGTCATTTCTTGTTATTAATGAAATTTTATTTTGAATACAAAATCAAGAACTATTTGTAAAAGCCTACAGCGGAAAAATATCAAAAATAGGTATTTGTGCAGTCATGCTGAAAATGAAGAAAAGTTGTATGGGTGTCGCAAATATGCCCAAACAAATGAAGGTATTTCTTGTAGCTAATAAGCAGCTCTTTCAAATAAATATAGTAAGGTATAATGTGGTATAATGAATTAAAACTCAACATGAAATTGGCTCAGTAGTTTTTTTTTTAATTAAAAATAATCTCGCTCTGTTTTAATGATGCTAATGTATCACCGAAAAATCATGCGTAAACTTACCTTGAAGCTCGCCAAAAGCCATAGCAACACACAAATCACTACTAACATGCAGAAACACAGTGTAATTATCGACCAAACTCAGTGGAATGGCGCAGCCGACTGGAGCGCTTGATCAGTGGATCACAGGAAGCTCATTGCTCAAACTATTTTTTCTATTGTTAGGCGCGAATTCGTGTAAAATAGACCTTTGTTCCGAATAATATGGTTTATCTACTTTGAATATAAATAACTATTTTTCCTGCGTAGACTATTATCAAAACTGACTTTTGTCCCTCCAAATGTAGAAAATATCACCCTGTGTGGTGTCCTCCCGGGTGCGAGTCCAGAGTGTTAACCGCTCACTCATCATGCTCGGAACAATTGGATGTTGTGGGCCATTTGTCTTAATTGCAGATTAAAGATTATAGATAAATTATATTTTTTTGTCAATAAAACTGAATTTGTTTGTTTATTCATTTATCTACCTCGTTTCACTTCGTCTCTCATGAAGAAACTGTGATGTGTTTACTATTAACATAAAGAGAAGCAATTAAGAAGTGCGTGATTGAAGAGTGGTAATGGAATTCAGAACGTACTGAATTTGAACCTTGGTTGGGATAATATTTTTTGCATGCATTTTTTCCATTTTTGTTTGCTGTTTTTTGCACTACCATGGTTTTATTCGAAGAATTTATAATAGTTGCTAAGCATCATGCAAGCGTTTGAAACGAATTGCTACCATACATGAAAACTTTTAATTTTTAAACTTATCAGAGATAGAATATCTTGAAAAAAATACAGGTGCATGGCGGTGAATAATGGAATTTATTTTAGAAGTGACATCACTTGTAGAAATTTCATGCTAATCTTGCAACAGTTCCAGAACGCATTGTGTCCTTTTCGTTGGAATTTTTACCTGACTATACAACTGTAGATTACCTTCCTGACATAAATGCATCTATTAGGTGGCATTTATTTTTAATTTGTAAGTAATTTTCATTAAAAAAAAAAAACAAACGTTTTTTGGTGTGCAAGTAATGCCCAATTTCCAATTTCCCAATTTCTTTGTTTGGGTCAAATGGTTGTAACTCGCTTGTTATCCAAAAAGTTATGAAGCCTTCAGAAAAATTAAATTGATGTTTTGGTAGATTTTCAGGAAAAAATGATTATGCTGTGCAACCAACAGCAACTAGTATCCAAAGAAAATGACAAAAGAAAACAAATTGAACATATTCCGAAGTGAGGATCGAACCTTAGGACCCTAACCCTAATAATTCTCGCCTTAAACAATGTATTACATTTAACTCTACAAAATTGCGGTGTAAATGAGCTTCACAGAAAATCGTAAGTGACTTTGTCAAAATATCAAATTGAAGTTGTTAAATTTTTAAGGTCCACAGAATAAAACTCAGTGGTTGTTTCTATAGCTAGCCCCACAAATGAGGCGTCCACTTTCAATATTTTTCCGCTGTAGGTTTTTGCAAATTGTTTTAAATTTTATATTCATAACGAACTTTCATTAATAACTATAAATAACCAGCAACAAACAATAAAAATAGTTGAAAACTTGGGTAATAGGAAACGCTCCATTTGCAGCCGCAGCTTTTACAGACATGTGACGTCACGACTGTTGTTGCACATGGCAGGCAGCAAAGGAGCATTTTGGCGTGCTTTTAAATTCTTTAAATTTTAACTTTGAATTTTTCGCAAAATAAGGCACTTTAATCAAAAAATTTCTTCACTTAGTGAATCAGATGTACCAATAAACAATTTAAAACCATTTTCAAGAAGTAGTCAAATACCCTATTGCAACCACTTTTACATAGGCAATCCAAATCTTTTATATTCTACACATGTCTCTCTTTGAGATGAATCATAATTTTTTTTTTTAAAATAAGTGAATAGATTTTTCCTAATTAAAAATACTTGCAGCCATATTTTGATAGGCAACCTGGCAGAATCGTATTCTGCTACTAATAATTATACATAAAAATTGCATTTCAATCAAATAACAGATGGACGTAGAAATCACGCAGCCAGATCTTAGGCTATCACTTTCTCTTTGCTAAAGAAAATTTTATAAATAACACATGGATCTCTTGGGGTTGTGAACACTCAATTTAGTGCCAAAGTAAAGGAACCAACTGGAATCAAAAGAGAATTTTGTCCGAAATTGATGGTAATCAGGTTGGATATATTTCAATACATAGTAATTATGTTATAAAATTTCTACAATCTCTGAAATCAGCCTGCCTCCATGTGTCTTGTAATCATATAGAAAGTTGGCATTCTGATTATACATAAAAAATTCAACAAAACTGAAATACAGAAACCAACTGGAAGGGACTTTCATGTGCAGGAATCTGATCAGAGCACACCTACTTTACTATGAACATTAAGAAATTGTAGAGAGAAATGCTCCATTCCACAGCCAATGACCTCACAACCAATTGATTTTCTGTTGGTCACATATATTCTGCTTCCTCTCACAAAGGCAGCTTGAAAATCTTCATATTTGATCATGTGAAAAAAGTTGCAGACAAATTTTGTAAACAGCGTTTGCTGTTTTTTGGGGTTTCTACTCTGACCACATAATATGTAAATTGTGTTGAACTTCCACTTCTTTTGCTGGTTGTTCTGTAATCTGATCAGTGATTGAAGAATCAGTCCTTGTCCAAATAATTTGTCAAAGAGATTGATCCATGCATTAGTAGCCCACTTGAACAAAGTAATGGGCAATAGCTAGCATTAAGTAAATGGTCAAAACTCTTTGGAGTTTCATTCTTGTGAGGTATCGACAAACAATTTTTAAAAAAATGCAAATGATTGTGAGTTCTCAACCCAGCACAGTCTTCCACACTTTAAAGTACAAGTTTGTTTAGGAATTTCATCACTGTGACAGAAAAAACAGTTAAAAAGGATATGGGACAAAGTTGTAGTCTATCCCCGTTAATATTCAACTTGTATGTAGAGGAAGCAATAAAGGAAGTGAGAAAAATTTTCATGTGGCAATATGTTATGATTTGTTGATTACATTGTCTCGACAGCAGAACAGGATGAGGATACTGAAAAGTTATTGAATTACACGAACAAAGTACGGAAGGAAGAGTTTGCACTAATCATAAATCAAAGCTAGACAAAAGTGATGAAATGTAGCAGAAATGATACAAATAATGAGTAGGTTAAATATGAAAATGGGATTGGATATGATAGAAGTACCGGTAAGTGATTTCTACTACTTGGGAAGTAAAATTACATCTGATTACCGATAAAAGCAGAATATCAATAGCAAAAACAGCCTTCATGAAAAAAAAGAATCTTTTAGTTTCAAATATTGATATAGGACCTAGAAAGAACTTTTTATAACTCTTTGTGTGGAGCACAGCACTTTAAGACAGTGAAGCACAGACTTTAGGATTACCAGAAAGAAGAACAATTGAAGCATTTGAAATGCTGAAAATTGGTTGGACAGAAAAAGTATGAAATGAACGAGTTTTGGAAATGATGGGTGAAAAAAGAAGTTTGTGGAAGAGGCTTACGGAAAGAAGAGACAGGATGGTAGGTCATATTTTGAGACATGGTTAATTTGTTAGTGGAGGGAACAGTCGAAGGTAAGTGGAAGACAGAGATTAGTATATATGAAGCAAATAATTGAGGACTTTAGGGTGTAAGAGGTAAGTTGATATGAAGAGGTTAACGTAAGATAGGAAGGGATGGAGAATTGCATTAAACTGATCAAAAGACTAATGACAGTAAAAAAAAAATCAAGTATTACAACAGATTTACATTATATTGCTTACTATGTTTTCTTGCACCAAAATCTAGGTTTTCATCAGGTTATGATTGCAACAGTGATTGGTTGGCAACACAACAATTTTTTTGTATGTGTTTGCTTTAGCCTGAATTTGATTGATTCGAATAATTATTAGTAGGTATTTTGGAGTATCTTACTAAACTCTACTCCCATCTGAACTCTGCAGATGGTTGAAACCAACTTAATCTAGACACCAACGTCAGTGTGTGCACGTCTGATTCTCTTGCCATGTGTTTCATGCACTCACATGATTAATGTTTAAAATGGAAATGTTATATGTCTGTATTTTTTTGTGTTCATTGCTAGCCTTTTGCCTTCGTTTATGGGTTTGTTTTCCCTCTCCTTTCTTACTTTTACTGCTTCTAAATAAGTTCCTTCTCGTTATTATCATGATAATGATGGACGCATATTTTTTTTTTTTTTTTTTTAATATATACCGGTAAGTGTAGTAATTTAATTTTTTTAGGTAGTTGGTGCATTTGAAACGAAAGAACTTGCTCACTCTGTAACTGCAGAGTCTGATGACAGTGAACTGGAATATACAGAGTTTGGTGTAGAGGCCATAGCTTTTTACAAGAATCCTTCATTCCCAGTTGCTGTATCAGCAAATTGTAGAGGGTTTCTATATATATGGGATGTAAGTAGACAGGTAAGAATATAAAAATTATGTATACACATTATAATGAATGCATCATGCAGTTTGCTCATTGTTACTAAGTGGGAAGAAATTATAACAATGAGATCTGTCCATAGCTTATGTATTTTGTTCTGCCTCATGTGTAGTTAAGAAATGCTATACATGGTTTTTTTTTTTTTTTCCCATGACAGTAGCATGAGATAATTACATATGCAAACATAACTCATAATTATGGTAATAACTAGAGACCGGATTACATTGCATTTGCATGTTTGCATAAGCATTTGCATATTAAGCCAATTTTCACCGGTTATTGCATATTCTACCTAAAAGCTAGTGATATGCCTATTTTTGCTATATTTACAATATTTTTAGGTAGTGTACCTAGGTAATAAATATAATGTTGTTATGCGACCAAGTAAAACAGACTCACGAAGGGATGAAGACGGACGATGCCATTCTGTGTTGCGCTCTCCTACTGTAGCACTCTTCCTACTAGACATATTACACATGCTATTGTTCGCAGGCTCATTTCATGTTTAATTTTTTATTATTTGTTTAATATATACCGGGGGACAAGGCTGGAATGGTCTCAAGAATCTCAGCTTATGCCAGATGGGCTGAGACAATAAAACCTTGAGAAATGCCTCTGCGATCTATCTTAGCAGGTCTGCCAGCAAACCCCTACTCCCACATCCACGAAGGTGAAAACCGCGTGGCCCCTGGGCAATGCACTCTTTCGAGTGTAGCTAACGGGGGAGGATGGAAGGCGAGCCCCCAGTGCCTTAAAACTGGGGCACTCTGGCTAAGGGAAGGAAAACTGTGAAATAAAACCCTGGTCCTCCAGGATGAGGGTTATGCAAAGGGCTGGTAACCCTTCCACATAAAAACATATATTACTCATAAACCTCAAAGTAAGGAAAACCGGATGGTTCTTATGAGGACAACAAAGGTAAGGTCAAAGGACAAACGATTTGGAATCAAAGATAATTTGAAAATAGGAATGTGGAATGTGAGAGGTATAAATAATAAAGAATATGATCTGGACAGGGAGTTAACTAGAAAGGGGATCAATGTTGCTGTAATTACAGAAACAAAAAAGAAATTGAAGGGAACATAAGAAATAGATAAATATACAATGATCTACAGTGGAGTGGCACGAGAGAAAAGAGCTGCAGCAGGAGTGGCAATATTAGTGGATAGGAAATGGAAAAATAAAATTGTCAGTTACACTATGATAAGTGAAAGGATCCTGACTCTAAGATTGAAAGTAGATAGAGGCAACCTAACCTTCATCGCCATATATGCCCCAGAAGAAAACAAACAAGAAGAATCTGAACAATTTTATGAATAGCTTCAAGTGGTGATAGACAAAATTAATAAAAGTTATTTCCTAATACTGGCAGGCGATTTTAATGCTTGCGTAGGAAATAGCCCAATTCCAGAGATAATGGGGAATAAAGGCGAATACACATTAAATGAAAATGGGAAACTACTGAGAGAATTTGCATCCTTCAACTAGTTAAAGATTACAAATACATTCTTTACAAAAAAGATATCCATAATTTTACATGGGCGGCAAGAGGACAAAGGTCCATCATTGACTACGTAATGGTTGATAAAAAATTAGGTCCAGATGTAGTAGACACCAGTGTATATATGTATACACATCACTATCTTGTTATATTAAAAATTAAAATACTTGCTAAATGGAGGAAAAGGATAAATAAAAACTTACAAAAAGATCAAGAAGTTTTTAAGACCTACCTTTTAAAAGACGAAGGAATAAGACATCTATATCAAAGCCGAGTACAACAGCGCTTACTGGAAAATCTAACAAATAATATCAGTAAAGAATGGAAAACTATAGCTTATACAGAAAGTAGCATATGAAGCCATTGGAAAGAAAAAGAAATTTATAAGAAAAACTGGATTTAAAATGTGGAATGAAGAAATTGCAGAAGCCGTCAAACAAAAGCAAAAGTCTTATCTAAAAATGATGCAGGATGGAACCCTAGACAATAACAAAGAAGTTGAAACAAGAGTCATGGGATAGATAAATCAGTTCAATAGAAAATGATGTCCATGGTAGACAAGAGATGGCTTATAAACTTATGAAATATCTTAACAAAGATGAAAAGGAAAGTGCTAACATAAATGTAATTGAAGAAGAGGCATGGATGAAGCACTACAAAAAATTATGGTACAATAGTAATTATAAGGAGAATGAAAAGAATAGGAATTAACCACATGGATACTAAAGAAATTGATCTTATAGACATAGAGGAGGTTGATGCAACACTAAATCATTTAAAAATAGAAAAGCTCCTGGACTAGATACAATTAATTTAGAATTGATTAAGTATGGGGGAATGATTTTGAAATTTAGATATTTACACTTTATTAATATGTGTTGGAAAAAGAGAATCATCCAAGAAGAATGGAGGAAGGCCAAAGTTATTTCACTGTTTAAGAAAAGAGATAGGAATTCATGTGATAACTATTGAGGAATTAGTTTATTAAATGCAGGCTACAAAATATATGCAAAAATAATAAATAACAGGCTCAAAGTAATAGCAGATGCTCTCCTATTAGAAGAACAATGTCGGTTTAGGAAAGGAAGATCCTGCACAGATAATATATTTTGCCTTAAACAACTACTGGAAAAGAGAAGAGAATTTAATTTAAAGACTTTCATTGCTTTTATACATTACGAAAAGGCGTTCAACAAAGTAAATAGGCAAAAACTATCGGAAATAATGCACAGAATTGGATATCCAGAACATTTGATACAAGTTATTCAAGATATGTATAGAAGGACACAAATTGTGTTAGACCTAGTAAATAAACTTACAGAAGAAATAGCGGTTAACCAAGGAGTGCGACAAGGTTGTATCCTGTCTCCAACACTCTTCAATATATATATATATATATATATATATAGTATATAGATGACTTAGTTAGGAAATTGAAAGAAAATGTCCATCCTGGTGTAAAAATAAGCAACAACACTTACATAAACGCTATGTTGTTTGCAGATGACCAATTTATCCTCCAGGAAAATGAAGATGAACTTCAAAAAGCAATTCATATACTAAACACTATCAGCAAAGATTACAATCTGCTGTTGTCTCTAAAATGAAAGTTATGGCATGCCAGGGGAAATATCCTATCAAGAGTTAAAATAGTGGTAGACAATCAGCCAATAGAACAAGTCTCCAGCTTTACTTATCTCGGATGTGAATTATCTTTTAATGAGTATAACGAGGTGAAGAAGAAACTTCACCGATTTCAGTATATGTGTGGAACAATTCAACGAACACTGAAAGGTAAAGCACGAGAAGAGATGCAACTCAAGTTGTATAAAATAACAATGGCAGTACTGACTTTGCTATATGGCAGTGTAACATGGTTATATAAAACACAATACAAAAACAAAATTCTATCATCTGAAATGATGGTCAGTAAAAGGATATTCCCTTAACAATAGGAGGAGGAATGAGGAAATAAGGGAATAACTGAATATCTACACGCTAAATGATAGAATTACCCAAAAAAAGGGATAACTGGAAGAACCACGTTCTATGGATGGGAAATTACAGATTTGCTAAGCTTGCCCTGGAGTACCATCTCACAGGCAGAAGGGACATTGGAAGACCAAGGAAGAGATGGTCGGAAGAATGAGGTTGGAACAGGTTTTTGGCCTATCCATGAAGAGGAAGTAAGTAATAAATATATATATATCCCAAAAAAGTGGTCTTTTCATGGGTAGTGACTATTCTGGAACATTTACATGCATTGGAAATGTTTTATATTGTTACGTATGTTTGAAAAATATTTCATGCAAAAACAAAGATTTAAATGTTCCAGCACGTCAATACAAGTCGTACACAAGAAAGGCCCATGACAACAACTTATAACAGCGGGAAGCAGCAGTAGCAGCAAAGGCAAACAAAAAAAATCACTTAAGCATGGATCTATGTGAAGCTTTGTTTGGAAGCAAAAATATTGCTTGAATCAAATTAAAACACATGAATAAACATTTCATAAAAATTACATTCTTCCATGTTCTTGAAGAAATACACAATGAACTCACGAATAGCGTTATTGGGATTTCAGCTGACAATACTGCCAACAGTTGTGATCGTTACATTACAAATTTAGTTGTCAGTGCATTAAAACTACCTTCTTCTTTCTTTTTGGTGGCTTGCAAAGAAGTTGAAAAGTCGGATCATTCTGTGATCGCCTGATTTGTGAATGAGGGGTTTGAAAAAGTATTTCCTGAATTGTCTGCAGATGAAAGTTTATATTTCTCTCAGATGCTGCTTCATAAATGAAAAGGCAACCAATACCCTCCAAGTATTTTATTCCAATTTTACTTATGTGACGTGCTTTGATCACGGAGTACGACGACTCGCTGGAAAAGCATGATCCACATTTGGATCCAGGATTTTGATTCGGGGGGGGGGGGGGGGGCTTGACGCAGGTGAGGGTAGGCTTTATAGTCTCATCGGTAATGTGAGCTGAAATAGGAGGGGGAGGGGTCAACAACAGATCTCATGCCAACATTTTATTTCAGATTTCCATCCTTAAAAGAACAGTAGAGTGAAAAAAAACAAGTCCCCAAAATTACGAAGTTGGGGGTGAACCTAGTTGATTTCTGTGGGGGGGGGGGCCTTAGCCCCTTACACTTCCCCCCCTCCCTGGATCCACCACTGTTTGGGAATGTAAAGAAACTGATTTCATCAACAAAGAAAGCGTTTCTTAAGGCATGTTTTCATAAAAATGCCTATAAAAAAATTGCCAATAGTGCTATTACCTCCGGAACCAGTGGTAGGTAACTCGATGGGCAATGTGGGTTGAAGCTGTGCTGTTTCCCAATGAACGTTTTGAGGTCATTAAAGGTGTAGTAAGTGACTTTTATAGTGGAGAGGCTATGACAGTTTGTCAGTACAAGGAAGCATTTAACTATTCTAGTATTAAAACCATAGCTGTGATTAGCATTCATGTTTCCCAAATACCTGAGTATTAAAAATCTTTAAACTCAAGATTTGGCATTGACTGAATCTATTCAGTTAATTAATAAAACCCACCAATTGAACTCCGCATTGTCAGAGGTATTCCTGTGTAAACTTTAAGTGAAGCTTGAAAATGTTTTGAACAATAACCCAGGTTCTGAACCTTTGTGTCAAATTGATAGTTTTATTAATAGGATGGGTGAACTTTTTCCAGAAACATTGACTGTTAACACAGCACCCAAATACAAATACTGTCCATTTACATCAGTGAAAGTGAAACAGTTCATTTCCACTTATAAAAATATAGAGATTGAAGGAACAATCTTACAATTGAATATTTGGAACAGTACCCGATTGTTTACGTTTACAAAAGTAAAAAAGAAAGTTAAATAATTGTTAATTATAGAATTTATAAGTATGTTATTCAACTAGTTACTAATTGCATGCTGATTTTTTAATTAAAAATCTAAAAATCACTATTTTTATAGTATATAATGTTGTATATATTGACACTTTTCATGCACATTTCAAGTATTTTCATGCATATTTCTAGCTTTTTGTGTTGCATATAATCTGGTCTCTGGTAATAACATATACGAACACTCAAAATTTTAAAATGAGCTGACCTTGCTTCAGCTGGCATTCAGTATCATTTCGTCAGGATCATGTAACTGAGCAACATTTTTAAGAGATGTTAAATTGAAATAATAATTCTAAAATAGTGATTCCGTATTGAGTTTAGCAATTTGCTATGGTTCATGTAAGGAACTTTTAAATTTCTTGAACCAATAAAGAACTGTAGTACCCACCAGTGTGGCTCAGTGCCTCCACATACCTACAGTTTTTAGGTGGTTTCCCATAGCCATCAAAGTGAATACAAGGTGGTCCTTATTCTCTGCCTCATAAACTACACATTTCACAAACAAAAAATACACTTACCACACACCGAACGTAGTTATACATTTCATAGACAGATGGAAACACTTCACTTTCCCCATTAGATCGTAGTGCTACCTGGCAGTAGACAAAATACTTGACATCAGCAAGGGTGTATGACTATAAAACCTTAGCTCCAAATTTGACTATACCAATGATGAGTAAAACTAATTGAAGGCAGCTGTGCCCAAAATGTTTGGAAACGGTGGTGAAAAAGAGGAAGAACAATACATCTAAACCATGGTGATAAAATTAAAATATTGAGATGTTAAATCCTTGTATCCAACGTGTACAGTCATAGTATGATAGCATCCGTTAGGATTATCAGTCAACTGTGTTGTATCTATGCTCCCTTCACAATCACATCAGAATTATGAACTTTATGGTGGGAATTATAATACAGTTTTATTATAGATAGGTGTATACAACATTCTACAATACATTGAAATATCATTTAGTTGAATATGAAGACTTGCTGATGCCAGAAGACTGAAAAAGGGGCATGGTATTTCCAGTCCATAAGGAGGAGTTGAAAATTACAGACTGATTATCAGTGGTAGATAAGCTAACAGATAAATTGATATGCAACCACATCATTAATCTGCAAGGAAACAAACTGGTTTCTGAAATGGCCCCTTGGGTTTTGCCTAGGATATACACGTGACTTTTAGTAAGTGGACTATATGCAAGATATGTTGGAAATAATGGACAAAGGGGGCCAAATTGAAAGCATAGCTCTAGATCACTTCATGGCTTTTGACAAAAATCTGTGTTATGTAAGGTAAAAAAAATCATTGATGTAGTATTTATTTGCTTGTAAAGTAATTCTTAAAAGCTATAAACCAAAGAGTTAGATTAGGGTATGAAATTTAGTATCAAAATATGTTGAGGTGAAAATGAGATAGTTACAGTATAGTTTATTGTGGCTGTTGTTGTTGAAATGGTGGTGTTGGTATTTTAGCATCAAAAGTTACTTTGTTTGCTGATGACAGTGTTATATAACAGGATTAAAATGGGATAGAGCTCATCAAATAATTGTCAAAATGTTCTTTCTGTTTACTGTGCCTAATTTATAATAGACATCAATACTTCATAATTTTATTGGTCATCAACCTACCGATGCTTTATTTTTTCATATAACACATTTTTTTTATGAAATAATTGTAGCAAGATTTATTGTACCACGAACCTTTTAATTTTTTATTACAAGAACAAACATTTTTACTATTACAAATCTTTCACAAAATATGTCTGGCCACTGACCGAATAAAAAGAAGTTAATTATGTTTTGATATGTATTAAGAAATAGTTCATATGTTTCTCAGTAGTGGTTTATACTACTTGAAATGTCTAAAATGTGGCTTCCTGAAAATTAACTGATGTGGAAGACCAATTTTGTTTTTTCTGTATTGTATCCTTTTGGCCCGGCACTTCACTGTTGTACTATACTGCTTTTCAAAATTTCTCCCACCACCATCACATTCAATGATACTTTTACTGTGACAAACTGTTATTTGCTTTGTGATATCTATGGCATTCTATTGAAACACGGCACTCCTTGTTGCCAGTACGTGAAATATTCAACTGTTTGTGAGGTTATCCTTTTAATGCATTGATACACTGTAATGCTACAACCTCTTTCAGGTATATTGTTTAATGAGAAGTTGCAAACAACCAATTTAACCAAAATACCTCAGGTATATGTTGGAGTGTGTGTAATACATCCCCTTGTCACTCCTCATATTATTTTATTTTATCAGATTCAGTGCTGATGCGGCTTCAGTTAGTTTCCAATGATCCACTGCTCACTACCACACAACGTTCATTCCGCACTCAGGTAAAATAATAAATTTGAGAGTTCCTTCCCAGTGATGCCTGAGTGACTAAAGGTCATCGAAAGAATTACTTTAAATATGTGTGGAGGATTCAATAATGTATACAAAAGAAAACAAGAATATATTAATGAAGATCTATTTACAAAATATGACATGAGTTTGTCAAAGTTAGGCTGATCTGGTAATTGAGTGTTCAGTGTAGGGTCCACCCTTAAGCACTCCAGCCCCGACCCTCTCCCTGACAATCCATTTTGAAATCTTTTAACTGATCCCTCTTTGGTCACCTATTTTACTTCCATCCGCCCAATTAACTGAACCAGTTTATAACCCCGTCCTTTAATAAATTTCAAGCAGAAAGTCTCTAAACATAATCTCCTAATTAACTTTGCCTCCAAATTATTGGGAACTTTTACTACTGGTCTTTGGACATTTTTGACTCTTAATACACAAGGATGGGGCAGCAGAAACGCAGAAGGAAGAAAGCTGTTGGAGTTCTGCAAATGGAATGGTTTGACTGTGGGTAATTCCTGGTTCAAGAAGAGGGAAAGTCATAAGATAACATGGTATAGTACAGACTTGTCTTGGAAGTCGATTGTTGACTATTTCCTAATTCAAGCAGAGTTGAGACAGAGTATTGTGGATATAAAGGTCATCCCATCAGAAGCCTTAGATAGTGACCATTGTAAGGTATCCCTCGTTCTATTTTCAATATTCCGTTAGAATCCGGCCAAGTTTAAGGTTAACTTCAGTACACGATACCACAGTTTAAACCGAGTTAGCAACACTTCTAGTACAGTAAAGTGAATAAATAACATATAACCAACATAAATAAACTATAAATTGTCATAAAGCCATGATATTTCAGCAGGAAATAGGTTATTTCACATAAAAGCAAACTTTTAATAACAGATCCTAACATTAATCAGAGTGATATTCTGAACGGATTTAAAAGAAGTGAATGATAAATAATAGTAAATATATTGCATAAACAAACCTTTTATCATGATCATTAAGCATTATTCCTGAGATAAATAGTTAATTTCAATATAAATCAAATCTAACCCTAAAGTTTGGCATATACCAGATTTTGGTATTTCAGGAGAGATTTTCATGCAGTAAAGAGTTTAAAGAACTAATAATATTCAGGCCTAGACCTACCATAACCATAACTTTACAGTTAAATAGAGTTTAACAGGTATTTTAAAGAAATAAACAGGATGATTGAATAGTAGACTGAAGCAGTATGAAGATATCACATTGTGATGGAATTTGACCAGTTTAAAGTTCTAAAAGTAAATAGAATAATGCCTGAGACAGTTTAGTAGGATAATTAACAGGTTTCTGATAGTTTACAAGCATTTAATACTCACAAGAAGTAATTATGAAGAAATTGGATCACTCATTTTCCTAAACAGTTTACATAAACAATTTTAGGTCTTTTAAATAGTTTCAGGACTTAAAAAGTAGATAAAGACATAATAAATAGGATTATCTTTCAGTTTTAATAGGTTTCGAGTAGTTTCAATCCGTAAAATATGAAATATTAGTAAGAACCGGGAGCCGGTAAATTGACTAAATTATCGAGCCGTTCAGAATTAATTCCGGTAAGATTAAACCATGTCAAAAGCGCTAAGAGCATGTAAATAACAGTAAATACGCATAAGTAATTTTCTACAACCAATAAAAGACATTTTACTGACCTTCTGTTTGTTAATCCAATTTCGAAGTAACGTGCCAGAGGCACAGTACACATTATATGCTTTTACACTGATTTTAAACACTGTAAAGCACTTTCTTAATTAGAATTTCACCATTTGATATTAAATTCACTAACAACTCGCAGCTCCAGACCTATTTAAAGTACTAAATATGGAATTTAATGCATCTCCACATGGGAACTAGTCAACATTTAATTCTACCACATATAAACAACTTAAAAGCTTTAAAAGTAAATACAACCAAGTAAAATAACCAGCCAGTTAAATATTCTTTAAGTTTCCGGTAATAGTCAACCAATAAATTGAAAATATAAGTGAATAACAGCCGACCGGTTATGGCACCGAAAAAAATTGAAACTTTAGAAATTAATAACTCATAAACTAACATGTTTAACAGGCTAAAAACTTCTCTAAAGTGCTTAAAATAAATAAAGGTTCAGTTTAAATTTAGTCCCAGGACACAACCGGCCATAAATAAAAAGCAGAATATTTGGTTTCACAACGGAAAAATAGGAAAACTTAGGAATTCCATAACTCCTGATAGAATTAACCGATTTGGAAGATTTTTACACTGTTGAGCTCAGCAGAGGCCAGAGAACGATTTAAAATTAGTATTAACTTCAGATTTCAAGGTCTCGAGGTGAAGCATTTTTCCTATGACGTGGTATGACGTCAATAGTACGCGACTCAAATATGCTTTTAAATTAACCAAACTCAAAAATTCATTTTCCCTGGTCTGGAAGCCTTAAAACTTTAACTAAACACTTCACGACACTTGTCTCGTTACGCTCTTCATTCGGTGAATTTCTGGTAGTACACAGTTGACAGGTTCTTTTTCCAGATAGACTATTGTCTCAGCCAGTAGATCAGTTTGATAAAAGAGACAAGTCCGCCATTTTTCGACATTCGGACAAAATATCTCGTAGTGATAGCATAGTGAGCGAGTTCAACGGTAGCGGTTTAGAGCGCGGTGTATGGCGGGAATTTTGAAGTCATGGCATGATGGCCGACCGGACTGATCGCAGCCATGTTGGAAATTCGGCAACTTTAAAATTCAGACAAACATTTTTGGAAATGTGACTTTAATTTTCAAATTCATTCATGGGGTTTTTGTGCGGGTTTTTGCTCTGTTTCACGATCTGTGATCTTTGGTGAAGGATTATATCCGATTGCTTTTTGCTAACTGTGAACTTTAACATGTGATGTGAATTTTCAAGAATATAATTTCAGTTATTCAACTTTTGACTTTCATTTCTACAATAGCACCTTTCTTACAGGAGGTTAAATCTGTAAGTGGCGACTGTGGTCAACTTTAACAGTTAGCATACCATTAGTTCAACACGGTAAACGAACTTTTCAGGACTTAGAATATTTTTGGAAGACGACTAGTTCAGGTGATGAAGCCGATACCTAACCCCACTATCGACTTTACCCCTGACACCATCGACTTCTAATAGCCAGCCTGAAAGAGAAAAAGGGAGCAAGAACATCGGAAAACTAGGAGAGAAGAATAAGAGTGTGGAAACTGATGGATGAGGAGTGCAGGAGGGAGTACCAAGAGCAGCTTGTGCAGAAAATACCTAGGGACGACTTACAGTCAGCGGAGGAGGAATGGGAACGTTTTAAAGCCACCTTGGTAAAAACAGCCGAAGTAGTATGTGATAGGACAGCTGGTAGAAGAAGAGAAAGAGAAACTCCATGGTGGAATGAAAGGGCAAAGGATGCTGTGCTACAGAAGAATAAAGCCTTCAGGGAATGGTTCCAAAGGAGAACAGAGGAAAGCAAAAGAGTGTACAGCTGCAAAAAGAAAGAAGCAAAAACAGTGATACAGGAAGAAAAGAGGAAATGGATGGAAAAATTGACAGAAATGCTAAAAGAGGATAGTGAGGGCAGTAAGAAGGTGTTGTATGCCATGGTAAAAAGTAGGAGGATGAGCAGAATGGAAGCAGGTAGTATAAAGGATAAGAATGGCAACTTAGTGGACGGGAAAGACGACATAAAAGAAGTGTGGAGGGAGTATTTTGAGGATCTGTTGAATGCTTCAGGACCCAATGATGACAATGAGAGTACAGAGGAATAACAGGACCAGTATCAAGAGGAAGAGGAAGATATAACATGGAAGGAATTGGAGGATGCGGTAAAGAGAATGAAGGGAGGTAAAGCACCTGGAGTGGATGAAGTGAGTGTGGAGATGATACGAGCTGCTGGAGTAATAGGCACACAGTGACTCTATAGAGTGATGCAGGCTGTGTGGAAGGCGGGAAAAATTCCAGAGGACTGGAGGAAAGGGGTATTAATACCCATATTTAAGAAAGGGGACAGGACTGTCTGCCAAAACTACGGTGGTATTACCCTGATGTGCCACTGTGCCAAGATATATGAGAAAGTTTTGGAAAGCCGAATAAGAAGAGCGGTTGAAAGGCAGCTAAGGGAAGAACAATATGGATTTAGACCAGGAAGGTCAACTATCGATCTTATATTTGCAATAAGACAGCTACAAGAACGGCACTACGAGTATGGGAAAGATTTGGTGATGGCCTTTCTGGACATTGAAAAGGCATATGACAGCCTCAGCCCAAAAAAAGTGTGGGAAGGACTGAGAAAAAAAGTCAGTAAAAATGGAGATAGTGCAAAGAGTGAAGGATATGTATGAGGGTAGTAAGAGCTGTGTCAAAGTGGGAACGGATAAGACTGGATGGTTCCATTTGAAAAATGGACTAAAACAAGGAAGTGCCCTATCACCCCTCTTATTTATTGTAGCTATGGATGAAATATTGAAAAAGGTGATGCAGAGCATTGGGGAAGGAAAAATGAAAGCAATGGTATTTGCAGACGACCTATTAGTTTGGGGAGAGGATGAAAGAGAGGTGCAGGATCAGCTGGATGTGTGGGAGAGAATAGTTGCAGCCTATGGTATGAAGTTCTTTGTGAGAAAAAGTGAAGTGGTAATAACAAAAAGAAAGAAGAACAGGATGGACATAGGCATATCACTTAGAGGGTAGCAACTAAATAGAGTGGAATGTTTCAAATATTTGGGTAGCTGTATTGAAGAAAATGGAGGAAACAGGATGGAAATAAATGAAAGAGGAAGATGTGCAGATGGATTTTTTAAAAGTATTAGAAGCCTGGTATGGAGTAGGGATGTCCCACAAAAGAGTAAAGAGGCAATATATAAAACATATTTTGTACCAATTTTAACATATGGAGCAGAAACATGGGTGATGAAGGAGAGAGACAAAGGGAGGGTACAATCGGTGGAAATGAAATTTCAGAGGAGTAGAGTGGGAGTAACAAGAAGAGACAGAATAAGGAATGAGAGAATCAGGGAGATGATAAAGGAAGAACTGCTACAACAAAGAATTGAAAAATCTAGGCTACAGTGGTACGGGCATGTAAAGAGAATGGGAGAGGAGAGGCTACCAAGGAAGATGATGGACATGGAGCTGAAAGGGAAGAGGCCTAGAGGTAGAGCGAGGGACAGATGGACTAAAGGTGTTAAGAAATGTGTGGAGGAAAGAGGAGGAAACTGGGTGTCAGTGGAAGAAGAGAGTTGGTGGTTAGACAGGAAGCGCTGGCGAGGCTTTTGTTCCCAGCAGACCCAGCCAGTGGCTGGAAGCTGTCCTAGATGATGATGATGAGTACCATCTCTCAACATGCACATGTAGGGGGCTACTTTAATTTATGCTGTAGATAACCATCAATTCTAGAACAAGGTTAGGTTGTTACTTTTAATCAATGATAAATGTCCTAATTATAAACCTACTATGATTAGCTTTCATATCAAGCTTATCAATTAAACACTTGTTACAACTCGTTTTACAATATATCTGCTATTCTTATCTCAGTGCTAGTCACGTTATATACTCAAAAAGTCTCTTGGTCTGTACTAGCAGATCATGACCCTGTTATTACTTCTTACAGGTCTAACTAAAGATACCCAATGACATTAAAATCATAGTCTGTGGAACTCGAGAGCAGTAATAACATCATATATACATTTTCATAAACGTATGTAAATTAATTACACAAACAGCAGCTTTAAAAAAAATAATCATTACAAACTATTAACTGAATAATTGGTTTGGTAGCATATGCCATATCTGCCCCCATTGCGACGCAATTTAATGAGTGCTTCGCCGAGAAGTTACTGACGTATCTAATCACACATAATACTTTTCCTTGAATTCGCTGGTCAAACTGTTCTTGTTAGGTTCACTTTACAACGTTTTTTCCATTTTCCACATTAAATTAATGATTAAGGGTATTATTTTCACTGTTTATAGCAGTTTCAGTATTTTTGCATTTTTGTTAGTGACGAAATTCAACATCATCTTCTTTGTATAGCGTTCAGTTCTATTGTTGTCCATCCCACTACCATGTATACCCAACTTAGATTAAACTTATTCAAATTTCGGCCTTAACAATTACACTTAGAATCATTCTACTTTCTTGTCAAAACACGATATTAATAATTACAGCGCATAGTATTATGAACCACTTGATTTGTTATTACATTTCTTAATGAATTTATTCTATTTTTAGATCAGGACTTTTTTAAATATTTAACCTTTCACGTTTTTAGTCCTTTGTTCAATACAATTCCAAATAAACCATATTTCTCTAGCCTAATTTTTTATTTGATTTGGGATAAGCAAGCAAGTAGGCACTTGTGTTTGGCTTTGCAATAATTTTAAAAGGCCCCTTATAAATTTTAATTTTTTTTTTGATTTCTGAATTTATTTCCCAAGACTTCACCAAAACCATATCTCCCAAACCAAACGTGGTCAGTTTTTACGCCTTTGTCATATCTAATTTTTCTTTTGTCAGCGTTTTTTTTTCATTATGTCAACCATCCAGACATTCCTCATCAATTATTTCAAAATTATGTCTCTCTGCTGCTTTCCAAATTATATGTAACAAGAAGGTTTGTTTCATTGACGACACTGCATACAACATACTTGTGCTGGCTTCGTTGTTGATAATGCTTATGTTGCCTCTGCTGGCACAATCGATTCCTTCATGTTGACCTCATTTCTCCTTAGCAAAAATAAAAACCATCTTTTATATTCTTCACTTCTTCTTATTGGTATTGCTTTTTCGTTTTCAAATTCGTTGGATTAAGAGATAGATCGTGTGTATGTTTCATCTGACCATGTTTCATCTTATTTAATAGTCGTGGCCCCCATGACTTTAATCAATCTTCTATCGTCGCTTATTTTCACATTTTAATTTTAAATTATATATGTTATCCTTTATTCTTCATAATCCAAGTTGATTCATTTCATAGGTAACATCATTTCTTCAAAATTTTTGTCGCTGTTATTCCTCAAAATAAACTATGCTTCTTCATCTATGTCACTGCGTATTACTTATCCATTGCTGATCTTCTTTGGTACCACTTCCATTTATCCATCATATTGTTCATAGCTTTATTTTTTACCCTCTCAAATTAACTTCTATTAAACACTGTCATTTATAAGTAAATTTCCTCCGCCAAATCTCCCTACAGCATTTTTGTGAAACCTTCCATTTCTTGATGTTTCTTTTCCATTTCACTCCCTTTTATCCTTGCCAATTCAAAAATCTTTTTTAATTACATTCAAAAATTTCTTTGTCCCATTGTAAACGTGCACTATGGATCCAGTAGTACTCTGCTGCATTGTGACAGCTTGGAACACCTGTCACAATCTGGTAATTTTTGTTCCAATATGTTCTCTGCATTAACAATTGGTTATACTTTAATTTAACTTTTAATACATTTTTTCTTTAATTGAATAAATCCTTTCTTTGGTTACTTCTTGATCTTACCAGTGGCTCTCTCTCCTTTCTTTTCACATTTTGTCTTATCTTCATACTCACCAATATTTTCTTCTTCTGTTTCTTCTTGCCGTCTCTTTTTCTTTTGACCCCACAGTATTTTAATGTGCTCATCTTCTTGTTCACATTTTTTTCAAAATCAAACTTTTCACGAGTACCTACTTCTTCTTGTTCATCAAAATTGTTGCTTCTTACATTTTCCATGCTCTCAAATTGACTGTGGTCTGCTAAGATATTCAAAAAGCTACGTAAAGCAATATTGATAGCTTTGCCTCATACGCCTGATGCAGGCTGTGCGCTGGCCGACTTTCTATTGTTGAGAGTGCCTGGTACACTCACTTTGCTGCTTGCCAATGTTTTTTGACGATCTTTTGCCATGGAGCTGTCAATTTCTTGTTTACTTTCTTTCAAATTTTCGTAATTTGTTTCTTGACCTCCACTTGTGTTCTCTGCTTCGTCTGTGTTACCTAATATTTCTACTATATGTATTTGTTGTAATATTGCATCTCCTTCAGTATTTTGTGCAGCTTGACTCTCTTCATTCTTCAATGCACAATTTTCAGTTTCATTTCACTTACAACACACAACATTGCATTCCCTGTTTCTTGATTTAGCTTATCTACAATTTCGAAATGTGCTTCCAGAGGTACAATTAATTCTTCACAGTTGCTTACGTCACTTTCAATTTCATCTTTGTCACCTTTTTTTCTCCATTGTCTTCTCCTCGGAAATTATTTAAATCTGTTTGGACTGATTGTTTCCAATCTTTCTTAATATCGCCCTTCATTGTTTTTTGTTCTTTGTTGGTGTCCTTTTCCACCTTAATTCTTTCATACATCCTTATCATCATTTCTTATGTCCATTTTATATTCTGGTTAATTCTTTCAGTAATCCTCTTCTCTGCTTCTTGATTCCTTTGTACTATTTGCACGATTGTTTCATTAATTTCTTGCCTGGTTTATTCTTGGCTTGTTAAATTCCTTGGATGTCTTGCTTCATTTCTTGCCTGGTTTTACTTATGGCATTTAATATCAACTCAAGGCCTATATTCATTTTTTGAATATCGTTAGGTCGATTTGGTTCCAGTGAAACTGCATTTTCTACCAAATTTTCCACCATATCATCATTATTCATTTCATTAACTTCCTCGGTAACAATGGAAGGAAAGAACTGCCACGAGGCAATATTTATATGGAAAAGACAGATAAAATACACCCAACACTCACCAAAGTTGAAGGGAAGAGGGCAACAGCAACACAAAACAACACACAAACACGGAAAATACAATATTTCGGGTTAAAAGAAATAAGTGGCTGAACTTGTGTGAGCCTAGCGTTTGACGCAGCCACTCATAGAATCTGTGAGTGGCTGTGTTGAACGGAAGGCTTGTCGAAATTTAACTACTTCTCTTCTTTTTCAATGTGAACGTTGATTACTGCAACCCCAACAAATATAACTGGAATTTTTATACTAGCCGCCTTTGCATTGAGTGTAGATCTCCCATCCAACACTGCCACTGCTACTGCTACATCAGAAGGAATTCTGATGTTCAGGGTGATATATTAATTGACGTAATTGGAGTGGGGTAGTCAGATATAACCTCCTCCTTTAATAAACTTCAAGCAGAAAGTTGCCTAACACAATCTCCTAATCATCTTTGGCTCCAAATTATGGGTGACTTTTACTACAGGTCTTTGGACAGTTTTGGCCCTTATTACCATATCTCGACACATGCCTGTGGCATGGGGGTTACTTTAATTTATGCTGTAAATAACCTTCAATTCTAGTACAAGGTTACATTACTACTTTCAATCGATGATAAATGCACTAATTAAAAACCCGCTGTGATTGGTTTTAAAACCAAACTAATCTATTAAACTACTTGTTATAACTCCTTTTACAATACATTTGCTATTTTTATATCTTAGTGCTAGTTGTGTTACACACTCAAAAACAAAAAACTCATGCCGCATCACGCAACGTATATCGCCCGCTCCTTGTATGCAGACAGCGATATACCTCCTACCTCTAACTCAGCTTGACTTAAACTTGTCTCTCTGTCCACGCTAGCGGATCAAAGACCCTGTTATTACTTCTTATAGATCTAACTAAAGATACCCAATCATATATATTATTTCTATAAGGTATGTTTTTGTCACAAGCCTGTATCTTCCTTCATACTTAACCGAAATCAATGAATGAGGTGTCATTTTAAAGCTTATGGTCCCCACTTTGGGCACATCACATTATAAGAAAGGAATTTTCGGAATTCGGCCCTTAAAGGGCAAAAAAAGTCAATATTTCTAAAATGATGTTTTCTGTGTTACAAGTCATTTATCTCCCTGGATATCGATCCGAAATCGTTTAATGAGGTACCATTTTAAAAATTAAGATTTCCGCTTTAGTGACGTCATATATTAAGACAGAAATTTTTCGGAATTCGACCCTTAAAGGGCAAAAGGATCAATATTTTTGCAATTCGTTATTGTGTCACGAGCGATTTATCTCCCTTAATATCTAACCGATATAGATAAATGAGGTATCATATTAAAGACTAAGGTCTCCGCCGTGGTACCACTATATTTTAAGAAAGGAATTTTTCGTAATTCGACCCTTAAAGGGCAAAAATGTTAATTTTTCTAAAGTGCGTTTTTTGTATCTCGAGCCATTTATCTCCCTGGATATCTAACCAAAATCGATAAATTAAGTAGGATTATAAGGAGTAATGTCTCAGCTTTGTGAAATCATATTTTAAGAAAGAATGTATTTGGAATTCAGCCCTTAAAGGGAAAAAGTATAAATTCTTCTAAAACACATTTTTGTGTCACGAGCGATTTATCTCCCTTAATATCTAACCGATATAGATAAATGAGGTATCATATTAAATAGTAAGGTCTCCGCCATGGTAACATTATATTTTAAGAAAGGAGTTTTTCGTAATTCGACCCTTAAAGGGCAAAAATGTTAATTTTTCTAAAATTCGTTTTTTGTATCTCGAGTCATTTATCTCCCTGGATATCTAACAAAAGTCTATAAATGAAGTAGGATTATAAGGAGTAATGTCTCAGCTTTGTGAAATCATATTTTAAGAAATAATTGTTTTGGAATTCAACCATAAAAGGGAAAAAGTATAAATTTTTCTATAACGCATTTTTGTGTCACGAGCGATTTATCTCCCTTATTATCTAACCGATATAGATAAATGAGGTATCATATTAAATAATAAGGTCTCCGCCATGGTAACATTATATTTTAAGAAAGGAGTTTTTCGTAATTCGACCCTTAAAGGGCAAAAATGTTAATTTTTATAAAATTCATTTTTTGTGTCTTAAGCAATTTATCTCATTGGATATCTAACCAAAATCGAAAAATAAAGTACGATTATGAGGAGTAATGTTTCAGATTTGGTTACATCATATTTTAAGAAAGAATGTTTTTGGAATTCAACCCTTAAATGGAAAAAGTATAAATGCTTCTATAACGCATTTTTGTGTCACGTGCCATTTATCTCACTTGATATCCAACCGATATAGATAAATGAGGTATCGTACTAAAGATTAAGGTCTCCGCCGTGGTAACATTATAATTTAAGATAGGAATTTTTCGTAATTTGACCCTTAAAGGGCAAAAATGTCAATTTTTCTAAATTGTGTTTTTTGTGTCTCTAGCCATTTATCTCCATGGATATACAACCAAAATCGATAAATGAAGTAGGAGTATGAAGAGTAATGACTCAGCTTTGGTGACATCATATTCAACCTCACGTTTCACAGAATTATTTTTTTTTCGCGAAATTTTCGCATGGGTCGTCTAGTGATATTATAATTATAGTCTGTGGAACTTGAGAGCAGTAATACATCATGTATACATGATTACATTTTCATAAATATATATAAATTAATTACACAAACAGTAGCTTTAAAAAAAAAAAAAAAAATTACAAACTATTAACTGAATAATCTGCTCCTTCACTCTTTCTGTACCAACCACTCTTCTCATTTTCACTAAATTTCTCAAAATGTACTTTCCACTTTTCTCTGTAAACATAAATTCTCTTACTCTTTCTTTCTTTCTTTTCCTTATGGATTGAAACTTTCTTTACTCCCACCATACTAGCTTCATGATAACTTCCTTCTTTATATTTATCTGCCTCCTCATTTTCATGATACTTACCCAGCCCTGGTGGATCTCGTATCTCATTCCTTGTCTTTTCAACAGGCAGTTGAACGTCCCTTTCATAATCACTCCTTCCTCTTCAATCTTCATCCTTTCCCCTTCACTGAGGTTTGAACATTCCGATCTGATAATTTTCTGGTGTTGTTCATCGGTCCTTTGCAAATTTGCTCATGTTCTCCAAACATATAGCAGTCTTTCACCTCCTTCCCATCACTGCCTTCATTCTCTGCCACATGAAGCTTTCCTTTCGTTTTGCTTCCTATTCCTTTTTTTCTCTCTATTTACTTCAGGAAAATCCTTTTCTCCATACCCTGTACTTCTTGTTTCCTCTGTTTCTTTAGTTAGTGTATTGCTACTACTCCCTTTCTAACTATCGTCTCTTAATTGTTAATGCTGCCTCTTTTTTTAGTTGTCAATAGCTTTCCTTTCTTCAACAGGGTTCTGTATGCTTACTCCTGATTGCTCTCCTTGTGGTCCAATTGTCCATTTTACCCCTGTACCAAAAGAGTGGCAACTAACAGTTTCCCAGCTCTTGCTTTCCCATTGGTCTGGTGACTTGCAAAAATCAGTTGGGTAGATTTAGGTAGGAGAGTCAATGATCTCAATGTATTTTGTTTCACTGTATGGTAAGTCAAGAGGTTAACACTTTGTCAAACATTTCATGAAAAAGTTTGACTCTCCTTTAATTGTGAACAGGATTCTCCAGGCATCAGATTTGATTTCAATGCTACCCGCCTCTCCACTGACCAGAAATGTTTCTGGAATTCCTCTTTAAGGCATTCAAATGTTTTGTGCTCCTTTGAAAACTGGCTACACATCTCAAAGTTCGTGGATTAGTCTTATTCTCTTGTCATCTGAAGCAGTCTGAAATATTACATTGGTCTCAAAGTTATCTAGAAAATACATAAAGTGTAGTTCATCTGAGTCGTCATACTTTTCCAGTTCCCATTTCTCTTCACCTGGATATATTTGGCAGCACATACCAGTCAGTATGCTCTGGTATTAGCTCATTTCATCTGTCACCACCCCTGGTACTTGTTTCTTCAAATTTCCTTCCACCTAATTCTTTATCATGACTAGTACCTGTTTGTTAACTTTTTCCTAGATCACACATGAGGCCGCTCGTCTGACTTTTCCTAACCCTTCTGTTAGACAGTCCACCTTCTCAGTTCAATCCTTAACATCCAACTTTACTTATTCCACATTCTTTTTGTTCTTATCATTTTCTTCTATTGTCTCTTTCTGTATTGCACAAGTTGGGTCCTCGTCTCTTCCCTTGCAGTACGTATCTTCATTGTAGTTGTTCTGTTTATACCTCACGTTAGCGAACCTACCGCCTAGTTCAGCTGTTAGGCTAAGCAAAGTGCATCTCCTTCCATGTCACTCTCAACTTTAATATCCTTTAGATCCTCTTGTATGGTTTACAGATTTTCTTAGATAGAATTAAAGTTGTTCTTTTATGAAATTTCAACTTTTTTTAAATTGTCTGTTGTGTAAATTTTCTGCAGCATTTACTGGTGCCAAGCCCAACATAACCAAATAATTCCTTCATAGGTAAGAAAGAGGAAAGTTGGGAGCAGGGTCACATTTAGGCATAGGCTATAGCCTAGGGACCCGCACCACATCTAAAAAAAAGTTACCTATGTCTGAAATGGTGTTAGCACGGAAAGTCCTGAAATGCTTGTGAAAAGCGAAAACAATGTTCACAAATTCACAGTTTAATCCTTTGAAGTACGGGTATATGGCCCTACTGTAAAATAACATTCCAATGCACCTGTACCGAAAAGTAACTACTTTGCGTCTCAGCATGAGGACTTACAACCCTTGTAACATAATGTTGTAGTATACTGTGGTCGGGGCATGTGAATGTAGATTTAAGTCACTGTTGTACACCTGCAATATGAAATAAAATTCCCTAGCCTTTATGTCCGGAACGTTCGGTAAGATAAATTCATTTTGTATACGATGTAAACGGCGAGAAGAGGTGGGAAGTCCAAATTTTAATGTTTTGTTTGAAAGTAAGTATTTATATAAAAAAAAATACATTTGATTATAATTGAAATAGGTGTATTTAGAACTCATATAAATTCTGTTTTTTAATTAGTTTTAATTTAGTTTGTTGTTTTAAGCCACTTTTTATTTGTTTTAAAACTTTATTTCAGCATCCAGGAATCTCAATTGCTTGGCGTGGCAGGGAAAGGCTCTGATTAGTTGAGCGCTGTTTAAAACAGTTTAGTCGTTGTGTTCTGTAAACATTGAATAGTTATTTATTTAAAAATTTTCTCTATTGAGTGCTTGGTGATCTTAATCATCTTTTATCGTTTGTTTTATCTTAATACTACCAGAATTCCTGGCATTACCTGGTATAGTTGGCGTAGATTTACCCGTATGTTATTTTTATTCCCGCACTGAGAAACATTTGTACAAAGATTCATATAATTCGCGCCAATGTTTTTCTGAATTAAAGCAAACCTAGATTCACCAGCCCCTTATAAAGAAACGGGTGGGTTGAAGTTTATTTGCATGTACACTATTTTCATTCGTCTTAAAAGATTCATGTGTATCAAGCTTCATTAATTTGTTTAAGAAATTGCATTACTACATTACTAAACAATGCTAGATAATGTTAGAAACGCACATTTGATTCAATTGCGACGTGAATGGATTTACTTTTTTTTCTTTAATTTCGCAGATTCAGCCTTTTATACAAATATCGAAAGTGTATCCAGAATAATATTACCATAAATAAATGATCTTATTCAAACAGAAGACTAATGCTGATGGCCTGAGACAATGTAGTTGTAGGCCTACTGCCAGAGATAGTGGTTAAAGAGTATCCCAAATTAAAGGAAAGAATGCTTCAAGTTACGGCTATCTATGGCGTTTAAATATTGAATATCCTAAATTAAAGGAAACAATACTTCAAGTTTTGTTTAATGTGCAAAATAGTTATTATTTTGAAGTTATTTTATTGCTTTCATTAAAGGCTATGGTCAGAGACATTTTAATTGTGTGTTTAGTATGAATCATGCTGCTTATAGTGGTTCCATCTGTGGTATTCCTCACCATAAGTTCAGAATTTCATTTAATGTTCAGGCATTATGTAACGTAGAAGCATAAGACATAACAAACAACTGAGTTGATATTCTAAGCTTTAAAATGGTGAAAACCCCATCAAAATCTTCAAAGTAGATTTCTAGTTTTTCTGGTACAAATATACCTAGTTTTCGTTTTATAGATATAGATGTAGGCCTATTCTCTCATATTGTTATTAAAATTCTGTAGTTCTGTGGACTTGTGTTGTTGCAACCAGAAACCCTTTTAACAAAACTACAATAGGCAGCACCTTACCAAGCAATCATTGGTCAAAAAATTGAATTCCGGAGCATCAGTTGCTAACCTTGTACACTTCATTCTCGGAAAAGATTCAGAAAACACATTTCAAAGTTTCGATTCTTCAGTAAATTATCTGCGTATATTTTTACCATAATTAAATCATCCAATATTTTTGCATTAATAGGTTTATTAATTTAATAATAAGTAATAGAAATTACTTTATATATGAGGGCCCGCACCACAGTTATAGCCTAGGGGCCTACAGATCTTAAATGTGACCCTGGTTGGGAATAGTTTACATCACGATAAAAGTCATCACCAACACGGCACTTATGAAACCAGCTTATTTATTACTAATAATAATTAAATTACTCCTGCCTTATGCTGTAACAAGAACATTCTGGTCCAGGCTGCATTTCAACCTCATCAATATCTCTGCTAATATTGCTGATACATAATCAAACGATACAGACACACCTTAACACATCAAATGTATTGTCGCACATCAAGAGGATCAGGTCATTAAGAAGGAAAGACTGTTGTAGTGTAGTGGTTAAGTTAAGAGACTGTGGGACTAAAGGTCGTGGGTTCGAATCCAACAAGTCCTGTAAAATTTTAATTTCTTAACTTTGCATAAACTGTTCTAGAATGTTCTTGTTGTAACTAGTGTTAGTGTTCTAGACTGTTCTTCGTTACTATATAAGCGATACTCCTTTCTAGCCGGAGTGAGTTCGCTCCGTGCTCCTGTACTGTACGTACTGTTTAATAAAGCTTCGTTGCGTTAAAGTGTGTGTGTTCATCAACGACCCCGCTACACCCAAGGATTCTGATTGTGGTTTACTACGTGACAGTATCAAAACTAAAGTTCAAGTAGTAACAACATTTTCTATGGAAGTATTCCTAGTTAGCATAGCATAAATTATCGCAATTTGATTATATACCTCCAGTATGAACTGCAACTGACTAAAGCATGCACAATAACACATTCAATTTTTCATGGTGTAACTTTGACCCGGGAAGTTTATTAAAAAGTCAGAGAAAGCTTGCAGGAAACATAGGTAATCATGAAATAAATTGATAGAATAGATCATCATTGTTTTTGAAATTACAGTTTCATAACCAAAAAAAAAAAAATTGTTTTTTACAGGGTTTATGGAAGTATTTTCAAAGCATTAAAATACGAGGAGATGCATCTTATTGCGAGTCTGAATCAATATGTATTCTGTTTTCCTCGCATAGCGTGCTGTGGAATAAGTAGTGAAGAAACGGGGAGGGAGGGGGGGGGGAAGTGAGACTTTACTATGCAGAAAGGTAGTTTTTTATCACAACTAATTGTGTGGTTATCAGCATGCACATTAAAGATTTGTCACTAGACATGAACAATGCCCATGTAATGTGCTGTACCCTAGTAAAACAATAAAAGGTAAAGTGAAAATAAACATCATTGTTGAATATGTGCAACAGTAAAGAATAAAAAGTGGTGCCAGAGTATGATCAAAATGCTCAGAATCCTAAAACCATGTCAATTGTTCCATTGCAACTAGCTGAGAGAATAATTACAAGATGTACATTTGTGATGAGGCTTAGAGAGTAATTGGTGGAAGAATTAATAGTAGTGCTTCGAAGGGAAAGATGACCAAGACCCCAAACCGGCATTGAATTTCAGGCATAAGGGGGAGTAAAAATTTTATTTTGTATGAAAGGAAGTAGGGGATTGGAATAAATTACAAAGAAGTGATAAACAATTTTTAAAAAAACCACCAAAAGAATTTAAAATTACAATTAAATTACAGGATAATATTAAGGAAATAGAAAACAGCTGTTGGTCAATATAAATAACAAAGGTAAGGGAAATTAACCCATCCCTCACCAAAGTTGAAGGCTGTGACAAGTGTAAAACACAAAAGACAAACACAAACATACTATATGAACACTATCAAACAATATTTCAGTTTAAAACCTTATTCATGTCGGAGGGGTTGAGCCATTAGGTAATGGTGGTGTACACACATGACCCATGGGGTAAACTGTGGTGTGTGCACACTCCTGCTCCTCCCTCCAATGTGAATAAGGTTTTAAATAAAAATATTGTTTGTTAGTGTTAATTTAGTATGTTTGTTTTTCCTCAGATTTTTTTTTTTTGGTTGTGTATTATTTCATAGTTAAAATTGTATTTTATCAATTTTTGCAATTTATTCCCATCAGGACAGTTTCTGTTCTCTTTGTAGATATTGACATATAGTGAATTGTAGATATTTTTCTTCATTTGTCCTACCCTTAGATGTGGATTATTTCAACTGCATTTTATCATTTATGTCATTTTTGGAACATTTTCTCCTTCCAGTATGTGAACAGTGTGTCAAAAAATCAGTAAAATTTTTTGTTATTGTTGTATCTATTGCTGCTTATATTTTTTCCACAAAAAGTGATTTATTTTATACTGATAATTAGCTGTCAATATTTCCCCATCCCTCCCCCCCCCCTCGTATACAGATCAGATTTGTTCTGTATTATCCATCTTTTTGCTTTGAGTTCAGCAGGCTCAATTCAATATAGACTGCTTATTAACAGCATGTTAGGTTGATTACTGCCCTATTATATGTTCATGCCTTCAGTGCAAAAGGCATATATTAAATATATGAAGTGTTGCAGGAAAGGTAAAAACAAAAACTCTGAGATAGAAAGTGGTTTGTGAATTTATGGTATTTTATGTTTCGTTGATTCAAGTAAACATCATGGTTAGTGATAAGCAAATCAATTTTCACTTTATTATTATTCTGTTTTGCTTTACAATAACATTACACAACAAGCCATCATCTTGATCCAAAGATACTAAATGACTTGGGAATGTTCCAGTGTTTAAACTACTGACTGACAACTCAACTTTCTAATAACTGCCAACTAAATACTTGTCTCTGCCACTTCTTTATACAGATGCCACAGAAAATTCCAGAATAACACAGGGAAAGCCGCCTGATGTTTCTCAAATGTCAACAATATATTTAACATTCAAAACTATATTAAAACTGTCAGAATTAATACAAAATCACTCACTGTCATTGAAAAACTCCAAAAGTTGAAGATAATCCTGGAAAGTACATTCAAAATTATCAACATAAACCAGTCCAAACCATCGCAAGTTATCCTCCAAACATCTTAGCTCACATCAACACTTAAAATTACAAACTTTTAACTAATTATTCATACATAATATTTTCTTTGAACACATTACATAGCAGTTTACATAGTTTCTCTTTATAAAACAATGTTTATTTACATGACAGATATACACAAATCCACAATTAATCTCACAAGATGTATACAAATCCCTAATTAATCAACTCCCAGCTCTTCAAATCACATTTCATACAAGAGCTGGGTCTTAGGGCTGTTGTAGTACTCTTAATTTTATTAATTCTTAAAATAAAATGGACCTGTATAAGAATACATTTTTGCAAATTTTATGTAGGCCCTACGCAGCCATACAGAAATGAGATCTGGTATAACAAGCGTCTGCTGGAAACAAGATAAACCTATTGTATACCTGGGTTGTTTGGATGGATCAGTGCGAATATATGACGTGCAAAATAACCAAGAAATAGGACAGTTGTCTGGTCACAGGAATTCCATTTTGGATTTAGCTATTTCTATGTAAGTAAATCATCAAGAAGTATTTGGTAGAAAAAAGTATCTCATATAATATAAATAACTGTGTAATTACATATTTTTCAGAGATGGAAAGACTCTTATAACTGCATCAGATGACAGGAAGTCACGCATTTTCAATGTGGAAATGGTATGATGACTAGTATGTGTAACAAATGAGTGATGTGATGTTTTGTATTTGAAATCATTTTACTGACATCTATAAATTTGGTAACATGAAACTGGAAGTTTCATACAGCAGTTATATATATAATATTTTATGATAACTTTACTCACATTGGATTTAGTACCTGTTATGGAAAAGTGTTTGTTTTTGTTGCAATAAAGGGGCAAAATTTGTTCATTACGTATCTGATTGCCATTGCCATTTCATAAACTTTTTATTTTGACGGTTATAAAAAATAAACAATTTTACTTAATTATTCTGCAGTCACTTATTATTATTATTTTTTTAAAAAAATTGATGCGAGTTGAAATCATCTGAAATAAATAAAAATTACATTTGCTTTGGCATATTTTTTTTTAGTAAAACAGTTTTATACTTCGCCAGAGAATGGCCTAAAAATGTCACCTCTGTTTGATGCGCTTCCATGGTGAGTGGCCTGAGAATTTTTTATACAATTTCATCAGGTGGTTTTTTTTTCTTCAAATTAGTGTAAGTTTGACTACATCACAGGTGTCATGAATCAGCTTTTGAAGTCATAAGCCCTGCATGAATTGGAATTATTTTACCATAACAGTTATTCTTTCAGCAGAATTAAAATCTGTAGAATATTGTCTCCAATACAGAGATTAATGTACCAAAAAGAAAAAAAGAAAAGAAAGAAAGAGCACTGGAAGAGAATAGTGATTGTAATAAACTGCATTGTTTGGCACTGCAAACATATTGACATCAAGTAAAATGCTTAATCTGGTGATATCAGTCATTGAACAATGTCGTATGATTCCTACTGTGTATTATACAAGTGAATATAACTGTACTAAGGTTACACGAAAAGGAGATTTGATTTATTGAATGATCTCAGATTTTCCATAGTCCATTGTACAGTTACATAATTTAAAGACAGTTATGACCTATTATTATTTTCATTGTCAAGTAGTAATCCTCAAATGTGGTTTAAAACTATTTCCTATGAAGGTGTTTAAGTAAATACATAGTGTATGAAAATCTGACCAACAAGGTGCCCACCGGTTATTGCTGTCATCTAATGGTGTCATAGACAAACAATAATTGTGAAATGTGTCCAACACAGTTTTTGTTTCAATAGGTTGCTGCTCCTATCACAGCTCATTGGTTTTGTCACAAAGCTGAGTGCATCCTAATTCAGGACCTTCTTCCTCTCCCTAACAAGGTGGTAAACCTCATATTCAACATTGTTCTTGAAGCAGCAGAATAGAAAATATCTATTGTAGTGCGGTTGACCCAGTTAAACATAACTCCTAGCAGTCAATAATTTGGTCTCCCAAAGGATCGTTTTCCTTTAATGATGAAACATAATGGCTGGAATCTTTTTCTCTCTCATAATATGTTCTTGATCCTGCATCTCCTTCTGTTTAATTGTAAGCAGAGGTTCTTTATTTACAGTCTACATCTAATTAATAATCTTTTATTTCAGCCTCTTTTTTTGTCAGAATAGAAGCAACATAGAACAATAAACATCTCCAAGGCATTTCTATTTTCAGTTTTAGCATCTGATTTCTCATTTTCCTATCTTCAGAAAAGGATAGTGGTTACAATGAAAACAAGATGTGATGGGGGAAAATAACCCATCACTTACCACAGATGAAGACAAGAAAACACAAAGAAAACCAAGCAAGACATGACAAAAGGGAAAAGGGGGGGGGGGAGTGTACACATCTGCCCTCTGCAATATGTCTACACATCTTCCCCCTGCCATATTTCTTGCCTCTTGCATGATTAACATTACAAACTGAAATATAGTGAAGTGTGTTTTGTGACTGAGCATGTTTTCTTGTGTTCACCTAGCCCTCATGCCTTCATCTGTGGTAATGTCCTGTTATTTTCCCCCATCTTATCTTCATAAAAGAACAGATAAATGTTATAACTACAGGCTTAGGTCATATCTGATGAAGCTTCAATTTATTAATTGTCTTTTCAGTCCTAGAGATAACTGTTATTTTGAATCATACTGGTCATTCAAAACAACTTTCACGCGTTTGAAATAGAATACTTGCTCAAAGGTACTGCCATTTATTCTTGGTTACAAATCCCAATAAAAAAATAATTGGTTTTGAAGACATTAATCGGCACGCTGCACTCTTTGCTTCTTTCATCTAACAAGAAGAGGATCTGGCCTGATGTGGTACATATACATATCAAAGTAGTAAACTGCACTATTCAACCAGTTCTAAAACTTCAAGCAAATAGTTGTAATCAAAAGTGATTTATTTATGTCAATTCCTATTATTTGCAAGGTTCAGGATGATAATGACATGGACATTAATAATTTAAAACAATAAACATTTTTGCAATTAGCACACAAAATGAATTTAGTTATTTTACATTTGAAAGTTGTTTTGAAATGATCCATTAGAAAACAAATCTCATTGATATTCATAAAGATATCTCCATCTTTCAAAACTCTGTAAGTATACCAGGTGTAGCAAATCACTGGGAAAGACAATTGGTGATTTGTTTAATTGCATTGAAGTGCTCGCTCTGGTGGTGATTTATCTACACAACCATTTCCCCTCTTTCTTGTACAGTCAGGGACAGAATTCATGAGACTCTCGCCTTTCGATTATCCTTCATTCTGGACACGAATACCTCATGGGGCAGCATGACTTGTAGGTGTTACACTAAATTCATGATATAATAGACCTTCATTTCTCAGCACTTTAACCCAAGACTAAAAAAAATGATTCCACACGCAAGAGACTCGCTGATGCATAGGGGTGAAGTTCGGAGTTCTACAGTTAAAATGACTATGACTATCCCCTTTTCACTCATAATAAACATTGCAATAACGAAATCGATTGATTTTCAAGGAATGATACCGCTTTTCTCATAATGTAGATAGCTGTCGCAGCATTCTTAATAAACAGTTACACTTCACTAGCAAATGCAGTTATATGACAAATGCTGAAAAGATTCGCTAAAATTGTTTAGAATTTTTTAGAATCGATAACAGAGCCTGAATCGACAAAGTCACACTTTCTAGTGCAGCAGCACTAAAGAATTGTGTGTGACTAACACAAAGTTTAAACATAAGAAGGAAGGAGTTTTATGAAAATATGCAAATGTCAACTTAAGCCACGAAATATAAAGTAATTATATCTAGATTCTTCAACAGCTCAAAATATATAACTCCTTGCTTTTTTCCACCGTAGTATTTTTATAAGGAAAGCTTATCAGGGTAGAATGAAGCAGCAACCATTTTAACTGCAATTATGATAATTAAGACAGTAAATTCTTCTTCAATGTGAATTAGTTGTTTCATATTTTGAAGCTTAAAGAATGCAAGTAGGACATCTATGTCCTGTTATTTTCAACTAGCACAGATACTTCATTGAAATTTTGCGACGAAGCTCCATGAGTGAGAAATAAAACTTTAACATGGCATTCGCGAGTATGCAGATTCAAACCCCACCAGACCTCCAATTTCAGTTTTCCATGTTTTCCGTAAATTGCTCCAGCTGAATGAGAAGAAAGTTTATTCAAAATGCCGTAACCGTATTCATTCCCGATTCCAGTTCATACTATGCTCCTGCCTCAAATGACATTGGCATCGACAAGACAAAAAAATAAAAAAAAAATAAAAAAAAAAATACTTCTTACTGATTGCATTCTGGATTTATGTTATTCAAGTGCCACTTCAGTAGCGAAGTGGCAAGAGCGCTAGTTCCACTTTGCCGAGGGTGCTCGGTCCCTTGTTAAAGTTTCCTTATGGTTTGACGATGTCAAAGTCATTAGAGAGGGAAAGTGCAAGTGTGAAGGATTCGGCTGTGGTCTATTGAAGGAACCATCTGGCACTCATGGAGTCATTTCAATCAATCATATCGAGCGTGGTGGGTAAGCAGTAACGTTCTGGTCTTGCATTCGGTAGGATGCGGGTTTAAATCCGGTTTTGTGTTTTCTATGATTACTCAAAATCACTTCAGACGAATGCCGGAATGCTTCCTATAAAAGGCCATGGCCAAATTCCTTCCTGTTCCTAGTCATTTCCAACCTCTAATGACCTCTACATCAATCAGGTGTAAAGGCATAAAGCAAAAAAAAAAAAAAAAAAAATCGATTAATCATGCAAAGCTGAAATCTGAATGGCTGAACAAAGATTTGAACCAGTGAACTCCCAAGAGCGAGGCATGAATGTTGCCGTCACTGGTGTGAGTCCAGCTGACGGCATGGGTGTTCAAGCAAGTGTTGTGTATGGCTTGCATTGGTTTTCACCCGTATAAAAACCATTTGTAAATATGTCAAAATATAGGATGACCATATAAAAATAAAAATGGAGTATATGAAAGACATTCATTCTTTTTAATGGTATTGACACAAAAACATTTATTGAAACAATATAAAAGTGGAAACTTAAAGGCGATTGGCCCTCTTCCACAGCCTCTCAAAGATGCACCCCACATGATATAAAAAAATTCTAGGTTTGTGTTAGTTGTAATATTTATTTATTTATTTACGGAGTTTGGAGTCCATTTGTATAACTTTACAAATTCACAATGGTTGGTGTACACCACGTAAATATCATACAAAAACAATTATATAAAGAAAATGGCTTACAGTCTACTTTTGCTAGAATAATAAACATTTACAACTACTAAGTAAAAAATTTCTGATTAAAATTTACTTTTAATTGTTCACTCATATCTTAAGATACAAGAACGTAACAATCTGACTTGGTTTGATGATAATCTTCCAATTTTAAACCTACTATAACAGTTAGGAAGCTTACACATTCTTGCTAGGGGATTATTTTCTATATACAAGTGCTTATATTTCTTTAGGGAAAATGTTGTTGTTTGACGAGTAATTCTTTGGGGAACGTTGAATCTCAAATTTCCTAGCAATTCTGGACAATCAATATTACCATTGCACAAATTTAATAAAAATTTAAAATCATTAAGTTAATAAAATGTATTTAAGGATATCAAAATATAGACTTGTTAAATGGGGGCTGTCATTAAGTTCCATGTTACACAAGGAGGGGTGTTTAATTTCATCCTGCATGTTTTGGACATGGTTTCTTAAGATTATGCTTGGCTATCAAGAAAGGATAAGCGTTTGACTGAGTCCAGGTAGATGGCAAATATGCAAATTGGAGACACGCAGGTCAGGAAATAATTGATCTGTTAGCCCCTAAAAGGAAGTGTTTATCAGTGACTATGCGGAAACGAAGCACACTTGTTCAGTGGAATTAACCAAAGAAGTGTGTCCTTTTTTGTATGAGAAGCACCTACTGATAAAGCAACAGGCATTTTTCGAAAACAACAGAGGTAACTTTGTATTAAATATTCTTAAAGTTACATGACTATATTTTGAGAAACGATGAAAGTGCACAATAACAATGAATTAATGTGTACTGGTTATAAATTTTTTTAAAAAAATTATCTGTTGTAGATTTACATTTCACAACATCTTTAAAATAACTATGTACATTTTTGCAGCGGCAACACTAGTAAAACCTGTAGGGATTCTAGACGCGTCAAAGTAGAGTTGACTGGTGATGTACCGAGAGCCGGCACTGCTACCATCGTCAAGCCCCATTTAACTTACTGGCCTGACGCAAGGTAGTCTATTATATAGGGCTACCAGCCTGGAGCAGAGGGGAGTTCACATGGAGGGGTGGTTTAGTGGGGCAGGGCCTACTTGGTGACGTCACATTTTTATTGCTGTTATGTCCTAATATGGTTCAGTCCCGTGTGCCTTGCAATAATCTAATAATCGGCTTCCACATTTGGCTTAAGCAGAATCCCTGATCCTGATTTATAACATTATTATTAAGCCTAATTTCAATTGCCTCCTTCACCATACTCTCCCAAAAGTTATTTGCGTGACAAAGGTGTGCTGTTGTGTTAGAACATGGCTCATGGCCGTTATCAATGGCGGTTGAACTATAGCAGATTTTTCTTTCTGATATGTTCTTTGCGTCTTTCATTGATCATCCTTTAAGTTGGACCTATATAAGAGCTACCACACTCACAAGGAATTTTGTAGACTCCGGTTATTAGATTATTGCAATGCACACGGGACCGAACCATATTAGGGCATAACAGCAATCAAAACGTGACATCACCAAGTAGGTCCTGCCCCACTAGATCACCCCTCCAAGTGAACTCACCTCTGCTCTAGGCTGGTAGTATTATATAATAGACTACCGTGTGACAGGTTTCAGTAAATTAAGCGGGACTTGACAATGGGAGCAGAGCCGGCTCTCGAAACATTGCCAGTCAACTTTACTTTGACATGGCTAGAATCCCAAGAGGTTTTTCTACATCTTAAAAATATTCTACTAGTAATGTTTGCATTAAAAAAAGAAAAAAAAACTACTACTCTGTAGTGATGGATAATTTTTATTTTTTAAACTGGAAGTCTCGTCACAGAAAATTAATATGCTTCGATCAGTATGTATAGCTTTTCACCTCTGTGATCATTTATCCAGCTCCAGTTCATATTTATCTAAATGCAAATGGTTTAGTGAAGCCAAAACAATATGAACATCCACATTTAATTATAACCACCCACGCATGGGAACATACTCAAATCGGCGACCCTTACAACGTTATACCAGAGCACTTGCCACTATACTGCCAGAGCAAAAATGAACATAATGTTTAGTACTCTAGTAAAGGTATTTGTGAACGTGTCTGTGGTCATGGTGGCTAACACAGATGACAACCACACAGTCTCACAGAACAAGGAAATTATTAGGTTTCTTACGCAGCGATTTTCCTCTTCCTCCTTCAACAACGCTGCTTATGATTCTACCTGTAGTTGCTATGGGACACAGTTCTGAAGAGGAAAAATGATATTGAATTAGAACCATATATTTCTGAGGAGTTATGGATTCCTGAAATTGATATAACACTTTTTATAAACACTCATTTTTAGTATTTCTAATAAAACATATCAAATCCATATTATTTATCTGGAAAAGCAATCATCCATTTCCTTCAGGATACTCGCATAAGAATTTAAAAAACTCAGCAGCAAATGAAATTTTCCTATGTCACCACCTGTTTGATTAAGAACATTTATTCTCAATACCTTCTTTCCTAGTAGAAAATAGCATGACAGTGGTCATGGTGAGAAGATCTTTTTATTTTCTATTTTTTTGTTTTCATCAGTCTATCGACTTGTTTGATGCAATCCTCCATTCCTTCACATCTTCTGCTAACCTCTTCATCTCTACAAACACCTTACTACCCATGTCCTCAGTTATCTGCTTCATATATTCTAATCTCTGTCGTCCTCTATTGTTCGTACCTTCAACTGATCCCTCCACTAATAAATTAACCAATCCAGCATGTCTCAAAATCTGACCTACCAGCCTGTCACTTCATTCTGTAAGCTGCTTCCACAAACTTCTTTCCTCACCTAACATTTCCAAAACTCGTTCATTTCGTACTTTGTCTTTCTTACTAATAAGGACTTATTACTATAATGGTGGGAGTCAAACACTATTGAGGGAAAGTTCTTCTAATTGTTTTTTTTTTTTTTTAATACTGTTAAAGTTTTATGAACTAATAACAGTGTATTGACTCACAAAGTATAGTGAGTCTAAATATCCTTCAAAAAGTCTCCATTCCCGGTTGGTGTTGAGACCTGAAAAATCACAAAATTGTTATTAAATAAAGTTTCCTCATTCATCAAAAAGATAGTATCTTACATGGGTATTAAATAAAAATTAAGATAGACACTTAATTTTGTAACTAATGCTGAAGAACAGAGGATTTCTCATTACACTGTTTCAGTTTATAGACTATAGAAAAAAACATTAATTCTTGGACCAAAACTATTTGTCATGGGTCATTTTTAGGACCATTACTATTTGAGGAATTAAAGGAATATTCAATCATCAGGCATTTGACAATCATCAATCACTGAACTGCTGGCTACACATGAGTTCTAACCGGCCAGGAATCTGATCGCTTGTGATCAACACATAACTGTTTAAGAGTCAGTCCCCTTCATAATTGTAGGTCATTCAAGGTGGCTGGGAAGTACATGCTATGAAGCAGTGTATTTACTGCAGTTGACTACTCTTCAGAACTGCCTGTTAGAGCGTACAACTCTCCTATCCAGGGTGACCATCTGCCTGACAGTTAACTATTTGAGTCTACACTAGTAGAATTACTCATGACATTATCGGTTCGTAGCTAGATCGGTGACAGTTGGAATCCACTTTATGGCATGCTATATAGTGTAATGTTCAGTCTTCAAGGCAAATAAATTGGTTCCATTCCAAGTCTCGCCTTCTGTCATAGAAGAGAGATCCATTTCTAATTTTTGGCCTATGGCTACCAAACCACAATGGTGTTGCGACATAACCCAAAAGAGCACAACAGTACGAATCTAGTGTAGCTGCCTGAAGAGTATAAGATGATACTTTGAGCAGAACCATATTCTATCAGGCCAGTTCATCAGCTCAAAGAATACATCCAGACAAAATCCGCTATCCTTGGCTCAAAACTAACTGACAAATGGTTTTATAACTGGAGATGACAGCCTGATAATTGATGTTAGCATGGGATTTTGGTGTAGTTTGGATAGAGTCTGACAAATTGGCAAGGATCAATGTCTGAAGAGAGAGATAGTAGGGTGTCAGGAAGAAGAGGTGACCAAGTCAATATATAGCAGAAAGGACAGTGCTAAAGTGGGCATATGTGCACAGTGAGGATCAGTGCAGAATTAACATGACATACTGGGAGCAAGGAGGAACAGCCATAAAATGGTGGGCAGTGGATTCATGGGCCAAGCAGAAGGTCTGAGAGAAGGAGTAGAGTGGAAGGGATAATGGTGGCACAAGGCGACACCTTCTGGCAGGCATAGTGGAGTGTTCTACATTACATCGACAGCAGCGACGGCGGAGCTGACAGTAACAAGGAATCAGGAGTGGTGGACCTCAATTTTCCTTGTAACTATGACAAAGAGTAGCAGAGAAATAATTGATATTCCCCTTCCAAATCCTTTTTAGTAAGTATCATACTAGGCCACACCTTTTTTCATCCCATACAAATTTAATCACTCCCTTCAAATAGATTTCAAAAATAACACATTCCTTCATCAAAATATTATTTACATTAAGGTCTCCATGATCACCATTTACAGCTTCCTCCAGTGTACTAAAGTTCATTTCAACAGACTTTGCTTCAGTTTTCATATGCAAATTATTTTGAACTACCTTAGAACTAGCATGGTTAGTTATTTCAGGTTATACATTCATTACTTTTCTATTAACATCAGTTTTAGTATTTCACGGGCAAACATGTGGGTTACTTCTTCTATGAGACCGAATGCGACATAACTCTCAAGAAACATACTTCCCTAACTATTATCATTTTAGACTAATTACGTACATTAACATAGAGATTTTGAAAATATAAATGTCACTGTGACCCCTTCTATTAGCTGCTAGCAGTACATCCACAAATACTGTATCTGCCTCTTTTTCAACCAGTACTAAACATTATAGTTCATAAAGTACTTTCTTACCTTTTAATAAGTCAGCCTCCTCTTCTACTTTAGTGTATTCTGTAATGTAACTTCCTAAATTTTGAATTAAGTAATGCTAGGTTAACAAGGAAGCTACCTTCTTCTTTATAATCATCATTATTCTCTGTTAACCCAGTTTACCTACTTGTGCACGTAAGCTTCTCTTCTGCTACCTTAGGTTCCCTCATACCAGAAAATTCTCAGTAGAACAAACCCCCCTCCCCCTTTTACTGAAAGAAAAATTATTTATTATTTTAATATAATATCAACATTAGCTTCAACAATTGGAAATATGTCTATAACTTCCCTTATCTCCTCACATTCAGTATTAAACAAAGTATCTTCCCATTGTACCTTGGTATACACAGCTTTCTTAGGAAGTAAGCCTGCCACTTTCAAAGCATCATTTGCAAAGTAATCCCCAAGTTTCCATGTACTTAACCACTCTGAACCAAAATTCATACATTATAATGCAGAAGTTGAAAACTTCGACTAGGCGAACGTAAACAACATATTATTTTGATCAAGGAAGTCATGAGATTGGTGTGCTAGAAAATAAAGAATAGCAAGAACGATAAAAATCAATTAGCTTCAGATATTTCGACAAGTAGTAGAGTATAGAGTCTTTGACAGGTGATTGGAGGAACGGATCAAGATGATAAATGGCTATATTGTTTTGAGGCAATAATATTTTTCCAGTCAGTCTGTGTAGGTGCCTTTAGAAAAAAAGTAACCAGTAGTAAGCAAGGGTATAGACGGTATGGCAAAAATGAGGAAACTGAGTAAAAATACTTTTTGAAAATGGTTTTATTTCACCAAAAATGTTTACACTCAGTTAAATTATTTAATAAGCCCTACTCTGTTAGGATTCTGGCTAAATTTAGGCAAAATTTCTTTTTTCAAATTTATTTTGCAGTGTCTGATAACCCTGATGAAAATGCACAAGTACATACAACCATCTACTCATCCAATTTCAAAAAGTAAAGTGGAAAGTTTATTTTCATACATTTTTTGCTTGACTACATGAGGGAGGGAGCCAGGGTGGAGCAAGTACCCCACCCCACCCTGCCCTTCCCTTCCCCACCCTAGCTGTGCTCATGGTAGTAGCAGTAGAGAGAAGAATGCAATCATTGTAACTCATTTCACATCAGTGAAATATGAAAATGGCAGGATGGATCTGAGTTGAAAATACTGAGGTGTCAATTGTTTTGAGAAAACAAGTATGTTTGTTGTGTTGAAGCTGTGTAACTGTTTAAAATTTCACCTTGCAGTCTATCAAAATCGGAGTCTGTTATTTATTAAAGAAGTAGTGATGTGCCTGGTGCTGCTATAAGGAGAAAACATTTACCAGGATTATGATAAACGGTTAATCACCTCAACTCCAACCATATTATTCATGTGCCTTTGGATATACGAATGTTCTTTTGGTCGCCACCTAACTTGATTAAACCGCAAATTAGGAAAGATGAGGTTCACATTGTAATAAAAGTCACTGCTGCTAAGTTAAAGATCAAAGTTTCACTATATTCTCAATGGAGATTACACAAGTCCGAACAATTGATAGGCAATTGGAAAATCTTCACCAAGTTCATTGACAGCAAGTTATGAAAAGCAATTCAACCAGATCAAACCCCATTGCAAATTTCTAAGGTCACATTGAAATTATTTAAACTGTTCTGTTGTACTACTAAATCTCAAGATGGCTGCCCCTGCACATGCATCGCCACACAGCACTTCCCGCTTTCAAGCTCTCAGCGCTACACAAACCAACAACCACCAGTGATCACCAGCAAAAGACACCATGTAGTCCCCATTGGTTGTATAAATAGCCTGGCCAAAACTCTTCTGGGTCCAAAGATCAACTGGTGTGAAAACTATGTATTCATGTGTGGATCTTAAGACAATAATTTTCCATTTTTGGCTCCCATTACTCCTATCGTTCTGAAATTTTACAAGTAGCTAGGATTTTAAGGGGACCTGGACGTGAACAAACTGCGTTTTTACGCCTAGTATGAATGCACACTACTCATGATCGATAATGCGGATGAAGTTGCGATTTTGTACCAACACTGAATGACCCTTTCCTACCGGCTATTGGAAAAAAAGGTAACTTTATAATTTCAATTATATATTTGTATAAAGGTACTTGAAATTAAACACACATATTTTTTTCAAATTTTTTTTTGGAACTCTAAGTGCTAATTACTAAGCCGGTACTTCTAAGTACCGTCAGGGACTTTATGTATCACACGATGTACAGAAATAGCAATTGAAATCAATTATGTTCGTATTGGTATGAAATGTTTGCCTCATGATATTCAAAAAAACCAATTCTTTTTGCTCATTCAGACACAAAAGACATTGTAGTGCAACATTTGAAATGATGTTTTGACTGTATTTTCTACATTCTACATACTTCACATCTTCATCAGATTTTTACAATTTAGGGACAGTGTATACCTCTGTTTCCCAATCTTACATCTCTCATTGTGGAATAGTATGACTTCTGTTGTTTGGATGGATGAGGGCTTGGTGAAATATATATAGATGACCTTTTCTTCTTACCGATATCCTTCATAATCATCATACCTTGTGCAAAGGATCTTCTAAAAAAATTTAGACTTTTTTTTTTCAAATATCGGACCATTTATGTTATAGGCATTGACAAATACAACATCCAGAATTCCCAAAAACAATCTTTACCATGATTTCGGTAATCTTCTGTGAGCATTGCTGATCGGCAGTATCAACCGCACACATGAAGGTATTGCAGTCCTTGACGACTCCTGAGCATGAAATTGTCGACTTCAATCCATCTTTTTCTTTGCATATAACTAGTGGTGTAACAACAGGGTGGCAGGATGGGCAAAATGCTACGGGACCTACTGCCGGAGGTGGCCACCGATGACCGGTCAGAGAGGCCCTCTGGTCCAAGATCCACCAGGTCACCCTCCAATCCAACCCAAGAGAGGGCCCATCTGTTGAAGTTGCCATTGACCCCAACCAGTGTAGTGGAGTTTCACCACTGCCATGAAAATTTGATACTAAATGTATGACCTTTTTATCCTTCCATTTCCAGTAGCAAATACCTAGGTTTGTAAATTCACTGTCACAATCTCCTTTTTTTAGTTTTCCATCAGCAGATTGTTAGAAAGTCCCTTGCAGTAGGTTCTGATTCTCCCACAAACAAAAGTTGTTTCAGTTTTTTAATAATGAAACTGATGAAAAATAGTGATAATACCAGATAACATCGGCATTGCTCCATTTTTTCAGTCAATTCTAAGACCACTCTTTGACCTAATGAGTAATCTGAGAACATTCCAGTCATTTCTTCATTTTTGCCTTGATAAATTATAAACTTCTAAGAGAAGAGCTGATAAATTATAAACTTCTAAGAGAAGAGCTTCAATCAGAGCGTATTTCATAAAAATATCCATTTGAAAATATCAAAAACAATGATAAAAACCAATTGTATACTTGCTAAATCTATTGACCAATAATCTGTATAAAACTACACAGAACTCCCTGACGGTACTTATAAGTGCATGTTGGTTTTTCTAGATAATTTAGTAAAGAAACTAGAAAAACATATTTTATAGGTAAAAAATATATGGTTAAATGTTCAAACTAAAAAAGTAATAACAGAAATTGACACTTACCAGGTAAATTATCATCTAAAAATTCATTGTAATGTACCACTTGTTACTTTGGTCAGTATGCTGTCAAGCCCCAACTTAGAAAATTAATTTCTCGGCAATTTCACGTAGAAATTTAAAAAATAAATGTTGTCATTGTCTGACTTAATCATACAACAATACATCAACAGGCTTAACAATGCAGTGGACACTGGTATTGTCGAATTATATGGTGGTAAATACAGTGTTACTTATAAGTACCGTCAGGTAGGAAAGGGTTAACTAAACTTGTAAATGTAAATTTCGATCCTTATGAAAATTCCTGTCTCTTTAACAGTTTAGCTGTAAAAAATCATTTTCTCTTTTACTCAAAACTGCCTCCGATTTCTACAATTTTATAGCTACAAGGCTCAAATAACCTTTAATTTACTTCTAATTGAATTCTTTTCCGTTTGATACTAATCAAGCCATGTTTATTCTTCTAATAGAAAAATATGAATTATGATGCAATTGCAAATTTCGACCCCACTAATAACTTTCTGATGTCTTTCAAACCTACTTTAAATGATTTTACAGGTTCTCAAATGACTGTTGAACGATTTTGAAGTCACTACCTGTTTTCTTAGATTTATTATTAATTTCTAAAGTGAACCCTATTCCAACTGATGTAACCGGCTTTCTCAGACCTGTTCTCAAAACTGTAAGAAATCTCTACTTTGTTTCATCCCAATCAAAATACTACATATCTCTTAATGAGACTTACCGGAAACTCTAACAACTTGTAGTGTTTTCTGAATATGTTTTCCTCCCCTGAATTTATGTGTATTGCTAAAAATGATTAATTTTTCCTTGTGTCATATGTCTGAAGTTACTATATAATGTTTGAGAAACAACCTTTAAACTTCACCGAGCTTTTCCAAACTTGTGTATATTGTGTAAGCAAAAATTAAGTTTCTTTCTTGCTATAAGTTGAGTTTCTATATCTTTCCAAAATACGACTTCTCATTACATTATGTAATTACGTGTTAAATTTTCTATACTGGCGTTTAGCTTTTAAAGTACTCAAACCTTTTAGTATGATTTCCTCGCTACAAGGTTTATCATCTTTTTACTATTTATTATTCTGAATATCTCTCAGAGTGAAGAAAATATTAACTTTAGTGAAATTATACCGAAACCAAATATCGCATATGTTGATGTTATGTTTAGTCTTTCTACAGCTGTTTATTTAGATTTAGAACTTGAATTTACTGTTTAAACTTGATTTTTTGCCTGCATCAACTGTTTAGTTTGATTTATTTCCTGAATTAACTACATAAATGACTCTAAAGCTGAGGTATCGTGTTGCTCAACTGAGCCCACTATGCTGTAGACAAATTTTGTCATGCAATACACGAAATTCTAGGTTAGCTTACACTGGATCATGTTAAATGAATTTTCATTAAACTTTCATGTCTTTTGTACTTAGAACAATTTTTTATTATTATTATTATTGCAATATAATGAATTCGTTTTGTGAGAACCGTTGCTAAGAGTAACTGAAAACTTTTCGTGAATAAGGGATAGCGGCCATTTAACCTTCTAATTAGTACTTGTGAGTCTTTAACTAGATACCACGGAAGTTGACTGCAACCTGGTCAAAAGGGTGACCTCTATTATTGTGCTGAACAGTGGCGATAGCACAAATTCACTGTCTATTGTTCAATAATTGAACCACCATAATTAAACTGCGACAAAATCTGATCTATTGCTAAGTCCACAGAAAACAATGAATCCTGATTAAACTCGCTCCCATTCTTCAAAAATCTCTTCAACAATTTGGCTTGCTTTAAACTTAAGGAGTTGTGTTTGCTGAGCATTTTAAAGATGTAAGACTTTTCTTGTAATTAGGGCATAAAATCTGTATGGAAATGTGAATTGCAGTTCTTAATATTAGTTACTGTCACATCACATCATTCCCTCTTCTCTGCTGGTAAATAACATGTACAGTATTTTAACATTTCTGTATACTTAATGTTTTGTTTAAACAGTTCACATCTACTTAAGAATTCCATAGCTGGCTTGAAATATATACACACTTATACCTACAAGACAAGGGAACAATAAGACATTCTCAAGATGACATAAGAAATTAAAACATCCCATCGAAACAGAAAAACAATCAAAAATTCTGGTTGTTTTGTCAAGAACATATCTTCGAATCATTTTGCATTACTGAAAGCTAGATATGAAGGCTTTAACAGGGAATAAAGGGAGGGGGAACACTAATTTTAACTGGAAATAATTAAACAACTGATAGTTTGGCACTTCTAGTTGGAAAATACTCGATCTTCCAGTACCTATATGTCTGAGCTAGTCAGATGTCATCTTCACACATTTTCCTTGACTGTAAGAAGTGTAACCTGACTCTTCCTTTCCAGGAACAGCAATAAGGTAGATGCCAATCATACTTCCTTGCCACATCATCCATTATGGCAGATTATTTAATTTAATTTAATTGCAATGGAGCACAGGCTCCGGTGGCAATTTCCCTACACACCCATCTTCCCCCTATCCTGCACCCACCTACATTTGCCCTCTACAAATTTTATCTTTAAATTCTTTCAAAGTTTTCGGTAAATCATTCATCATTTCTCTTGGTAACTCATTCCAATCCCTGACATCCTTATCTAAAAAAGAGAATCTTCCCACACCCTTGTGCCTGAAATCGAGTGCCAGCTTGTGGTCATGGTCATCTTTTCCCTTCCATGCACTACTTTTCATACCTATTGCAATATCTTTCCATGCCTCATCGCCAGTATATGCTGTGATCTATATTCATCGTTCTGCCACCTGTGGTCAGCTCCTTTCCCCTAAATTGTAGCATTTGCTGTTCATTGGGGACCAGTTACAGGCTGCATGATCACTCTTGTGGTGGTTGCCTTGTTAGTTTACTGGATTGCTGGGCAACATTATATAGCACTACCTGGGGAACGATAAGATACACTTATCACTCGCCTAACCTAAAAGGAGGACAGCAGCACTGACATAAAACAATCACAGGTGACCGTGCCAGCTCAATCACATTTATTTTTTCAAGAATAAGGCCATTATCATTATGTGTGGGTGTTTTTAGCCATTACTGCCCTCCTCCTTTCAACTTTGTTGAGTGATTGGTATATTTTATCTTTCCTTTCCACATTAATAATTTCCATGGCATTTTTAGCATTGAATTGTTGTTAAATAATTAAATGGCTATTCTTTCATTTATAGAAAATTAACTAAATAGAAATAATTATTAATTTAAACATTAAGATAAAAAAATGCTAGATATGCAATAGATAATCTGAACAACAACAAAAAAAATTGAAACTGCTACTTGAAATTTAACGTGGATGAAAAATACTGTCAAGAATATGAAACATGGGTAGTGTAAAGTATGTTAAACAGATTAAAAAGGAAAAAAAAAATAGTCAAACCTAAAGATATTCAAAATTAAAGTGGTGTGGATATATTTTTCTAAAAGTGATATGGTTACAGAGTACATGACAAGAAGGCTAAATGAATGAAGAGAAATATTTAAAAAAAAAAAAATTACGATGGAGCCTAATCCAAAAATGGTTGCAGTAATAAATTGTTTCATTGTGCACACAGAATGTGTTTGCCTTTGTAAATGAGAATAAAAAGCTGTTTAAAGTGACAACCATTCCACATATTATCATTTATCACTTTTCCATACTAAATAAATGAATTATCTCTTTTAATGTTAAGATAAATAATTACTATCAGTTTTATCACATTAATGTAAAAATCATTCATCTTGTATGACAATTGCTCACCTGGTGTGGATGGTTAGCGGCATTACGCCAGTGATGAATTTGCTAGGAATGTGCATCTTGCTTTTATGTGTATCCTCTGTCATCACAATTCCTCTCTGTCCAACTAATTGTATTGACTTCTTATGAAATGAATGTTAGCATTTTGAAACTTTAAATACTTGAGACATGAGCTTTGTTTGGTTGGTAGCTATTTGAAATAGGGTGGGTTCCGTTGATTAATAAACTTTTCTGTGTGTGTTTGAAGTGTTTTTTGTAGACAAGTATAGCAGTGATTTGGGACCACTGAATCTGTCTTTAACCTGTGTACAGTACTTTATACACTACATAATGCTCTCTATAAATGTATCCAAAACTTAAAACAAAGAAGAAGAAACTGTCATATAATCTACTAAAAGAAGGTGGTTGATTACCAACAAAATGAATATGGAACTATTGACTTAAATTTAAGTTGAAAATATAGCAGCTGTCATCTCCACATTGAGTTAACCCTCTCTGTAGAGTTTCTTATCATTTGCCCTTTTTGATGGTGGTGTGATATCTTACATTGTTTCAGAAAGCTTTTCACATACAAAAAAGAAATGTTATTGTAAACTAAGCTTGTATATATTGAACTAGCTGTTACCCGCGACTTCGTACGCGTGAACTTGGAGTTTCAATTCCAGAATTGGATATAGAAAACTGTTAGTAACGTAAGATTTGTCCCAAACAACACCGAGTCGACATAATATGATGGAAAGCCATCATTATATCATCCTATCATCTAATCTGTCTCATGAAGAGAATCAATTTACAACATAATTAAAAACAGAAAAGTAAGCGAAGGTGCGGGGATGTGTGTGTGTGTGGGGGGGGGGGGGGGGGGGGGGGGGTTAACTGATGGCAGCTTTATTTCAGCTTGGTTTTTTCTTCTTTATTCAACATGAGCATCTGAATCTTATAATCTAATAGCAGCACATTGTCTTCTAGACCTGCACCTTACGCCAGGTTTACGTCCGTAAGGCATGTCAAAAAGGAAGACAAATTGGTGCCAGAAACTTTTATACAGACACAAATGAATAGTACAGTGCAGAGCAAATTGACTTCTATACTAAATAATAAGTTTTGTTTCTTATCGAAATTTATTAATAAATCAAACACTAACAGATTGCGTGACTGAGCAACCAACGTAACATTACAGACTAACACACGAATCTGTCTGTCTTTCATCATTCGATAAGTTCTTAAAATTTCGTGACTAAAACTGTTATTCATGTCGAAAAAATGTCCTGTGTCCTTCCTACACTATTTAATTGTTAAATTCCATCAATATTGATATAGCCATTTAGTCGTCAAAACGTAACAAAAAGACAGAAACTTACTTCCACATTTATAATATAATAGCTGGTACCCACAACTTCGTTCGTGATTGTAAAGTATTCATATTGACAGCTGTAGACATCTAACCACCATAGTGCACGATGGGAGACTCGATACTATTACCACACACAAATACCAGTCTTCTGCGCTATGTAGTTCCGGCAGCAAGGTAAAATTTACGGATACACACATATTCATGATCGACCAATTTCGAACACCATATCTCACACACTCCCACAGTTACCGAATTTCGGCCAACGTTGTGATCGATGGGTGACTCTGTGTTACTACCACACAAAAACGCCGGTAATCTGCGATTGATAGTTTTCACTTAAAAGTGATACAACGTGACACATGCGTCTTTGGCAGAAATATGAAATTGCCGCAGGTCGACCATTTTATCCCCCATTTCTCCCACACCCCCATAGCTACCGACATCTAACAACCATAGTGCACTACATGAGATACGATTCTACTACCAAAAACAAACAGCAATGCTCTATGCTATGTAGTTGTGGCAGAAAAGTGACATATGCGGAGACAGTCGAAATACGAAAATATCCTTGGTCGGCCACTTACAATCACCATATCTACCACACTACCACAGTTTCTGAAAATCGGCCGCTGTTGTGATCGAAAGGTGACGCTGTGCTACTACTACACACAAACGCCAGTTATCTGTGATCTATAGTTTTCGCTGAAAAGTGATACACCAGTGACACTTTTGTCTTTGGCAGAAGTATGAAATTGCCACAGGTCGACCACTTTCAACCCCCATATCTCCCACACCCCCATAGCTACCGACATCTAACAACCATAGTGCACTACATGAGATACGATTCTACTACCAAACACAAACACCAATGTTCTATGCTATGTAGTTGTGGCAGAAAAGTGACATATGCGGAGACAGTCGAAATACGAAAATATACTTGGTCGGCCACTTACAACCACCATATCTACCACAGTAACACAGTTTCCTGAAATTCGGCCGCTGTTGTGATCGAAAGGTGACTCTGTGCTACTACTACACACAAACGCCAGTTATCTCTGATCTATAGTTTTCGCTGAAAAGTGATACACCATGACACTTTTGTCTTTGGCAGGAGTATGAAATTGCCACAGGTCGATCACTTTCAACCCCCATATCTCCCACACCCCCATAGCTACCGACATCTAAGCAACCATACTGCACTACATGAGATACGATTCTACTACCAAACACAAACACCAATGCTTCTATGCTATGTAGTTGTGGCAGAAAAGTGACATATGCGGAGACAGTCGAAATACGAAAATATCCTTGGTCGGCCACTTACAACCACCATATCTACCACAGTAACACAGTTTCTGAAATTCGGCCGCTGTTGTGATCGAAAGGTGACTCTGTGCTACTACTACACACAAACGCCAGTTATCTGTGATCTATAGTTTTCGCTGAAAAGTGATACACCATGACACTTTTGTCTTTGGCAGAAGTATGAAATTGCCACAGGTCGATCACTTTCAACCCCCATATCTCCCACACCCCCATAGCTACCGACATCTAACAACCATAGTGCACTACATGAGATACGATTCTACTACCAAACACAAACATCAATGCTCTATGCTATGTAGTTGTGGCAGAAAAGTGACATATGCGGAGACAAGTCGAAATACGAAAATATCCTTGGTCAGGCCACTTACAACCACCATATCTACCACAGTACCACAGTTTCTGAAAATCGGCCGCTGTTGTGATCGAAAGGTGACTCTGTGCTACTACTACACACAAACACCAGTTATCTGTGATCTATAGTTTTCGCTGAAAAGTGATACACCATGACACTTTTGTCTTTGGCAGAAGTATGAAATTGCCACAGGTCGACCACTTTCAACCCCCATATCTCCCACACCCCCATAGCTACCGACATCTAACAACCATAGTGCACGACAGGAAAGACGATTCTACTACCACACACAAATACCAAAGGTCTATGTTATGTAGTTGTGGCAGGAAAGAGAAGTATACGGAGATACGAATTTTTGGTCGAAATATGAAAACGCCCTGCACTGACCAACTTTAATCATTATATCTCCCACATCCCCACAGCTATCGGCATTCGGCCAACGTTGTGCACGACAGGAAACTCCATGCTACTTCCACCAACAAACATCAGTGATCTGTGCAAGGTAGTGGTGGCTGAAAAGTGAAATATAGGAAAAAACACGTCTATTTTTATATATATATAAGATTATAAAAATAATTTCTACATAACAATATCATTTTTAATTTTTTTAAGGATGCACAAACCCTTATGATATACCAGCCTGTGTGGCTCAATGTACTGAAGTGCTGCACTCTGAACTAGGGAGGTACAATGGGTCCAGGCCTCCCCATAACAGCCATCCTGACTGTGGTCTTTAGGTGGTTTTCCATAGCCATCAAGGCAAATGACAAGATGGTCCCCAGTCTCTGCTTCATAAACAACACATTTCCCAAATATATACATACACTTATCACACATAGAATGTAGTAACACATTTCACAGAAAGATGGCAACACTTCACCCATTAGTAAATTGTACAACCTGGTAGTATGTGTAAAATGTTTTTCATCAGCAAGAGCATGTGGCAGTAAAACCAAAGTTCCAAGTTCGACCATGCCAGCAAAGAGTAAAACTCATCAAAGGCAGCCAACCTCAAAATTCTTGGAAAAGGTGGTGTAGAAGAAGACAAAAGCTTGTGAGATATCAAGATTTAAAGCAAAAAGGTTGACCAGCGATAAATGTGAAAGAAAATAATCTTTGTCTAGCATAATTCAAAAAGTTGTTGTTATAATTTTATTTAGACCAATTATAAGCGAAAATAAATGGGGATAGAAATATATATATAAATAAAAATGTATAAAATGAAAAAATGAAATATAGATATATAAGTAACTGACTGTAAAGTAAAATGAAAGATAGCAAGTGACAGGTTTAACGTAGGTTTAGGCCAGGGGTGTGTCTGGTGTCAAGGATATGTTGGTAGTCTAGTTTCCATCTGTGGAGTTCTGAAAGGGGTGGTAGTATTTGGAAAAAACTCTAATAGCTCTAACTGTGAAGCAGGTGTTGGGGTTGTTCGAATCATGTAGGTTGGCATGAATTGCCACTGGATGGTCTGGGTTGAAAGTATAAACTGTTTGCCTGTGGCCATTCATCCTGTAGGATAGTTGTTGAGTGGTGAGACCAATGTAGGAGGCAAGTGAATTGGTGAGTGGTGGCGCACGTAGCATGTCCAATTATAGGGAACGATTCATCTGTGACAGGATTAGAGTAAGTAGTGGTGGTGGGATGCATGCTGCATGTTTTACAGTGGGATTTGTTACAGGGGAAAGATGCCTGTGGAGGTCTAGGTGAGTTGGCAGGTAAGTACTTGTGGGCCAAGATGTTATTCAGATTGGGTGGTCTGCTGAAGCAAGTGTGGGGAGCAGTGGGTAGGATTTTGTGAATTAGGAGATGCATTTGAGGGAAGGACTGCAGGAAATCATACCCACGGTGGAGTACGTAGTTGACAGGTTCCAGGCCAGGAAAGAACTGGGTGACAAGTGTTGGTCCAAGGTCAGTTTTAGGAGGTGCAGAATGAGGGTTGTGGGTGATGGCACAGGAAATTTGTTTTTCCACGGGATCATGTGGGTATCGGTGGGAAAGAAGGGCTTGGGATAGTTTTTGGGAGTAACAGGAGATTGATTCATGATCGGAACAGATGCGTCTGCCACAGATTGAAAAGCTGTATGGGAGGGAACGTTTGATGTGGAAGGGGTGACAACTGTCAAAGTGTAGGTATTGTTGTAAATTGGTTGGTTTGATGTGTACTGAGGTGTGGAGAGTCCCCTGTCATAGGGTGATATCTATGTCAAGGAAGGTGATACAGGTGTGGGAATATGACCAGGTGAAATTGATGGAGTGATTGTTATTGAGCGAGTTGAGAAGGTCATCTATATATCTGAAACACACGAGGGGACTGAGGGGGCAGTTCTTCAGAAAAATTTTCTCCAGACGGCCCAGGAAGAGGTTGGCATAGGATGGGGCCTTGTGGGTATCCATGACAGTGCCACGTATCTGCTGATAAATCTGGGAGTTGAAGGAGAAATAGTTTTTGGAGATGATAAAGTTGGCTAGGGATATGAGAAATGATGTTCTGGGAAGACTGTTTGGAGAGCGCATATCCAGGAAGTGTTGAAGGGAACTGAGGCCTTCAAGGTGGGGAATATTGGTGTACAAGGAGGTTACGTCAATGGAAACAAGGAGGGAGTCTGGTGGTAGAGGACTGGAGACTTTCGACGGACGCTCCAAAGAATGTGGCGTGTCATTGATGTAAGAAGGAAGGTTCTGCACAAAAGGTTGGAGGTGTTGATCCGTTCCTTGGGGGAACCATAGGCCACAACTATAGGTCGTCCCGTATTGCCAGCCTTGTGTATCTTGTGGAGAAGGTATAAGGTAGGTGTGCAGGGATTCTGAGGGGTGAGAAGGGATAAGGATTGTGAAAAAAGACCTTGCAAGGAACGAATTTCAAGGCAGGTGGAAGAGGTGGGATCTGTGCCATGTGGAGTATAAGTGTTAGTATCATAAAGCTATTTAAGGGCCTCTGCATCGTAGTCACTGCGGTCCATGACCACAGTGGTTGAGCCCTTGTCTGCTGGAAGGATAATATTTTTTTGTTACTGGGCAGTTCTCTCATGGCCTGGATTTCAGTAGGCTTGAGGTTATTGGAGTTGGGAATAGAGTTGAGGAAAGATTTTGAGGATAGGGTCGATGTGAGGAAGTCTTGGAACAGGAGGAGGGGATGGTTTTGGGGAAGTGGAGGAGGGTCTAGTTGGGATGGTGGTTTGAACCGCTCCAAGCTGGACTCTTATTAAACAAGGTAGGACACTGCAAGTGTACCACAGAGAGAGAGGGAGAGAACTGATGGCCATGTTTTCATACTGGTTAGCAAATACTATAATAGTTTCTTTTATTTTCATAATTGTAGACCGTGCCTTGCTCAGCCTGGTCGCCATTCCAGTCAGGCTGCCAAGAGGATGAAGAAAGAAACAGACACGATTGGAAAACTTTGCAAAACTAGCCAAAACATTCAGACAGTCTTGCATCCAAAAAAAGGAACAAAATAAAGAAATCATACATATATTATCAGGGAATTGTAAATGGTTGAAGAAATCATATGCTAGAGCTAATACAGTTCCTATCTGAATATGTTACTGATGTGGCACTTACTAGTGAAAATCACCTGAAGCTGCTTGATTTCAGGTTGTGAAACTATGGTATGGTGCATTCGAACAGAGAAACCCAGTTGGTGAAACTTCGGTATTGACCAAACGTCTTGCACACAGTGAAATTCAAAAACTGCAACTAGGTGACTTGGTACATACAGGCATTGAAGTCAATATAGAGGGAAAACAGTACATCTAATTGCAGCCTACAAAACACACAAGAAGATACTTATAGCTCCAAAAATAAAAGCATTGCTAGATAAGAACCAAATTGTCCTGCGGGGAGGAGGGTGACCTGAATGCCAAAAAACCAGGTTGGCACTGCCACAGGAATGGGAGAGGTTTCCTGTGGCTGCTGAACAACAACAGCTATGTTGAAGTGCTATCTCCACAGCAGCCTACCTACTTCTGAACAATGTGCAACATCAACATGATGTACTTTATATTTAATTTAATTGCAATGGAGCCCACGCTCTAGTGGCAATTTCTGAACACACCTATTTCTCCCCTTTCCTTTTCCACCTACTTTTGCCATTTAGTAATTTGAATTTTAAATTCGTTCAATGATTTTGGTAATTTGTTCATCATTTCTCTTGATAATCTATTCCAATCCCTGACACTTAACAACAAAAGAAAATTTTCCCACATCCTTATACCTGTAATTGACTGCTAGCTTGAGGTTATGCACTTCTCCTAACTCTCCCACCAATATCTTTCCATGCCTCATCACCAATATACGACTTAAACACTTCCATGACTCTTTTCACTCTTCCTATCCTCCAATGAATTCCATTCCATCTCGCCTGCCAAATCAGTTACTGATTGTGTTCTGCGGTAATTTCCGAAGACAAATCTAGCAACCCTTCCTTGTACCTCCTTCAACTCCCATATTTGATACCCAAAATGTGGGGCCATATTCAAGTAACCCTGCAGCTGTTTACAGTCTTCTACTGTTTTAATCCTACAACAGGGACATGACTTCCTTCACTCCTTTGCAGAAATGCACACACTCTAGCCAAAAATTCTGCCAACTGCCCCCCCATAATTGTTTCAGCAGACCACCTAACCTCAAAAACATCTTGGTTCACAAATACCCTCCATCTGACTCTCCTAAAACACCTTATGGATCTTTTACGTGCAATAGACCTCGCTGCAAAACCTGCAACATGCATCCTCCCACTACTACATATTGCAACCCTGTCACAGAGGAAATGTTCCCCATCATTGAACATGGCACATGCTCCACAACCCACATCATATACCCGCTAACTTGCCACCATTGCACTAGTTCCTATATAGACCTGACTACACAACAACTTTCGACCAGAATGAATGACCACAGACAAACAGTCCACACCCACAATTTATATCTTCCAATACTAGAACATGCTAACTACCACAATTCCAACAGCTTCAATCAATGTTTTACCGTGAGAGCAATCAGAGTTTTCCCCAAAACCACCACCGCCTGAGAACTTCGGAGACCGGAACTTGCATACCAAAATATCCTAGATACCAGACACCCACCCGGCCTCAACCACTGATAAAATTCCTTTCTTTGGCACATCACTCATTATTATCAGTATTAGCATTATTGTCATTTAACTAATTTTTTTTTCTTCTTTCTTTTCAAAATTTATTTCCCTGATTTTTGTTTTCGTCTCTACATTCCGTACTCTTTTGGTATATTACTATTTCTCTCACCTTCTGCGATATACATATTTATATATAACATCCCAGTCCCACCGCCATATCAATAATCACTCAGTCATGTAAGAAACTTCGGTGTGTACACACCTCCGGAGCCACATGACTCATTCTCTTTAGCATGAATAAGGTTTAAGACCGCGTTCTGGCCTCGCATTCAGGAGGGCGGTGGTTCGAATCCCCGTCTGGGCATCCAGATTTGGGTTTTCCATGGTTTCCCAAATCACTCCAGGCAAATACCGGGATGCTTCCTTCAAATGGCCATGGCCGAATTCCTTCCCATTCCTTGCCCCCCATTCTTTACCGTCTCTAAAGAACTCGCTGTTAGAGAGAAGTAAAGCAGATAAGAAAAAAAAAAAGTTTAAGACCGAAATATTGTGTATTTTTGTGTTCATGATAAATGTTCTTCTCCCTTCGCTGCCTTCAACTTTGGTGAGTGATAAGTCATTTTCCCTTTGCTTGTAATTTATATTACCCAAAGCCGTTTCCTTTTTCCCTTTTCTAATTAATCCTATTATATAACTTTTTGTCATCAGAAAACAATCTAACTTTTGATAGTAAACCATCAACACAATCATTGATTAGAATAACAAACAACGATGGTTAAAATATGCTATCCTGTGGAGGAACTCCCATGTTCACTTCCATTTCTTTTGATACTGCATTTCATATTCTAACTTTTTGTTATGTGTGGAAACTTTCTTTTGATACTGCATTTCATATTCTAACTTTTTGTTATGTGTGGAAACTTTCCATGCATAATCAGCTCAGTTCAGATCAAAACCCACTACTCCTATGATTGCTATTACAAGAACACTACAGTTTGAGACCCAGATACAGATATGATACAAACTGGGAATGCTATCACGAGGACTCCACTTTTCCGAGGACATAAATATCACAGCAGAAATTGAACAGACTGTGTCAAGATTTACAAGCATTCTCAAAATATGCTCTAAAAATTTTACATCTAGGCAGGAAGTAGCACAGATTTGAATCAGTAAACCTGTCCACATGACCATTCTAAAAACACAAAACTCATGAAGCTGACAGTGCTAGCATGACACAGTTAATAGGAGAATGGTCAACCATCTTGTAGATGAGATCAAAGAAAATTTAATAATACACAGGAGCGAGAATTGGGAACAAACAATCTGAAGTGCAGAACAATAGTCACAAGATGTGGGTTCTAACTTAAGCTATAAGTTAACAAACGAAGCCATATGACTACTTCATGGCTTGTGTACAATCCTGAGGGCAACACACAAGAAATTTCTAATACACTTGATGACCAATTCCAGATTAACAATATAGATAATGATGAGAGCAACAATCATGAAGAGCAGATTATTCTTGTAATTGACCACATTCTTGTGACAGACATGGAGAGTGAGGTGCAGTTAACAAATACAGGCTGAAATCCAAAATGGGCCAGCAAAAGTGATCAAATGACAACTCTACAAATCATAAACCTGCTTCCACTGGTACTTTCCTGATGCTTGGATGACTGCCAAGGTGGTAGCAATATCTAATCCAGGAAAGGCAAGACAGTTCCACAAAACTGTAGACTAATAACACTACTGCCTATTATTGCCAAAGTGTTTGAGTGGATTATAGTTGCCTGTCTCAACGTTCATATTGTAAGAATGAACATAATCATTGGAGAGCACTTAGGTTTCAGAAAGGACCACCCAATATGGTAGTTCAGCCTATCTGATCAGAATAGCAGGTGGGAAATAGCACTACAGCTCTATTCTTAGTCATTGAGAAAGCCTTTGATAAAATGTGGCATAAATGTTTAATTTATAAATTATATAAATACATAAATTACATAATTCAATAATCATTTCTTATCTAGAAAACAGATTTTTTAAAATCAAATATGAGGAAGAGACCAGCACAACAAGGCAAATCAGCTGGAGTGCCACTGGATATTTCCCCCTGGACTCCATACTATATTGCATATACGTCATTGATTTGTTATATAAGATGTGCAGCAATGTCCGCTTATATACAGATGACACAAAAATTTGCACCTGCCATATACATCTAGAATATGCTGCAAGAAAACTTCAGAGGCACCTAGAACAATAAATCCAATGGTACACTTTATGGAAAATAAAAATCAATGCCATAAAACCAAGCTATAATATTCACAAGAAAAGGTTGAAGTTGCCAGGATACAAACTGCACAGGGTAGGAGGTGACATTAAATGGCAAAACAAAATAAAGTTCCTTGGGCTGTGCTTAGACAAATGGCTGACGTGAAGGTCTCGCATAGATGCAAAATCAAACTTTTCAACCTGTATCCAATACTTAGAGATGATAGTATATCAACAAAATCCCATCTGATCATCTATTGTGCCATTGTCCAGCTCTGAGTTATGGAGTATGGATACTGAATGCCACATAAATAATAATAATAAAAAAACTGCAGGCACTAGAAAACTGAGACCTTCATCCTATATTTGGTGTTCCCCAAAACCTTCCAAATTGGAGAATCTGACAGGACCTGCACTTTTCCTACTTACAAAGCTCCACATATCCTGAAATCACAGCTATAGGAAATGAAACATTGCAACTTAAGCTTCCCAAACAAACAATGAATGGGCAATTTCCCTTCTGACCCTCCTTGCCTCCATTAAATGTAAATAGGACCATTCATCATTAAAATAGGACCCTTGTAAATAATATGCTTCATAACCATACATCCTCCATTAGTTACAAGTAAAAGTAGGAGTGAAATCATAAAAAAAACCTTCATTAGTTAGTAAGAAGGTAATAATGTTCCCATAAATTATATGTATTTAAATATCCCAGTATACTAAACATTAACTTCGGACAGTTACATTTTGGCCAGTTTCTAATCATATATGTAGATATTATTAAAAGAAACCCTTGTTGCTACAAACAACATGCAGCTTTGGCATTTGAAGGCTGAGATCATAGGATTGAGTTGCTAGGATTACTTTCAGGACTAACACAAAAAAGAGAGAGAGAATAGAGTTTCCACTGCTTACTGTAGTGGAACAACAAACGGTGAATAAAAGATTCTTGTGGAGAAATGAAATTTGTGTATAAGCTAGGTGTAGAGTGGACATTATTGGTGGACTCCTAAATTTATCAGGTGTGTAGTGGGAAGGAATTAAGATAAATAACATAAGGGACTGATAGAAAGAGGACATAAACAAGTAATAGAGCAGAGCCAAAGTGCAACAAACAAGTTTGATATCTTTGTAGGATAGTATGGAGGTATTTTATTTCAATAAAGATCGAGAAATTTTTGTTCCAGGGAATAATGTAAATGAGATGATGTCTTGTAGAAAATGTTCCTAACATGTTTTGGGAAAAGTTTCTATTGAATGAAGAATTTGCGAGTCATATTTTAAGTTTGGAAGATTTTTATTTGGGCATTTATCTTACTTAGATTTTAAAATTCATCATTTGGGTGGAAACAATAGTGAAGTCATGTAATGGTATTTTGATAACGATAATGATTGAGAAGCCAATAGTTTTATTTGAATGGTTAAAGTATAACTAAAATTATTTCATGATGAGAAACGGTTGGTTTAGTTGGATTTACGATAATTACACATTTTGACATCGCGGGATGGTTTTGCAAAAGTGGAGATATCTTAATTATTAAAGAAATTAAACGAATATAGTTTATTTCTAGAATAAATTAAAAACTGAGGATAATATTAATACAATAAACGTTGAAAGGTAGAATGTTTGTAGTAGTCATAAAAGAATTTCTCGAACCTCTCATTTGGGCAGTGTGTCAATCTGATGCGACGTTACGAAGCCGCTTTCGACATCATCTTCTGGTGAAGTGCCAGCCAATAGTTACCGCCAACTTCATAGTTAAGCAAGCCGAGGTGGTAGGGCCATCTGTTTAGTGGGGAGATGCGGTCAGTGGGTAGGGACTTGTTACGGCGATACACGTGGTGGAGGGGGTCGGTTGTTGTTCATTCTCACACTTTCTCGACGGTTCTTTTTTGATACTCTTAGTTGGCTAATAACCGGGTTCAAAGCTAAGCTAAGTGGTAGCCAGAATCTCTGTTTGCAATGTTTTCCGCAAGACGAAACTCCATAGTCTCCTTTATCACGATGTTCCATTGTCCATTTGAGTAGGTTAATATTCGTGTCACCTCGAAGGCAAAACCATATACTGCGCATTGCCACAGCTGATTTTACCACTTGCCCCAGGTGTATGCATCTTGCATGCTCCTCCGTACAACACTGAAAAACGGAGCATACCGCTTTCCCAATATACTGCTGGCAAAACTCGCGAAGGATGGAATAAATACCACACTGTCTGAGACTGAAACCATCATTTGCAATGCTTAAATCCTTTATCTTCCTGGGTGGACGGAAAAATGTCTTCACGCCAGCTTTGGCTAATAGTCTGGCGATTTTTACCAAAGTCAGTTTAGTGTAATGTAAAAAGGCCTCTTGTTCAGGGTCTTGGTTTTCCTTTCGTCTTTCATGCGGGCTTTACTATAGCCGTCCGTGTGAAAAGTACGTCGCAAATGGTTTATATCCGCTGGAAGACTTGATCAAAGGCTTCTTTGCACTAGGATTGATAATTCAGATCAGCGCTGAGCAGGATGGTTGTCGGCGGGAATTGGTGTCCTATACATTCCGTTTCCTAGCGTGCCATACGCATTTTTTCTCATCAAAATATCCTGAAATGGCAGTCAACCCTCTTACTCAACCTCCATCATGAAGTTGATACTCTCATGTATTCCATTTAGATGTTCGAGGAAGTGGTATAATTCTTCTCTTCCGTGCGGCCATATGACGAAAGTATTATCCATACTTCTGAATAAGAAAGTCGGTCGCGATTCTGCACTTCCACTTCATGTCCTCGAAATATTCCATTAACATATTGGTGACAAGAGGAGACAGTAGCAAACCTACAGTGACACTGTCACGTTGCTCAAAATAATCGTATTCGTGCGGGAAGTAAATGAGATCCAGCGTGTTACAGAAAAGTCACACTTTAGGCGATTCAAAATACTTTCTGAAAGGTGTTTTTATAAAAGAAATTGAGTTAGATAGTGAAGTTTCGTTAGTTCGTACAATAAAGAGGAATAGTGTTTCTTGGAGTCAATAAATAAAAGTGTCAGTTTAAACTAATTAATCATAACAAAAAGACTTTAGAAAAATAGTAGAGCCCAAAAGAGGCTGATAATTACATGTTGCGGAAAGTAACAATTTTTGGATATAAAAGTGAAAACATAAATCAGTAATATTTTCTTAATTAAGAGAGTCTCCATAAATAAATAGCTAACAAAATCTATTGGAGGACATGATAAATAAAATTATAACATGATCTGGATAACTATGTACATTTTCGCGGTGGCATTACTGTAGAAAAACTTCTCAGATTTCAAGCTGCGTCAAAGTTTAATCGACTTGTGACGTTTCGGAAGCTTGCTGCTCTTCTAATGTCAAGTCCCGCTTTACATCACTGAAGTCTGCCGCACTGTAATCTATTATACGAGGCGTATTCCAAAAGTAAGGTCCGGGGTACAAGATGTCACAGATGATAGGCCTGAATGACGTTTCCCACCTGCAGCGCCATCTACCAACTCCTGGTAAATATGCAGTATTGTTGGCGTGCCGCAGGAGCCGTATATCTATTGTTGAGAGCAGTTCGAAATGGCCGCGACAATCGTAGCTCCCGCCAGTTGTGAAGTGCGCGGTGTGATTAGATTTTTGTTGGCAAAAGGATCGTCAGCTGCGGACATCCATCGGGAATTGTGTGTAGTGTATGGACCAAACATAATGAGTGAGAAACAAGTTCGACACTGGTGTCGAGAATTTCAAAGTGGTCGCACAGATGTGCACGATCAACAGCGGAGTGGCAGGCCCGGTATTCGGACCGACGACATCGTCGAGCAAGTTAACCAAAAACTGCGAAGTGATCGGCGTTTGACGATTAGTGGTCTGGCTATGGAATTCCCAAATGTTGCTAGAACCTCAATTTACAGGATTGTCACTGAAGAGCTTGGATATCGGAAGCTTTGTGCGCGGTGGGTGCCAAAACTGCTCACCGCTCAGCACAAAGAGCAACGAATGCATAGCGACGACAATTTTTGGAGCGCTATAGACAAGATGGAGACAGTTTGTTTTCCCAAATTGTTACGGGAGACGAGACGTGGATAGCGTACACCAACGCAGAATCAAAACAACAATCAATGCAGTGGCGCCATTCCGGTTCACCCAAACCAAAAAAGTGTAAGGAATCGCCGTACACGAATCGCAAAATGATGGCTTCCGTGTTTTGGGACGAAAAGGGCGTCCTTTTGATCGAATTCATGGACCGTGGGACAACCATTACAGCTGACGTGTACTGTGCAACGCTCACCAAACTGAGACGTGCCATCCAAAATCGACACCGCGGGAAACTGTCGTCTGGCATCATCCTCCTGCACGACAACGCACGCCCGCATACCGCTTCCAAAACCAAAGAGAAGATTCAAGAGTTTCGTTGGGAAATCCTAGACCACCCTGCTTACAGTCCAGATCTTGCACCAAGCGACTATTTTCTCTTCCTGCATTTGAAACGGTGGCTTGGTGGACAACGATTTCAAACCGATGAAGAACTCAAGACGAGCGTTACCAATTGGTTCAGGTCCCAGGCGGCAGACTTTTATGCCGAGGGTTTAAAGAAACTGGTACAGCGTTACAGAAAGTGTATAGATATGAACGGCGATTATGTGGAAAAGTGAACTAGATATGTAGTTACATACTGACGTTAATAAAAACCTTGTATCCTGAACGATGTTTTTATTATGATCAAACGGACCTTACTTTTGGAATACGCCTCGTATAAGTCTACCAGCCGTGAGCGGAGGGTAATGCGCGTGGAGGGGCTGTCTGGTTGGGCCCTGCTCACTTGGTGGCTTTCAATAATCCAATTACCGGCTTTCATGTTTGGCTTAAATTGAGGCTCTGATCGCGATTAGTAACATTATAACTAAGCCTAATCTCAATAGCCTCCTTCATAATACAGTTCCAGAAGTTATTTGCATAAAAATAAGCGTGTCATTTTGTTGAAGCAAGGCTCGTGCCCGTTGTCAATGGCATGCTCAGCTATAGCAGATTTTTCTTTTTGTCCGAGTTTAAAATATCTGACGTGTTCTTTGCATCTTTCATCAATCGTCCTATAAGAAGTACCACATTCACAAGGAATCAGGCATGAAAATTAGTTCTCGTGGTCACGTCGCAGGGCCACGTCATTAAAATTTTCACAGATCGACATGAAATGTCACACTTTCCAGCGACGCTATAAACATGGGTCGTCAGGTTTTTAATTTTTGGCATTGATACCAAATTGACGGGCGTCTAGAGAGTGGTGAATTGACGACAATATGGCTATGTAGGATACAGTAAGCGCGATAGCACTATAGCACCTATCTTGGAGATGGGTTAAAATTAGGAAATTAGGGAATTTTATGACGTTGTTCCATGTCGTTTTAACTCTTTGTTGGCAGAAGTTTACTTTGAGATGCTGAATGTTATTCGATTACTCAAATGAAATGTGCATACTTCTGTCTTCGTATCGATTGCACCAAGTCTTCACATAGTATGTTTCTAAATCATCTGAGCGAATTTTTCCCCCTTCCTCTAATGTGGCAGTTTGGACAGTGATAGCTAAGTCGTCAGCATAGCAGAATTTGTTGCTGATAATGTCAGGCATGTCACTGGTGTAAAAGTTGAAGAGAAATGGGACTGACTCTTGAGTTAGTACATATTTGCTGTACATGAATTACTTGTGTTTTTCTCCATGGTGACCTTGAAATGTCTGTTTGTCATCATGTTCTTCAGGATTGATTTATATTATTGGCAGGATACATGTTTTTCAAGTTTAAACAGTATTCCATCCATCCAAACCGTATCAAATGGCGCTACTGATGTCTTTAGTTTTGTCTGAAATCCTGCCTCAATGTATGATATTAGTGCTAGAACCTGTTCACGACAGCTCCATTTGTGTCTGAAGACTGCCTAGTATGCTGGTGGTATGTTATTTATAAATTTATAATTCCCTGAATTCGGTTGAGGAAAAGGCTTTCTATAAGTTTATCGGAAACAATGAGTAGAGCAATGCATCGATAGCTTGAAGAGATATCTGCTGGTTTTCCCGGTTTGAAAATCGCCAAGGTGTGAGCCATCTAGAGGGGGGGGGGGATGATCCCAGTATCCAGGATCCCACTGTAGAAGTTCTTGATCTATTTTCTTCCCTGGTTTCATGATATGAACTCTGGAAAAATACCGTCTAAACGTGCAGTCTTTATCAACTTCTTCGAGATTGAATTGTTTAGAAACAGTAGGTTTATTTCAGAGGGATGTTATTCATATCAATCATCTCTCTTTCTGTCTGTTTCTTGGTGGCAGATCTATTGGAATTTTATCAGCTCTTGTTTTGGTAAGTAATGCCATTTCAGCTGGTGCTATAACTTGCTCCTCTCTGCATGAGTTTGAGGCAGCTCTGAGTTTTCTAAGGAGTGTTCATGCTTTCCTAAAGGAGTGAGTAAAGCTCAGATGAGATCTTTCAGTAGATTTTTCCATTTCTGTTTCCTTCCTTCATTCAGTTTTTTTATTCTTTTTCCTTGTGGTGGGCTAGCTACTGTTGATTATGTACAATATTTACATTTATGACCTTAAATATCAAGTACCCATGTAACTTTTGGCTTTCTGTAGTTTCCTCCTTCCAGCCAGGTTAGTTATCCTTGCGATTAATGCCATAGACTAACAATTCCCTTGGCTTCCAACTAGGCTGTAACTTACACCATCCCCAAGTAGCTAACGGCGTCTAAGCGGTTCCTTCCCAGTTGTATTTATTGCGTTGAGGCCATGTCTCGTTCTCTGCGGCTGCTGTCGGCGACGTGGCCCCAGTTAGCCATCTTCTGCCCCCGCAGCCTCATTTAGGTCACTGTGGCGGCGCCGTGTCTTCCTTCTTGCAGCTCGCGGCCCCCAGCCACTCGGATCAACCTCTCTTCGCCGCCTGCTGCCCAGTTTTGTTCATCTACCCCCCTGAGAGATTCATCTTGCGAGCGTATACATTCCTTCGCACACGCCTGTTAACATTCGCTGTGGTAACTGGCCTTGCTTCTATAGCACTCTGTAATAGGTTCTTTGATTCCCAATAATTCCCTAAAAACCATGGTTCACCACGCCCTGTTTCAGGGTAATCAATTTTTTGATAATGTTTGTATATATGCAAGCATGGAAGGTATTGATTTTTGTATCCTAGGGCGGTGGTTCCCAATTTGTTTTTCCCAAGTACCACTTTAAGAAAGAGCTCAATCTCACATACCCCTTATAATAATATTTAATTAAGTTACAATGGAGCGCACGCTCCTGTGGCAATTTCCCTAAACACCCATCTTCACTCACCTACATTTGCCCTTTACAAATTTTAATTTTAAATTCTTTCTAGGTTTTTGAAAAATTATTCATCATTTTTCTTGGTAACTTATTCCAATCCCTGACACCCTTACCTAAAAACGAGAATCTTCCTACACCCTTGTGCCTGAAATCGAGTGCCAACTTGTGATTATAACTGAAATGATAAATAAACAAATACATTCATCCCAGTCGAATGCTTCGCACAGACACACCATTACAGTAATATAATTCAGACACACGCAATTTGTCTTATATTTTTATTTGCATAATTGTTTCTTTTTAAATTATCATACTGATTACCTTAGCCATGAGATTACCGCACCTACCCCTTGAAGCAACCTCAAGTACCCCTGGTGATACATGTACCACCAATTGGGAATCACTGTCCTAGGGGGATGTTTCATCTAGCTGCAGCGATAACAACACCTGCAAATCACTTGTAGTTTTCTGCCTTTGAGAGTATTCATCGCATTGATTGTCTTCTTTAAGTTTCGCCACGGTTTATAAATGGATCTGATAACAGGTATTTCAAGACCAATACTGATTAGTGTGGGTCTATACTGGCTTCTTGGAAAATGTTGAAGGACTTTCCTTGTGTGGCCTAATGGCTTACCTTTCATTTGTGGAAGCAAAAACCAGATCGCGATTCGTGTCAGATTGCCATTTAGCAGAATGGAAAATTTTATTTTCTTTAGCATCAAAGCTGAGACACAGCTCTTGACTTTCTCAACACAGTAAGGTTCTCTCAGTCTTCATCAGTATTTGGGTAACCCCAGGATGTATGTCGGCTGTTAAAGAATTCCACATATGTAGGAGGTTGGGCAGTGAGAGATATGATGGAGTTGGCCAGTTGGAAAGAGATGGATTGTAAATGATGCAATAGTTAAACTGCTTAGTTTCGCAGTAATGATTTAGATTTCATTGACTTTTTGACACTTCACTTCCGAGGTATTGCAAAGATTATTTTTGGCATACTTGGCTGATCCATGTTTGGTGAAGGAAGTCTCATTATAATTCTGTATCCTGCAACCCTGGAACCTATATAGGAGAGGGTGGAGAGGACCAGACTCAGAAGGTATGGACATGTAAAGAGAATGGAGGTTCTGAGAATTCCAAGAAAAACCCACGAAATTAAGTTGCATGGTAAACGACCCAGAAGAAGACCAAGGGATTAACGGCTGAGAGGAGTGTGTACGGAAGAGAGGAGAGCACTTGAATAAGGTGGTGGCAGAGATTTGGTGGGAAAAAAGAAGGAAATGGAGAGACTTGTGCATGAAGTAGACCCGGCCAGTGGCTGGAAACTGTTGAGGATGATGATCCTGAATCTTGTCCCTTCTTTCCATATTTTTTTCATTCAGTCTTAAACTGTTAAGATGTAATTTTTGAGGTCAGTAGCTAATTTACTAAGATATTCACATTTATCCTTTGTTAATCCAATGCACTTATTTAGAAAATGTGAGCATTGAGTCCACGCGTTCTTGTCAGTTGGCTCTGACAAGTGCTATTGTTCAGTTTCATCTTCAGATGTTTCATTTTCTGATGTTGCTTTGCGTGATCGTGAGAGATCAGGGGTCTAGTTCGGTCGCCTGTTGTGTAGATTATTAGCTGTCCAGCATCAGTAGTCCAGGGTACACCACGAGGAGGTTATCTACACGCTTTTTCCCATGATTATTGTTTGCTATAATGTTATTTGGAGAATTTTGTTTAAGACAGCAGATTGATCTGTTATATCTTCTGTGATAGCGTGAAGCTTGTAGGAAGTAGTGGTATATATCGAGTTGAAGTAGAGTTTAAGTAGGCCTATATGCTTTTTCGATCAGGAAAAGTGGTAGCCGATTCAAAAGAAAGCGATCAGAAATGTCGAATCGCGCGGTGGAAAATTCAAATACGCCGGGTAAAACGGAACGGACAGATGATTTTTATATTAGTTCATAGGTTAAAATTTTAGATGCAAATGTGTTACAACAGATGTTGGCCGAACATATATCACATTTTAATTCAATAGGAACAGATATAAACATGCAATTTCAAACTTACGGGGAACAAATCATTACTTTGGAAGTCAACAAAAATCAATTGAGTGAAAAACTTGAAGCGAGGTTATCGAATTTTGGAGACGAAATTAATGGAAAAATTGTTGAAATGCAGATGGATGTTAAAGCAGAGAAGCATTACGTGCAGCAAGAATCGGACTAGGTCGCCGAAAAATGCGAGATGTTGCATGATGTTTAATAGAACTTTCAATCGGGGACAACCATGGAGGAAGGAAATATATGGAGGAGAAGTGACGTTAAATCGGTGAAGCAGGCACTAAACTCTCCCGCATGGCGGCAGCAGCGGTATTGCGCTTCCAAACATTGGAAACTAAGCAAGATATCGAAAAATTTTATTCTTTATTTTCGATTTGTCTCGTCGTGTTATATAAGAATCGATCGTTAAATTTGACTTTTGCGAAATTTTTCTTCTCCATTTCAACTCAAGAAACCTCACTTTTGATACAGTATATCTCTAGAACTAGGTGAGATATCGAAAATTTTTATTCTTTATTTTTCATTTGTCTCGTCTTTTTAAATAAGAATCCATCATCAAATTTGACTTTAACCAATTTTGTCTTCTGAATTTCAACCAAAACCATTTCACATTTGGGACAGAATATCTCGAAAACTAAGCAGAATATCAAAAAATTTTATTCTTCATTTTTTATTTGTCATATCGAGTTACATAATAATCCATCACCAGATATCGGCGTCACCTTTATCCTAGAGTCCCCTTGAGGTTTTTGTACATATTCCCCGTGTCTGTATGGAAGCGGCCATGCCCCCCCACTCCTCCTCCGCCCTGCTTCACTTCAATGCGTGGTGAAGGTCTCTTGCGTCGTCTCCATATATTTCCTTCCTCCATGGGGACAACGACCATAGAAAACAAATAAGTACGCAAAGAAGTTGCGATAAGAGTGAAGTTTTGGAGGCGCGCATGCCTATCACAGAGAATACGAGACTGAAAATTCTGTAAAGGTCGGAGAACGAATAGTCCAACTTGATAAAGCCGTAAAAAAAGATTCATCAAGAAAACACAGAAGCATCTGAAGTTGCGAACGAGTTTAGAACAGCGGTTATGGTGAAATACATTGGAATTGAAGGGAAAATTGCTGCAATAAAAAATGTAATGAGAGGCGATGTGGGCCAGTCATAATTTTGGAAACCTCAGCAGGCGCGAACAGTATAAGAAAATGATCTAAATTTTATGTAAATAACGTATTTGTAAGTGGAAATTGGGACAAACTCCTAAGTAAATGTATTTTTTTCTGCTGGTTTGTCAGAAAATCAGTTATTAACTCATCTGACTCTTCGAAAACAACCTGAAAAAATATAAAGTAATTATACATTTACAACAAATCTGCTTGTTTTTCTATGAAACTCTCTGAAATATCATCAGGAGTCAGTAATAAAGCAATTTATTCTGCATTTTCCTCATTACAGATTTTATATTAACTAATAAATGCGTTATACATGTATGAAATGGTATTATGTTTTCTATTTCTGTTGATTTTATGTCACAGTGGCTTTGCTTTTTAGACTGGGTTTGCTCTTTAGACTGGCTCTGCTTTTTAGACTGGCTCTGCTTCGATAACTTGCAAAAGGGTCAATGGGTTCTACTTCCGGAACAATTTCTTTTTTGGCCAGTTCGTACACATTATCTTCTGTTACTCTTACCTGAAATTAAGTCAGTTATAACATTACGGTAGGTGGTGTCAAATTTTTCAATCAATTCACAGTAATGATCCTTCTTTTAAAAAGCAAATAATAGAGCTAACATAATGATCATTTGTAACAAGTATAACAAATAAAGTAGTATTAACAGAGAGAGGAAGGCCATCGTTTACCACATAAGAAGACATAATAGCATAAAAACAACCACAACTGAAAAACTAAATTTTTTGGCTAAAATACTTTCTCAGGAAGGACAATAGTTGCAAGGTTACCAAAACTAGTGAAATTTGCAAGGAGCTTATATAGTAAGAAGTTGGAGTGGTGAACTTTATCAGAAAATTCAACTTTGGCAGTTAATTTTCTATATTAAAATAAATAAATATGTGTGTGCATGTTGTGTGAGGTCTCAAACCCCCTTTCCCTATTTCTTTGCACAAATGACTGAGGAAAAAATTGATAATAATAATTAAAAAGTTATATCCTCCAAATGGGCTATTCGAAAGAAGAAGAAGAATTAAATAATTAATAAATTAAATCCATAAAAGGTTGTTGGGGTAGTGTAGGAAAAATAAAGAGAGAGAAATAAATAAATAAAATAGTCAGTAAAAGATGCTCTGGTGGCAATTTCCCTACACACCCATTCTTCCTTTCTCCTGTACCAGCCTACTTTTGCCCTCTACAAATTTCGATTTTAAATTCTTTCAGCGTTTTTAGTAATTTATTATTCACTTCCCTTAGTAATTTATTCCAATACCTGCCGAAAATCTTCCCACACCCTTGTGTATGAAATCGAGAGCCAGCTTGTGGTCATGGTTATCTTTTCCGTTCCAAGCATTACTCCTAATTTTGAACCCTTTTTAATACCTGCCCAGTTGAGTTTGTTATCTATTTTTGTCAAGATATTTTCATATCTAGTCTTTAACAAGCAATTCTTTCCCCACCTGATAATCAACCATTAGTTTTTTATCTGTGTACCAAATAAGCTGACTCTTCTTTGTTCTTATCTTCATCCCCTGTCGATCTAACCAGCAATATATTCTGTCCAGAATACCCTGCAGCTGCTTATAGTCTTCTACTGTTTTTGATCCTATTGTATAACATTATGTCATCTGGACACAACCTAACTTCTGGCAGTAAGCCATCAATACAATCACACATTAGAATGACAATTGGCAGTGGTTGTAAAAACAAAATGTGCATTGGGGTTATGCAACATTCACATTAACTTGATTATGTGCCTGTAGTACTTATACCTTTCCTCGAAGATGCTAGAGTTCTTAAAAACGGCCGCCAAGCTATTAATGTACCCTGTATTAGCTAACAGGTAATACATGAAAGAAAACAAGTCACTGTAGTATCAGATTACACTCTTGAAGATATTTAAGGCAGTATCGAACATCGAAAATCTCATATAAAGATGCAGACTATCCTCCAAGGCACAATACTGTAAAGAAGCATTCACTCTTGCAAACATACTTATATTAGCACCCCAAAGTTCGAAGTGAGCTTAGTGATAGTTTTAACCGCTGCTACCAATGACCATTGTAAAAAAAGGTCTTTCATTGAGTTTAGCTTAAAGTTTCCTTAAAGTGAATCATAAAGTCGATGAACTTGTTCCAAGGTGAGATAGTTAAACTTCGATTAGTTGCATTTTGAATTTTACCTTGAACGCGACACATACTGCTAGGCTGTTGGATAAGGACTGTGCGCGACAAGGAAAGGTGTCATGCCCGTCCTATACCGACCCAGTAGGTACTACTCGAAAATTCCCTTTTCAAAACTTCCCCCCCAAGGGAGCGCTAGTTTTTATAGCCTTATTATCTAATCTTTAGCTGACACGTTTCAGAATGGTGGAGTATTCCTGAGGAGAAGTACCATTCTCTTGTGAATTATGAAAACCCCATTTTTACAATGTAACGCTATTTTTTTCCGGATATTCATGAAACTTTTATCTCTTATAGTTTAATTTATTTGGAATCTTTTTAGCCATTACAAATTTCCTCGTAAGTTTGCTTGTTTAGGGGTTAAACATTTTTAAAAGTCACACATGTTGATGTCATCAAGCTTCGATATTAAAATTCAATTTTTCTCCCTTTAAATCTGAAATTACTGCTAAACTGTTATATTATTATTATTAAATAATATTTTTCTCATTTAAGCCAACTTGTATCTTCCTAGCCCTTTTATTTAAAAAGTTCAAATTCTTTATTTTTTAAATATCTCCTTAAATAGAATTTTAAGGGCATACAAAATACACAATAAAATGCTCGTCATTTTATGCTTTCTTAGTGGAAATGAATGCAACAAAATTCATTATGTCACAAAAAGAACCTTATTTGAAATTTCTCTTTTACAAAAAATTGTTTAAAATCAACTTAAAAAGTGATTTAGTGTTTAAAAAAATGGATATAAAAGTTCTTTACTATAGAACTACATATATAAGATTGGCCATCTTCTAAATGGTTTTAGCAAGATAATGGATATATAACAAGGTTATTTTCTGAGCTGAAAAGTGCTTTAATACTAAGAAAATGATTATAAAAGTTATTTTCTATATGAATTATATGTTACCAAACGGTTTAGGTAAGATAATAGATGTATAACATGGTTCCAACACACTACCCTGTGGCATTCCCATTTACACTTCCACTTCTTTTGATACTGCATTTCTTACCCCAGCTTTCTGCTTTCTACCTATCAAGAATTCTTCTACCCAGATATGTCAAATATAAAGATAATTAAGAAAATTACATAAATTAGCTACATCAGAGAATATATTTCAAATGTTCTTCTACAGAGTTAAAGGAGTTGTTCTGAAGAAATGACATCAAGAATTTCTCACAATTTTCCTTTTTTGATGTGGTTTTTATACTATCGAATAATTTACTGAGAAGCTTGTTCTCTAAGTAAATTGATGCTTTTTGATACATTTTGGTTTTTGTATGCATAAAACCCAAATTTAACCGTTTCCTTGTATAACGTTCATGTACTGCACTATTTGTTTTTAGAGCTGTATCGTACCCTATGATATTGTAAGGGTGTCAGGGATTGGAATGAGTTACCAAGAGAAATGATGAATAATTTACCGAAAACTTTGAAGGAATTTAAAGATAAAATTTGTAGAGGGCAACTGTAGGTAGGTGCAGGATAGGGGGAAGATGGGTGTGTAGGGAAATTGCCACCAGAGCCTGTGCTCCATTGCAATTAAATTAAATTAAAATAAATTAAATTAAATTTCTAAAAAAAGCAATACGTAAGATGTAAAAACTTGGCTGTTGGGCAGTATTCAGATATTTATATAAGGGAGTACATGATTCTTATGTTTGGAATTACAGTTGGTCATTATTCTTATTGATCTCTTCTGAATTTTAAAAGTACTTAGAGCATATAATGATGAACCCCAAAATATAATTCCATACTTCATTTGTGAACTAAAATGAGTAAACTATACATTTTTCAAAATTTTGTACGTGTGGTTAATTTTAAAGTTGACAATGCTTTACAGATTTAAGATAATTTTCGGTTTAAATATTGAATATTTTTATTCCATTTAAGATCAGACTGAATCCATAAACCAAAAAATTGATTCCAACATATTTTTTTTTTTAATTTTTGATCATTCAAAATAATGTATGAGTTGTCATAGTTCCAGAATGAGCAGTATGGAATTTTTTTGCAATGGTTTTATTGTAATTTATTGGTATATGGTTGTTTTTATGTTGTATTCGCTGTTTATGAATTTAGCTGCAGAATATTTTGCAGAAGGACATTTTCAGTTTCACGTTTCAGTAATACTGTTGTATCATCTGCAAAATATAATGCTACCATGTGCCTGAAAATTTTCATTTCAATAAATGATATACATAAGAAAAAGGAGACGTTCAACAACCGAATCTTGTGGAATACTGCATTTAATACTACTAATTTCCAATACGTGCTGTCTGAACATTTCACTTTCCCTACCCTTATATTTTAAAGTGAAAACTTGTTTCCTTCCATTATGACAAGGGTTAAACCATTTGTAATCTATACTCAGTAATAGCGATAAAACTTGGAAAGAAGGATTTTATGATCTATGACATAAAAAGTTTTAGACAAATCCAGAAACATACCAGTTACGTCCTCTCTCCTGGAAATTATGTTTCATATTCTGTTTACGCATGCATATGTAACTGTCTGTATTGGTTTTACTGTTCTAAAAGTTTTAGCAGACTCTGCAGTCTGTAAATGCCTTCAAAAGATCTTATGCTTCACTAACCTTGTCCATTTTTTCCATAATATTTTGCATGTAACAGGATCGGTCACGAGAGGTAAATAGTGGGAGCGGAGCACCCATTAACATAGAGATAAAAACTAATTTGTAATCGACTTTGAGCGATACCTGTATTACCTACATCACACGGCGCATGGTAAGACAAGACGTCTCGCGGAGATGCGAGCTTAAGGGAATATAAATATTTCGTTAGATCATACCTAACATTAGGTAGTGTATGGTAAGCGAATGTAGGTGTTATTTGCGACGAGCATATACACAAGCAAGCGTAGCAACTCACTCTAGCTCTCCGCGGCTCTTGGCACTGTCTTAAGTGACTTCCTAGCTGGTAAATGATGTAAATAAAGTACTTGCTTTGATTGGGCGCTGCGCATGCTGCTGTCGTGTTTATTCCGAATATTATTAGTTTCGATGGATAAATTCGTCGTTCGATATTATAAGATGCCAAACCTAAAGAATCCTTAACTAGCTCTGCTCAGCTAAAAATTAGAAAATTTTATTTCTGCAAATTCAATTAAAGAGCAGGAAAGGAGTAATTTTCAAAGTAAGTGGCAGACAATTTTTCAATGGCTGTTGTTATATGATGAAAAGTGTTTTGCCAAATCTGTAAAGAAACTATGTCTACTAGCATTTCTGCGCTGGAAAAATCATCAAGAGGAGTCTTTTAAGCCATTTACCAAAAGTAGTTTTTCCTCGTGGAATTAAGGTTAAGAAAGGTTTAAAATGTATGAAGAGTCTGACGTTTAATGTATAGCATAAAACCAATATACAACGTGAAGTCAATGTAAACTGCATGTTTATCAAAAAGTGAACTTGAAGCTATGAAATCAGCAAGAACCACCTTCTTAAAAATAAATTAGACTCTTCGTTTTTTAATTACCGGGCCGAAGGAAAAATGGTTTTGAAAATGTCTTCAGTATTTTGAATCCCTTTTTATTACCAAATTTCTGATAAAATTATCGATCATGTAGAAGCTCTGAATATAACTTTACGTCTACAAAATCGACTTTTGGCCTAGCTCTTATCATGGAATTTTATGAATATAAAACTCCAAAAATTAGAAGGCTACCTAAAGCGATAGATTATACAAGTGAACTGCATCAATTTTCCTCGCCAGATGACTTTTACCGAAAAATATATTTTGAAATGTTAGATAAAGTCGTAGGCTGCATTGACTACCACTTTTTTTTTTAAAAAAAAAATGCTATGATACACTTGAGTAACATGGAAATATTTCCTACTAAGCAAAATGAAACAAGCAGCAGTTACGTGAAAAAAGTTCTACAGTGATGTTCTTCGTGTCCGGACAAAACCGCGAAGTGACAAAACCGCGAGGACAAAACCGCGCAGACAGAACCGCGAACGGACAAAACAGCGAAACGGACAAAACAGCGAAACGGACAAAACCGCGAAACGGACAAATCTACGAGTTATCCCCTCACTGTTTGATCTCTTATGCTCCAAAATATTATCCTAACGCAGTTTTTAAACGATTTGGGGATCGCAGCTAGGGTTACGTTATTATGGAGTACGGTAGTGTAATTTATTTTGTGTATATGTAATTTATAATCTACGAGTTATCCACTCACTGTTTGATCTCTTATGCTCCAAAATATTATCCTAACGCAGTTTTTAAACGATTTGGGGATCGCAGCTAGGGTTACGTTATTATGGAGTACGGTATTGTAATTTATTTTGTGTATATGTAATTTATAATCTACGAGTTATCCCCTCACTGTTTGATCTCTTATGCATCAAAATATTATACTAACGCAGTTTTAAATGATCGCGGGTGTCGCAGGAGAAATCCCCGCATGCAAATGGAAAATTCGGCAGCCAAAGTCAAAACCCGGAGACGTTCGGGCATTTCCGAGGCAAGGCCGGTATGGCAGATCCAAGCATTCTGTGGTGGTCAGTTAACCGAAGAGATTGTGTATCTTCCTGAATAATGGCTCTCGTGTTTGTAAAAAATAACAAAGGGGGAAATCACCTCGTTTATAAAGGATATACATTTAGGCAAGAAATGAAAGAAGTAAATCTCGACCGTCTTCCAAAATATTGGCGATGCACCAGTTATGACAGTACAAGATGCCCAGCAAGAGTTACATTGGAAAATCAATCAAACGTTGCAGAAACGAATGGATTACACAATCATTCTGCTAAACCAGCGAAAAGAAAAGCAAAAGTGGTTCGACTTGAAATGCTGAAAAAGGCTACAACCACATTAGAGGCACCCCAAACTGTTCTTGCATCATTATTTGCAGGGATGCCCGATGAAGTTTCTGGAGCACTACCATCCTCCGATTCACTTGCAAGAGAAATTAGAAGAGAAAGACAAAAATCTGGAGTAGTACCACCGTATCCATTATCAAGAACAGAACTTCAAATTCCTGAAGAATATACAAAAATAAACGGTGAAATTTTTCTTTTGCACGACAGTGGTCCAAGAGAGGATCGTATATTAATTTTTGGAACGAAAAAAAAACCCTTGAAACTCTGAAAGAATCAAATGCAATTTTTGTCGATGGGACGTTCTCTGTTTGTCCACTTATTTTCAGCCAGCTTTATACTATTCACGGATTTAAAGAAGATGCCTCACTACCATCGATTTTCGCTTTACTTCCAAACAAAAGGGAGGAGACATAGATAGATAGATAGATAGATACGTTCACTTTGATCCCATGTGAGAATAATCTCGGGGATGTGGAACAGTACATAAACTTATTAGTAATGTCAATATTACTATATAATTGATAATATTATATATTGACAAGAAGTTAGTTACGACCCATTAGTATAACCAATATTTCCTGTAATCTACAAATACAATCCCGAGTTAGTTAATACTTATTATGTGGAACAGTGTATAAACTTGTTACCAGAATCTAACAACCAGTTATTTTCTTACCAACCGGTTACCACAACTCATAAGCAGTCAATTACTTAAAAACCTGTTAGTATCATATTTTTTTACAGCAGTTTTTGAGTGCATGCTATCCCATGTTAGTTATTATATATGAGTGAAATTTTGTAAACAGTGTAATTACTTCATTTGTCAAAAGTTTCAACAGAAAGAAAAACCGTATATCATTTTAGTAATTGTGGACAACTTTGTCACCTTCCCCTTCCATACACCATATATACTATTTTATCAGTCATTCTTAGTTACCAAATTCCAAGAAGAAAATTCTTTCACAGAGTAAAATGGATTCTGAAGCAGAAACTCTTTCAGTTTGGACTTAAAGTAGTTGTGTTTTTGTAGATAACATTTAATTTCTGTTGGTAAGACATTGAATAAGGAAGCTCCAGTAAATGTTAACCCTTTCTGTACAATTGACAGTGATTTGTAATCCTTGTGGATATTATATTTATTCCTAGTATTATGGCTATGTATGTCAGCATTAAGATTGAAGTGTTCAGGATTTTCCACTACAAATGATAGTACAGAGTATACATACTGTGTTGGCATTGTTAGTACACCCAGGTTTTTAAATAGATTTCTGCACGACGTGTGTGGGCTTGCTCCACAAATAGTTCTTATAGCACGTTTTTGCAATTTAAATACACTCTGTGCTTGTGACGAGTTTCCCCAGAATGAGATGCCATAAGTGAGCAGGGAATGAAAATATGCAAAATATACTAACTTTCTGGTTTCTATATTAGCTATTCTAGATATTACCCTAAGTGAAAATGTTGCAGAACATATAGAAGACTTATAAGAATTTTACAAGAAATAGAGCCGCAAATTGGATCGAATCTGCAAATGATAATGCTGGATTTCGAAAATGCTGCAATGAACGCTTTCGCAGAAGCTTTTCCTGGAGTAAAACTTACTGGATGTTTCTTCCACTTTAAACAGTGCATTTGGCGAAAAATTCAGGAAATACCGGGATTTCAAGAAAAGTTAAATGACAAAGAAGACATCACGTTTCAAACAAAGATAAAGAAACTTGCAGCAATTGCCTTTCTTCCTGTTTCAGAAGTCATCTCTGTTTATGAAGAACTCTGTGATAGGGAGTTTGCAGACGAGGAATTCTCTCCACTTTTGGATTACATTGATGATACATGGATTGGACGTATTCTTCGAGGAAATCGACGACGAGAACCACTATTTCCAATCGAAATTTGGAACCAAAACCAGAATGTTAAAAATTCGTTAGAGAGAACCAACAACTCCGTCGAAGGTTGGCACAATGCTTTTCGGTTATTACTTGGATCAAGCCATCCTACAATTTGGAAACTCATAGAAGCTTTCAAGAAGCAGCAAAATCTGACGGAGGTTAAATTGGTGCAATATGGAAGGGGAGATAGAAAAATACAGAAAATGACATATGCGAGAGTCACCAAGTCGATTTTCAATTTAGTTAGTGAATATGATTGTAGCGATGCACAGAAATTTCTTTCTGGTATAGTTCATAATTTCGATTATTAGATAGTGTGCTTGTGTATTTTGTTACAATTTATATTAACTTATTAATGGTTTATTGATGTATATTTCGTATAATCCATCTATATTGTATTTTTATTTTCCATAATGTTCATGCTTTTGTGTAATTTTTTTAAATAAAAAAAATAATGGGGTGTTACGTAGATCACCTCCTCGTGGTGCACCCTGGGTAACGCTAAGAATCTACGAACTCTTGTGGTTTTATGTATTCCTGGTTTTTCTGTATTCGCGGTTTTGTCCTTTCGCGGTTTTGTCCGTTCGCTGTTTTGTCCGTTCGCGGTTTTGTCCGTCGCGGTTTTGTCCGTCGCAGTTTTGTCCGTCGCGGTTTTGTCCTAGAACCGATGTTTTTGATGTGGATACTTGGTTCTTGATCGCTTTTAGATATTGTACGAATAAAAATCGTTAGACTGAATAATGTGGAATATAATGTGTGTTATATAATTTGCCATTAGTTGAAGTTATAAAATTTTCAAAACGTTGCTTTACCTACTCCAGTATCGACAGGCACCGCTGAAGGGTAATTTTCAGCATTACAGAGACTAAAGACTCATTTAACGAGAACTGTGTCTGCAAAAACTGAATAATCACATTGTAGTGTAAATAAACCGAGAGGCAGTGGATGATTTGGACCTTGAAGAAATCGGTTATACATTTATAAATAGAGTTATAGTCCGACAAAATAAATTTTCACTGCAAAAATTGATGTCATTATATAGATAGATCAACGCTGCTCAACACCAGGCCCGCCTTGTCCGCCAGCAGCAGAGGTCCAGAATATCCCACCTCAAATACGTCTGCAAACGTATCATTGATTACTTTTTAACTTTTTTGTTATAATTAAACTGTATTACTGATAACTTTTTTATTTAAATATTTATTGTAGCTATAGGTAAGTATTAGGTGACCCGCAGTATAACACAGAATCTAAATTGCGGCTCATGTTCAAAATTGTTTGGGCAGCCTTGATATAGATTATAAAATGTTCTTTCTTAAAAAGCTACATTAATATTGATTTGTTGATCATACAATTCGTAGTACAATAATAATATTTAATTAAATTGCAATGGAGCGCACGCTATGGCGGCAATTTCCCGAAATACCCATCTTCCACCTTTCTTGCAACCACCTACATTTGCCCTTTACAGATTTTAACTTTAAATTCTTTCAAAGTTTTTGGCAAATTAATCATAATTTCGCTTGGTAACTTATTCCAATCACTGACGTCTTACCTAAAAAAGAGAATCTTCCTATACCCTTGTGCCTGAAATCGAGTGTCAGCTTGTGATCATGGATATCTTTTCCCTTCCTTGCATTACTTTAAATTCTTACACCAATATCTTTCCATGCCTCATCACCAATATACGCCTTGTACACTGCCATGATCCTCTTCACCCTCCTTCTGTCTTCCAATGATTCTCATTCCAGCTCTTTTAGCATATCTGTTACTGATTGCGTTCTGCGATAATTTGCAGGAACAAATCTAGCAGCCCTTCTTTGCACCTTCTTCCTGTATTTGACAGTCAAAATGTGGGTCCCATACTAGACACCCATATTCAAGCAATGGTCTGACCAAAGTTTTGTAACCCAATTCCTTTACTTCTCTCGTACATTCCCTCATCACTCTCTCCAACAAGTGCAGAATTTGGAACCTTTTCCTGTTACCTGTGCAATGTGTTCTTCCCAGTTAAGTTTGTTATCAAATGTAATGCCAAAATATTTACATTTCAATTATTCAACAAGCAATTCTTTCCCCACCTTATAGACAAAATGAACCTTTAGCTTTTTTTTTTTTGTGTATCTAATAAGCTGACTCTTCTTCGCATTTATCTTCATCCCATGTTTACCAACCCAACTAGATATCCTGTCCAGATCACCCTGCAACTGTTTACAATCCTTAACCGTTTTGATCCTTTTATATAGCATTATGTCATCTGAAAACAATCTAATTTTAGATAGTAAACAATCAACACTATTATTTATTAGAATAATAAATAGCATGGTTCCAATACGCTACCCTGTGGCACTCCCAATTTTAATTCCAGTTCTTTTGATACCGCATTTCCTACTAACTTTCTGTTTTCTACCTTTCAAAAATTCTTCTACCCAGCAAATCACTTTCTCATCCATTCCTATTGATTTTACCTCATTTACTACCATTTTATGGCTCACTCTGTCAAAAGCCTTTGAAAGATCTGGTGCTACACTATCAATTTTACCTCCCTTGTCCATTTCATCTGAGGTATCTTGTATATATCCCACAAACTGAGATTCACATGAATATCCTTGCCTAAAGCCACGTTGCCTACTTGAAAACTACTTACATTTCTCACATATATTTCTGATGTGGTTGCATATCAATCTCTCCATTAATTTACCTACCACAAATTGACCTATAATTTTCGACTCTATTTCTCACCCCTCCTATATGTACCGGCACTACTATCGCACTTTTCCAATCCTCTGGTAAGCCGCAAGTATCAAGACTCAATTTAAGTAATATTTCAAGATAAGGTACAATGTTACATCCTGTTATCTTAAAGATATCTGTAGTAATATTATCTACACCAGCCCCTTTATGTTTATTCAGCTTTCTTAGTTCCTTCATGATATCTTCAGGATGAATTTCAAATTTTATGGTCTGCTCATTTCTAATTTGTGTACATTAAGTATGTACTAACAAATTTCCGCTGCTAGCAAAAATTAAATTATATAGTGATAATAATAATACAATGATTTCATTTTTATTTTTTATTATTATGAGAGGTATCCGTTCGTTATTGTTAAATATAGCATTTTTTTACCCGTAATTTGTTCATTCTCCTCTGTATCTCCATATCTATAACTATCTATACACAAGACTTCATTCACGATAACTTTCCTTGAGGACTCAAATCAAATGCTATATTAAAATTCTGAGTTCCAATAGGAGTACAAAAATTATGAGCTATCCAATCATTATTATTGTAAATTTAAAAATCTGTAAGTTTATTACTCAGTCACGTTAAAAGGCTGATCCCATTCCAATTTAATTTATTAGTTTTTTGGTCTGGCACAGTATTTAGAAAATGAAAGATGTTTCTATCCTACTTTGCCTGTCTGTTCGCGTATAACATGAAATATGCTTGACGGATTTCGCGATTATGGTGTTCCCTGGCAAATTAACTTATGAAAGTCCCATCAAAATCGGTTCACATACTTCGCCAGTTCTTTTAAAAAACGAGTAATCAAATTAACATCCATAGGTTTCCTAAAAGCCGGCGCCCCTGGTATATAGACTGCTACATGAAACTCACGTGAATATACATGCTTGTAGCTATTTTGTCAATTTGCAAATCATTTTCATTCCTTACAAACATTTCTGATATTACTGCAAATAAGCTCCATCAACTTATCTATAATTGATGTCAAACCCGTCGGACTATAATTTTCAACCCTATTTATCGCCTTACTATCGTATTTACTTATATAGAAATCTGTAGTGCAAATTATATTCTGTGGGTGTGTTTGTTATGGTATCGTGTGAAAACTATTGAATAAATTTGATGGAATTTTCACTGTTTGAAAGCTTAGGATCTTGTCTCAAATCTGCAGTATGTCTTGTACTATGTGACAGGGTGCTGGAGCAGGAAATTATAACCATGGAGGAAGGAATAGAGTGGATGCGACGCAAGGGACCTTCCCACGCACTGGAGTCGGGTAGAGAGAAGTGGGGTGAGGAGGTCGCCATATTTGATGGACGTAGAAACACGGGGAATTGGCACAAACACCTTAAGAGAAACATACGACAACCGTGGCAGCACAATTTGATGATGGATTATTATGTAAATCGACAAGCCAAATCAAAAATAAAGATTTTTTTTTCTGTTGATATACTGCTTAGTTCTCGAGATATATTGTTTCAAAAGTGAGGTACTCTGGTTGAAATACAGAAGAAAAATTTCCCTAAAGTCAAATTTGATGATAGATTCTTATATAACATGACGAGACAAATTGAAAGTAAAGAATAACATTTTTTGATATCTCTCTTAGTCCTCGATAAGTCTCAAAAAGTCAGAAGCTTAAATGTGAGTAGTTTACATCGCGATACACGTTGTGTCACTAACATGGTGCCCATGAAATTACTAATAACTAGTCTTTTTATATATATCTATATATATATATAAAGGTGAATGTATGTATGTTTGTTTGTTTGCATGTTTATTTGTTTGTTTGTTTGTTCTTCATACAAGTCCACAATTTTAATCCGTTCTCGATGAAACTTTGCACACTTATCCTACCATTAAAAATTATCTGTATAAATAATACATGTTGTCTTAATATTTCGAAACATTACTGAACGGCGATAGACAGACGCGTTGGATATGGAGGTCTCTGTACTATTCTGCCGTGTAGCGGTCAGTTAGCTCAGTGGTTAATGTGTTTGCATACTAATGTTTGGGTCGTGGTTTCGGGTTCAAATCCCCGCGGAGGCTAATACTTTTAAAAAATGTTTTTGAACGTAAGAGTCACGCCTGGGCCGTCGGTTATTCGAATTGAATGTTAAACTATAGATGTCACAAAGTTAGGGGTGCAATCCGAGGCATTTTGTAGGTAGTCTTGCAATGCTGTAGATGTACACTTTTTTACGTTATATTGATCCATCAGGGGTGATTCGTAGTCAGTGTGAGTGTGATCTGCAGTAGGAATACTATAAATGCGGAAGTATGTCTCTGTATTCGTTTTGACAACGAAATGCCTATACCGATATGGACGGAATTTGACGAGAAAATCTGTAGGGAGGGCACAGGACATTTATTTTTTTTGGTATGATTAGCAATTGTAGTCACGAAATTTTGAGAACTCATCGAATAGTGACGGAGAGACGGATGTGTGTGTTAGTCTTTAGTGTTACGTCGCTTGCTCAAGCTATTCTTCTCGCGCATTATGTTAGTGTATAATTTGTTAATAAATTTCGTTTAGAGAAAAAACGTATTATTTAGTATAGAAGTCGATTTTCTCTGTCCTATTACTTTGTGTCTGCTTAAATGTTTCTGGCTCCAATTTATTTTGCCTTCTTTTTTGACACGCCTTGCGGGCGTAAACTGGCCTAAGTTGTAGCTCTAGCAGTGCACGAGCAGCTTAAGTTATTAGAACCCAAGAATCGGATGCTCATGCTGAAGAAAGAAGAAAAGAACAAGCTGTAATAAAGCTGCCTTAGTTAACACCCCTCCCCCCTTCCACATCCCCTTACATTCGTTTGTTTTTCTGTTTTTACATATGTTGGAAATTGATTCTCTTCAAGAGACAGGTTCGATGGTAGAATGATATAGTGATTGGTTTCCGGTCATATTATGCCAACTCGGTGTTGTTTGGGACCAATACTTCGCTACCAACAACTTTTATAATCAATTCTGGCAAAGAAATTCTTAATCCACGCGTACGAACTCGTGGGTATCAGCTAGTATATATATATATATATATATTTCTTGTGTCCGTGTATATGTGACTGAACTCCTCCTAAACAGCTGGAATGACTTTTACGAAATTTTGTGTGTGTGATTAAGTTGACTCGAGAATGGTTTAGATTAAAAAAAAATTCAAGAAACTACCCCCTCTACATTTACACCCCTTAATATATACAAAACTCACAGATTCTATCCGATTTCGATGGAAATTTGATCAAGTATACTTAAAAACAAACAGAAAAATACATTTGGATTGCCATAGCGCAACTCCTCTCCCCCTTTACCCCCTCCACTTTTAATTTCTGCTTATCCTTATAGAAATCCACAGTTTTTATCCATTTTTTATGGAAATTTCCATACAGACACTTTAAAACAAAGAGAAAAATACTGTCAGTATTTTGTTTAAAAAAAACCCAACCCCTCTTTCCCTTTCCACCCCCTTAATATTTGTCAATGTTCTTTATAGGAAGCTATATTCGACACGTTTGACCGAACACCACAAAAGTTGGCGCATATTTGTATTTCTTCATGGAGGCTTCTGATCAAAAAAGTCCAAACACCACACCCTTTTCCCCTCAATTTTTATACAAATTCACTGCTTTTATCCGATTTCGATGGAACTTTGCACACATATTCTTTGAAACATACAGAAAAATACTGTCTACATTTGGTTTACATTTCCTCCTTTACATCCCTCAATTTTTGCATATATTGTTCACAGGCTTTCACGTTTTGGAAATATCAGTCAAACCCGGTAGTTGGTGCTGCGATCGGGTTGTTGCTTTTTCGCATATCAGTAACTTGCGTTGTTACAAAGTGTAATTAAAATCATACATTGTGCAAATTTGTAAGGTGCAGTATTGAAGTGAGTATTTTACATGATTTTTCATTCATTTTAAGAATGAATACACGTGCATTCAATAACAATCAACTTAACCTACAAATTTATGATTCTATGCAACGGCTTATATTTATGTGTTGTGTACTTATCACAGAATAAAGCCACGTCTTTTTATTTAATAAATTTTATAACTTTTGCATTTACAACGTTTGACCAGGACAACTTCTGTTGGGTGCGCTAGTAATAAGTAAATTGTTTGTCTTTTCTGGTAAAGACTGCATTTCAACCTACCCACATTTCCATTACTACAAAATCAAACTATATAGAAACACCTAAACACATGCAATGCACTACACGCACTACATTTCGGGTGACAACGTTTGCTTCATCACGTTTCGTAGTTCGCACAGCACAAATTATCACAATTAATTTCATCGTACAGTTTCAGAAGACCATATTCACTGTATCGCGATGTATACTTGACACGCTTGAATTAGACTTCCAACACTTGTATACAACAAACCTAGCATTTTATGTGCGAAGTTGTAACGTATGCTGATTGTCTACACTACATTAACAAATATTTGAGAACAATGAATAAATTTATAGCGGTAGGCCGTACTCTTGCAGTTACTTATCAAATACTTTAAGAACAATAATTACAATGTGACTAAAGTTACGAAACGGTATTCCAGTTTGTTTCCTATCTGATCTGATTGAGCAACCGTATGCAACACAAGCAGACATAAAAAACTTTGAAATATTAGAAAAAGTAATATTCACAGCAGCAAACACAGAGCAAACAGCGCAAGTTTGGGGGTTTCTATTATGGCCGCCGCGCATGGGCCGTAGGATCCGAGTGTTTACAGGAGGCTTCACAGATTTAGCGGTATTTTGCCTCCATTATTTTGTTCCTTCATGATTATAACCATAGAGGAAGGAATATATGGAGACGAGATAACGCGAAATCCGTGAAACCTCGTGAAAAAAACTGTGCCTGCGCGGCGGACATCGTAGGAGTACCAAAACATTGGGCTGTTTGCACTGTGTCAGCTGCTGAGAATATTTCATTTTCTAATATTCTAAAGTTTTCTATAATGCCAAGTTGTGATGCATATGGTTGCACAAACAGACGAGATAGGAAAAAACCTGGAATAGCGTTTCATAAGTAAGTCACATTGTAATTATCGTTCTTGAAGTATCTGACAGGCAACCGCAACATTAGTGCCATTCGCTATAAATTTGTTCATTGCTCTCAATAGGATCATATCATTCTCAAATTTTTGTTGGTGTAGTGTATACAATTAGCATATGTTACTATTTTGCACCTGAAAAGCTAGCCTTATTGTAGACAAATGTTGGAAATTTAATTTAAACGGGTCATGTTTACATCGCGACACAGTGAATATGGTATTCTGCATGCATTACTCACGTTTAAGTTTACACTGAAATTGCACGATGAAATTAATCGTGATAATTTGTGCTGTGCGAACCATGGTGCGAACTACTAAACGTGATGAAATAAACTTTGTTGACGGAAATGTAGTTCGCGATGCATTTCTTGTGTTTAGATGTGTCTACATAGTTTGGTTTTGTAGCGGCAGAGAACAAACAATTTATTTATTATTAGCTGTTAGCTTCTGATTTTTGAATGTACTGATTTTTCTAGCAAAATTATATAGGCCACTACCAGTACAATTTCTTCTAAGTAAGCTCAGAAACTATGAGGTTTTATGAAATATTAATTTTTTTAAAGCTCTAAACATTGACTTATGCTTTTTTTTTAAAATTTCAGATATGACTTGTTTCTGTTTGTAAATATGTCTACAAGTATATTTCTAGATTTTGAAATCTTCCTTGTCAATTACTGAAATAGAATTTGAAAATATAATCTATTTGAACATCAACTAAAATTTAAGGACTGTAAAAATAAACAGTTTGTTATTCAAGTTAAAAAGAATTACCTGCTCATTAAGTTACGTCCGAATTCATCATCAAATATGGATATGGCGATAGATTTTTCTGGTCCAGGCCGCATTTCAACCTAACCACGTCAATTTTAAGGTACAATATCTCGAGAAATAAGCGAGATATCAAAAAATTTTATTCTTTACTTTCAGTTTCCCTCATCGAGTTACATAAGGATTCGTCATCAAATTGCGGCACCGGGTTATCGTTGAATCCCCTCATAACCTAACAACCTCACTTTTGAGACAGTATATCTCACGAACTAAAGGAGATATCGAAAAATTTTATTCTTTAATTTCGATTTGTATCGTCGTTTTCCATAATAATCTATCACCAAATTTGACTTTGGGGACACGTTTCTTCTGAATTTCAACCAGAAACTCCACTCTTTTGAGATAGTATATCTCGAGAACTAAGCGCGATATCAAAAAATTTTATTCTTCATTTTTGATGTGTCTCGTCGAGTTACATAATAATCCATCATCAAATTGCGGTGCCACGGTTGTCTTAGGGAGCGTGCACAAACCACGTAGCTCCATTTTGGCCTACCGTGAACCCCCCCTCCCCCCCACGTAGCCCTACGTGGCTTTTGCCTCTACCCCCCCCCCCCCCCACGTAGCACGTAGCTTTTTTCCCTTTTGATTCAAGAAGATATTTTTTACTGTTTTCTCTTGTCAGACGATTGTAAATTATGTAAGGAGATAATTAACTAACGGAAATAAATATTCGCATGCTGTTGTGTGTTCTGTTCCTCATTTGAAATGTCAAAAATGTTATGAAAGGAAAGCTACGTGGCCTGACTAGGAACCCCCCCTCCCCCCACGTAGCCCAGCGTAGCCTTCCAGCCAACCCCTCCCCCCCCTGGACCGAGCCACGTGGTTTGTGCACGCTCCCTTATGATTCCCTTGAGGTTTTTATGCATATTTCCGTGTTTCTCTGGTCAAGCAATATGGCGGCCTCCCCTCCCCACTTGTCTCCACCCGGTTTCACTCCAGTATGTGGCGAAGGTCCCTTGCGTCGTCTCCATATATTCCTTCCTCCATGATTATAACCATGGAGGAAGGAATATATGGAGACGAGATAACGCGAAATCCGTGAAACCTCGTGAACAAACTGTGCCTTTGCGGCGGACATCGTAGGAGTAGCAAAACATTGGGCTGTTTGCACTGTGTCAGCTGCTGAGAATATTTCATTTTCTAATATTCTCAAGTTTTCTATAATGCCAAGTTGTGATGTATATAGTTGCACAAATATACGAGATAGGAAAAAACCTGGAATAGCGTTTCATAAGTAAATCACATTGTAATTATCGTTCTTTAAGTATCTGACAGGCAACCGCAACATTAGTGCCATTCGCTATAAATTTATTCATTGCTCTCAATAGGATCATATTATTCCCAAATTTTTGTTGGTGTAGTGTAGACAATTAGCATATGTTACTATTTTATACCTGAAAAGCTAGCCTTATTGTAGACAAATGTTGGAAATTTAATTTAAACGGGTCATGTTTACATCGCGACACAGTGAATATGGTATTCTGCATGCATTACTCACGTTTAAGTTTACACTGAAATTGCACGATGAAATTAATCGTTATAATTTGTGCTGTGCGAACTACTAAACATCATGAAATAAACTTTGTTGACGGAAATGTAGTTCGCGATGCATTTCTTGTGTTTAGATGTGTCTAAATAGTTTGGTTTCGTAGCGGCAATGTTAATGGAAATGTTGGCAGGTTGAAATGCGGTGTATACCTGAAGAGAACAAACAATTTATTTATTATTAGCTGTTAGCTTCTGATTTTTGAATGTACTGATTTTTCTAGCAAAATTATATAGGCCACTACCAGTACAATATCTTCTAAGTAAGCTCAGAAACTATGAGGTTTTATGAAGTATTAATTTTTTTTAAAGCTCTAAACATTGACATATGCTTTTTTTTTAATTTCAGATACGACTTGTTTCTGTTTGTAAATATGTCTACAAGTATATTTCTAGATTTTGAAATATTCCTTGTCAATTACTGAAATAGAATGTGAAAATATAACCTATTTGAACATCAACTAAAATTTAAGGACTGTAGAAATAAACAGCTTGTTATTCAAGTTAAAAAGAATTACCTGCTCATTAAGTTACGTCCGAATTTATCATCAAATATGGATATGGCGATAGTTTTTTTCTGGTCCAGGCCGCATTTCAACCTAACCACGTCAATTTTAAGGTACAATATCTCGAGAACTAAGCGAGATATCAAAAATTTTATTTTTTACTTTCAGTTTCCCTCATCCAGTTACATAAGAATTCGTCATCAAATTGCGGCGCCACGGTTATCGTTGAATCCCCTCATAACCTAACAACCTCACTTTTGAGACAGTATATCTCGCGAACTAAGCGAGATATCGAAAAAATTTATTCTTTATTTTCGATTTGTATCGTCGTATTACATAAGAATCTATCACCAAATTTGACTTTGGGGACACGTTTCTTCTGAATTTCAACCAGAAACTCCACTCTTTTGAGATAGTATATCTCGAGAACTAAGCACGATATCAAAAAATTTTATTCTTCATTTTTGATGTGTCTCGTCGAGTTACATAATAATCCATCATCAAATTGCGGTGCCACGGTTGTCTTATGATTCCCTTTAGGTTTTGTGCATATTTCCGTTTCTCTCGTCAAGCAATATGGCGGCCTCCCCTCCCCACTTGTCTCCACCCGGTTTCATTCCAGTATGTGGCAAAGGTCCCTTGCGTCGTCTCCATATATTCCTTCCTCCATGATTATAACCTTTCCTTAACCTCAAAAGATACAAACCAAAGATACATCTACAACAGTTACTATACTATAGCTGTGGGTGTCAGAGGGTGTTTTGTATCAAAACTAATCTCTACTCTGTGCTTTCCAATCATGGAGTAAGTTAATATATGGAGGAGAAGTGACGTTAAATTGGTGAAGCAGGCTCACGCATGCGCAGTGGCGGCAGCGGCGATATTGCGCTTCCAAACAATTGCGATGTTCCCAGTATATCCCGAAAACTAAGCAAGATATCGAAAAATTTTATTCTTTATTTTCGATTTGTCTCGTCGTGTTACATAAGAATCAATCATTAAATTTGACTTTTGCGTAATTTTTCTTCTCCATTTCAACTCAAGACACCTCACTTTTGATACAGTATATCTCTAAAACTAGGTGAGATATCGAAAATTTTTATTCTTTATTTTTCATTTGCCTCGTCTTTTTAAATAAGAATCCATCATCAAATTTGCCTTTTACCAATTTTGTCTTCTGAATTTCAACCAAAACCATTTCACATTTGGGACGGAATATCTCGAAAACTAAGCAGGATATCAAAAAATTTTATTCTTCATTTTTTATTTTTCATATTGAGTTACATAATAATCCATCACCAGATTGCAGCGTCACCTTTATCCTAGAGTCCCCTTGAGGTTTTTGTACATATTCCCCGTGTCTGTATGGAAGCGGCCATGCCCCCTCCACTCCGGCCTTCCCCCCCCCCCACTCCTCCTCCGCCCTGCTTCACTTCAATGCGTGGTGAAGGTCTCTTGCGTCGTCTCCATATATTTCCTTCCTCCATGATTCCAATCCCAAATAACAAGAGAGAAGAAAGAATTCATATAAAGATCAGCATGGTCCTTAATTTCTCTAATCTCGTCTCCACTGTCATTGCAACCCAAGTAGACTGATGGACGAAATTTCATTGTACTCATAAGTGAAAGTGCATGTATGCATGATTGCCAACAGATTCATACGATCCAAGCCCAAAATATATATTAATTCTGTGACGCTTTTGTAAGGCAGTGACAAGGAATAATCTTATAACAACAGTTCTTGCAAAAATAGGTCAAGTACCGCGCCTGTGCAGCGACAAGAAGTTATGAGATCTTCTACTGCACCAAGGCCACACTTTACAGAGTACGTTCACTTCACTTTTTGAAACAGAATTGTTCATTTGTTTGGAATAATAATAATAATAAAAATATTTGTTCCCTTGGCCACTATGAATGCCATGTTTTAGTAAACCTTATAAATACCTTAATCATGTTGAATTAACGATCTTAAAATTCACGAAGTACATGATTTCCCTTGGAAGTCTTTCGGGTTTGACAAGTCCTAGAAGAAATCATATATATGTCAATCACCGAGCAGTTATGGTGTTTCATGGAGGCGTTCTTCATTGCAACATGACTCGGAGACAACATTTCACACTGGGATGAATTATTGGAAACTGGAAGAAAAACGAATTGTGACAATGTAACCTTAGAGTTCGCTATTTCTTACAGCATTGGTTCACGTGCATCAGGATCGTTTTGAGTCACAGACATTGCTGCCCGAAGGAGAAGAAGTAGTCAACCATGGTCACCTACAGTAGCAGATGACTAATACATTACACAAAAGGCAACAAGGAACCCACGTCAAAAAGCGGGTGCAGTTGTAATCACATTTAAAGCATTGTAAGGTACGCCATCTCATGTCGCGTTTACACTCTCGTGCAAGCAGGTATGAGACAGCATAAATACGAGAGCATAAACCAGGGATGACCAACTCTCGGTCCGCTTGCGGCCCGAGGAGCAGGAATTCTGTATAGCTTTCAAGTGTGGTACCAAACATTTTATCACTAAGGTAAGATGATTTTAATTCTGTATCATCACTCGCTTCATCTTGAGACAATGGACAATCGACTGTACTGGTGTGCAACCAAGCCTTATCACCTTGAGTATTGAGAATGTTATTGAAAAATGTTCTGAGAATCCGAGACGATTAATGTTTGCCTACAAAACTATAACTGAGTTACGATCTTAATTATCTTTATAGTAGGTCCTTAGATTAATTGGTTGTATTACTATATTAATCAATAGTAAAAATATTTTCCTCAGTGGGTTTGAGTTTTATTCTGTAAGAAATCATCATTTTTCAGTCCCCCACAATACTTGCTTGAAACCAATATGAGTTGTCCTCCCCCCCTAGTTCAGATCTTGCCCCCCTCTAGTTCTGATCCTGGATGAAGGGACTAATGATGGAAAAAATAATAACTTAATTTTCCGACTTACCATCAGCTGGTTAATGTAATACTCATATGGAATGTTTCCCGTTTCTCCATCTACAGCAACAGCCATCATTTCATCTAGTTCCTCTTGTGTAAATGGTTCACCTTCTTCCATCATTGCTTTACTTAGATATTCTTTTGTAAGGTAACCTTTGTTTTCTGGGTCCAGAGTCAAAAAAGATTTGAGCAGCTCTTCTGGAGATGCTGGCTGTAACCTATAGCAGTTTTGCAACAAGATTAACAGGTAATTACAAATATGATCTTTTTTTGTAAAAAAAAAAAAAAAAAAAAAGCTTTAAAATAAAAGGAAAATGATATACTGGGAGAGCAGATGTATAAGGAAATTGCCACTGAAGCATGTACTCCATTGCAATTAAATTAAATTAAATAAATTATACTACAGTAATACTTTCAAATACAGATTTTTTTATTATTATTAACTGTACATTTAGATGGTTCGTTCTCTAGAGTCTACAACGAACCGTTATTTCTTAATACTGTATTGAAATTTATAATAAACAAAATTTTGTAAAATTAACACAAATCCTATATTCTACGAAAATGGTACAAACAATTAACTGTTATTACTACACACTGTAATTTATCAGGCTGTTAGTAAAAACTATTACCCACTAATACTAAATAACTGAACATCTTGAGTTTTCAAAAGTTGGTTTAACGCTGGCATCCATTGAAGAAATAAGCTTCGGTAAATTCCAGAAACCACACTTCCGGCATCAGCGTTCCACTTAGTTATTTGTATCTCGTCCGTTTAGGGTATCTTGTCTCATTCCTTAAATGGTTTGCTGTGTTCCGGCAGGTTGCTGGCTATGCTGAAGCCGATACCGCTCCTTGGCTGCATCTGACACAGCATCTGCCAGCTTGTCGAGTTCATTCAGGAGGAGGTTGTCTTTCATAATTTCCTTGACAGTTTTCCCCATGAGCTTCATTCTGTACTGTTTGATTTGATCATCGACTAGAGCACATTCAAACAGTTTATGTTCAGGTGTTCCTGGAGATCCGCACGCTCATAAATCATTCTCTGTCCTATTGATCCTATGAAGATATGTTTCATACGGTCCATGACCGGTGAGGAAATGTATTAACCCTCGGGATGGATTGAAGTGCTTCATACGTATCCTCTCTCTGATGTCAGGAAGAATTTCAAATACTCTCCTTCCTGTTTCCGAATTGTTCCACTGCTGTTGCCATTCATTCAAAATACAATTTTTGATATCTATCTTCTTGGTTGCCACTTGACCCAGGATTTCTGTTATCTTGTGTAAGTTTCCTTTTCGTAGCCAGTAACAGGCTGCTCTTTTTCTTATTTCCAGATCTAAAGGACATATTCCGAGAATGACTGTAAGTGCATCAGTTGGGGTACTTCCGAATGCGCCTGTAAGACGCAAGAGAATTCCTCGTTGCATTCGTCTGATATCCCTTGCAGGTTTAACCAATCTTAACCTATGTGCCCATGTGCTCGCTCCATAACTTGCAATAGCTGTGGTAATGGCACCATGATACAGCCTTATAGTCGGCAGTGGGATTAGAAATCTTCTTTGCCCAATGCTAATTAATTTGTTCATTGCTGCAGTCGTTCTTTGGCATATATAGTCAATGTGATCTTTGAAATTCCTATGTTCATCCAGAACAACTCCTAAGTATCTTACTGTTTTGCGTCTTTTAATTGAATTTTCTCCAAGCTTCACAGTGGGGTTGCGTTTCAGTGTTCCTTTCATCAAAATGTATTGGGTTTTTGTTGTGATAGCTGGAGCTTAACTTTTTTACACCAGCATTCCATTACTTTCATTATTTCTTTGGTGTTTGTCTCGAACTCTCTTCTATTATTTCCTCCAACCAGCAGCAAGATATCATCTGCGAAGGCAACGATTCCTTCAAGCTCTGCCAGACCCATGAGTCTGTTAAGGACAGGTTCCAGAGCAATATCCCAGAATTCTGGGCCACATACTGAACCTTGTGGACATCCTTTTGTGAGATGCTTTGTCAGTTTCTGACCAGAGCTCTGAAGTGTTGCAGTTCTTCCGCGACAGTAGTCTTTGAAGCTATCATACAACACTCGTGGGCATCCTAACTCCCTTAGTCGGGCGAACATACTCGGCCCACCATAAGTTATCAAAGGCGCCGCAAATGTCGATACATATGCCAATGACATATTTTTTGTTTGTCGAGTTGACTATCCTCTGAACTTCATTTATCGCATCCTCTGTTGACCTGCCTTTCCGGAAGCCGAACTGCTGCTGATTTATACCTTTCAATAATCTGAATTCTTTAATTCTTTTACATAGTAATTTTTCTTGAATTTTCCCAAGTGTATTTAGCAGGCAAATTGGTCTGTAAGACTTTGGTAGTGTAGGGTCCTTATCTTCTCCTTTCCTTATAATTTTTATGCTTGATGTTTTCCAACTATGAGGTATCCTTCCCTGCAGCAAGCAGGCGTTCAGCAATTCGGTAAGGTAGGGAACTATTTGCTGACTTAAGGCTTGCAAGACTTCTGCTGTTATCCCATCAGGTCCTGGTGCTTTATTTCTCTTCAGCGCGCTTATTGCGGTACTTACTTCCTCTTGAGCGAATAGTAGAACCACCATGTCGTTTTCATATTCGTTATTCATTAGTTGCCTCATGAGTTTGTGTTCCTCTGAATCGGACTCCTGCTGGTCGTCCGGCAAGAGCGTTTTCAGCAGAAGTTCCGCCGATCCCTGCCAACTGCTTGTCATACTTCCATCTCCTTTCCTGAGCGTAGAAAAAATAGTAGGTGATTTTATCTTCTGCGCAGCTAGCTTGTACAGAAGTCCCCATGGGTTTAATAACAAGTTTTTGCTTATGTATGTCTCCCAGCTGGTTAGTCTAACATCCTGGAATGTGTAGGGATTGAAGGGTTTATTCATAACTTCCAGATTCAGTTCGAAAATAGTCTGCTCTAACGATATTCCTCGATCATCCCTGATCTTACTGTGCCAGAGTGGAGATTTAGCATTGGCATCCATTGTGTATACTACTGGTCTGTTTCCCATTGTTTCTTCGATTTCCCTCATTTTTTCAAGGTATCCATCTATTTCGTCACTATATTGAAAGTACAATTCTTTCATTATGTGTTGTTATTTCAACGCAGGTAACGTTATCATTACATAACTGGGCAATTTTCGTGACTGTATAGGTCCTGTTAAGTACAATTATAGCAATTATACTGAAAAAATAGAAAATTCGTATATCTTATATATAAAAATCAATGTTTGTTTGTTCGTCTTCTATGCATTCCTATACCATTTATCAGATTGCAATGAAACTTTAGAGAGTTTTCGAGTGTGCGTCTGCGAAGGTTCCTATGAAAAAAAATTCCAAAAAGTCACCCCCTATTCCCCATAACACCCCATAATTTAGGCAAAACCACATTTTTTATCCGATTTAGATAGGAATTTGTACACTTATACTTTAAAACAAACATAAAAATACTGCCTACAAACGGTTTCCGAATCTTAATCCCCTCGCCCCCTTTTTACCCCCATAATTTTTTCACCCCATAATTTAGGCAATACCACATTTTTTATCCGATTTAGACAGGAATTTGTACACTTATACTTTAAAACAAACAGAAAAATACTGCCTACGTATGGTTTCCGAATATTCATCCCCTCTCCCCATTTCAAACCCCATTACGTTTTTACCCTATAATTTAGGCAAAGCACATTTTTTATCCGATTTAGATAGGAATTTGTACACTTATACTTTAAAACAAACATAAAAATACTGCCTACAAACGGTTTCCGAATCTTAATCCCCTCGCCCCATTTTTACCCCCATAATTTTTTCACCCCATAATTTAGGCAATACCACATTTTTTATCCGATTTAGACAGGAATTTGTACACTTATACTTTAAAACAAACAGAAAAATACTGCCTACGTATGGTTTCCGAATAATCATCCCCTCTCCCCCTTTCCAACCCCATTACGTTTTTACCCTATAATTTAGGCAAAGCACATTTTTTATCCGATTTAGATAAGAATTTTTACATTTATACTTTAAAACAAACAGAAAAATACTGCCTACGTATGGTTTCCGAATATTCATCCCCTCTCCCCCTTTCCAACCTCGTTACGTTTTTACCCTATAATTTAGGCAAACCACATTTTTTATCCGATTTAGATAAGAATTTATACACTTATACTTCGAAACAATCAGAAAAATACTGCCTCCATATGTTTTCCAAAGCGCATCCCCTCTCACCCTTTCCAACTGAAAATGAATGAAACAGCAGTTTAAAATTTATATGTAAATATTTTTTCATTTAATCTATGTGCCTACTCAAGTCCAGTAATAGTGAAGCATTGCCGGGTCAGCTAGTTAAATTATAAAAAAACATCTTTTCTAGCATGAATGACCATTTTCTTAGATTCCATTATAATGAATAGATGTGCCATAGTAAAATTTGCATCAACCTTCAATATAAAACCATCTAAAATGTTATACTTGTTTAATTTTATTTCTTAGTTGAAGAAGGTTGTGTGTCAAATTATGTTTGTTTAGCTTTCTTTATATTTTATAGGGACTCAATATTATCTTCCCAGATTTGTTTAAGTAATAATTTCTTGGTGAAATTGACAACAGAAGTTTCAGAAAGTATAATCAACACAAAGGATGTAATGCATGTAGCCATGCTGAAAAAAAAAAAATGGTTTGTTGCATAAAATTACTGTTTGAGGCTATGACCAACAAATGATGATTGCAACTCTCATGTCAACTCCAGAATATATACTCTAAAGTTTGTGTTTTGTAGGCACGATAACTCAGTTATCAGTGTAGTCTGGCTATAGGTTGCTCCTTTGTAGCTTTTCATTTTAATTTATTTTCATTAGGAAATAAATTTGGATTGTTGAGCTCAGTATTTACAGTGAGGTTACAGAAATAAACATTACGAATAAATTTGAAAATAAACTTTATTTTTTTTTAATAATAATGTGCATACATAAAAAAGTACATTCTGAGAAATATTCATTAGGAAATAATTTTATGTTTCCTTCATTAATATAATTATCAGAATAACGCATCATTAGGAACTACAGTTTGTATTTTAAAGACTGTTACAAATGGTCTACTATAGCAGGATGAAAATTCAGCTCCCATTGAAGATCAGCAAGTGCATGGCAGAACTGCTTTAAATGAGGTGCATCTGCATCTTCACATTGTTTATAATACTTACCATTTATTAACTAAAGTAAATCTAATATTATAATAAGCAACTGTGAAAGCTATGATGTTGTCTGTCACGGCATGATGTCACTTTATGGCGTCATGCTCTACGCCATTATTCTTGGCAATGCACGTTATTTAATAACATTTCGATGCGTCCGCGAATATATTAACTGACAGAACACTGAAATAAAAGTATGAATTGCGTTAAAATAGACATGTCAATCATTAGATGCTTATATTTACGTAATATTCTTTTGATATGTAGAAGTATTCCTTAAATATAGATATGTAAGATAAAAGCTTTGTGTTTCGAGCATCAATGTAGCGAATGTTTTGGTTAGATTGTTACTTAGCATACACAAGAATTACAACTGTCATTTGACGTTAAAGCAGAGGGCATGAATAATTTAGTTTTTTAAAAAATAATTTAAACTGTGTCCTATTATTGAAATTATTAATTCGTATGAACGGAAATAGTTGCACACTGATCCGATCTGTGCATCCTACACTACAATTAAAACAATTATTACGTGGCGCAATGTACGTTTATAGGATTTATATTAATTTCCTTTGTTGTAACTGTGTAATATTACTGAGCCTATTATTTCAGCAACTGTGTCAACCATTCAAACGATTTAATACCGGTCTGAATCACGGATAACAACAAAATATCTAAAAACCCTTGAAGACTTTTGATCAAATTTATATCGCGTTACATTAATGCCACTAAAACGCGATACAGTTCATGTATTAATATGCGTGAGATTGAAGTATTATTGGTCTGGCGGCAAGCTTATCGTAGTATGTGGTTAGGTTGAAATGCAACCTAGACCCGGATGGAACTGAAACCTTTTGCTACAGCGCAAGGCACGAGGAATTGCACTGAATTTTATTTTATAACAATTCTATTTAGTTAAGAAATTGCTAAGACATGAATTGCCAGAACATTGAAAGAAAAGTATGTAATGCATTTAAATTGGCATATTAATTATCAGATTTTTTTACTGAAATTATTACATGGTTCGAATGAAAGAAGTTCCAAATTGATCGCGATATATGTGGCCTAAACCACAATTAAATATTACGTAGCATAGCGTAAGTTGTTAAGATTTATTTTTAGTATCCTTCTTTCTCACTGGGGTCATTATTTCAGCCGATGTAAGGTGTCTCAGCCTTTAAAAAGCGATATTCATGACAGGTATTAAGAAAGAAAAATGTCAGAACCTGTGAAGGTTTGGTATCAAGTTTATATCGCGATGCATGATGACACTGACATGCGATACGAAGAATGTATTAATTCGCTCGTGATTGAAGCTTTGCTTTTCTATCAGCAATATTAGCGCAGATTGTGGTTAGGCTGAAATGCTACCTGGACCAAATTAACAACTGAAGCTTTTTGCTACACCACAAGGGACAACAAATTACAATGAGCTTTATTTTATAACAATTCTATTTAGTTAAGCAACTGCAGAGAAATAAATTACCATAACACTCCGTTAAACCCGTCATTTTTGACGGGCTTTGGGGCTACTAAGATTTATAATACTGCATCCTTATAATTATAGGTAGGTATATAAAATTAGGCATTAAAGTCGTGTCAGTGAAATTAATTTCAAATTCAAGTCGCGTCTCTGGAACACATCCTTCCTGGGTGTCTCACAAGCGGTGAGCCATGCGAGGGTGGTGGGGATGGAAGGAGATTCACCCGGCCGCACCAACTCACGATTTGCAAACAAAAGGTTGTAAGGGAGCGTCCATAAACTACGTGGCTCGGCTGAGGAGGGGGGGAGGGGTTGGGTAGAAAGCTACGTTGGGCTATGTGGGGGTGAGGGGGAGGGGATTTCAGAGCCAATCCACTTAGCTTTTGATTCATATTATTTGTCACATTTAAAATAAGGTACAGAAAACACAACAGCATGTGAATATTTATTTTAGTTATTTGATTATGTATGTAATTTATGATAGTTTTACCAGATAAAATAGTACAAAATGTCTTCTGGAATCAACAGGCGAAAAAAGCTACGTGCAACGCGGAAGGGAGAGGGGGTATAGAGGCAAACATCACGTCAAGCTACATGGGGGATGGGGAGGGTCAGTTGAGGAAAAAAATGGAACCACGTAGTTTATGGACGCTCCCAAATGCGTGGTTAATTAGCCGTTAGCCACAGCCAACAATGCCGCAAGACGAATGAGTGATGGTACGTGAGGGCCTTTGTTCACATTATTAACAACATAAGACGTTTATTGTGCAAAAAGCGCAAGAGTGACGTCATCACGACATTCAGTCCAAGTGTATTATGTTTTTGTTTGTACCCAAATTTTACATAAATAATTAAAGACTAAAAATTACTATGCTAACATTACAATCATTATAATTTACATACATTCGATATTATCCAATAGCCCAAATTCGTCCACTGCTGGACGCCATCTATCCTGTTATCTGACGGATGTTACTAATATTATATTATAACTAGCATTTGCCCGCTGCTTCACGCGCGCGTGCCTTGGCAGGTGTAGAAATTATTTACCGATTTTATTCTCTTATCAGAAAGGCATGAACTGTTAATATATTCTGAATAGTTTAGTTTGTTTCGGTTAATACGTTAGGTTCGGTTTTCATACTGATGTCAGAGAGTTGTTTTATTCATATTTTAACGTGATGCAATTGATTCAATAGTAGAAAAGGTTCCTGAAAAATTAACAGTAGTAATTCGTGGTTGTAATTATTGTGCGAAGTATAAACATTTATTGTTTAGAAAGGCTTTCACGGTTCAAACGACATTCTTTCTTCTGTGCGCTTTCAGAAGCTATGGATTTAGCGTATAGAACCCGGTTATAGGTCAATCGCTTTTCTCGGTGCAGGTTACTTTCATTTGCTCTAGCTATTTCATCTCGTTCTCTTTGACGTTGCAGACGATGTTGTCGGTCTATTTCACTCTCATTTAGCCGATTTCGGCGACATCTTTTAGCTGCAGAAGTTGACCCCGACAGATTAGATCTCTTTCGCAAGGGCATATCATAAACTTTTATACTTACCCAACTCACAGCACTAACAATTAAAACGTTTTCACAGCTGCAATTATCACTATGCGTGAACTTTGGCTGCGAGTATATAGATGATCATAAACTTGGTTACAATATAGAATATCTGTGGTAGTAATAAATAATATTATTTCTGAAAGCAATATTTAACTCAGCTAAAACATAATATTTTTAAATGTTGATATGGAGGATTCCACGTTAACCGTGGTACCGAAAATTTAAATGGATATATAACAGTTGTAACGTTAAGAAAGCTGATATTATAATCATTATGTGTAATTTTTTTGGCGATTTTATGTGTAAACTTTGCCTGGGATTATGTAGCTAGGTATAAGCTTTGTTAAGGATGTATCTGTGGATATAATGAAAAAATATTGTTTCCATGATACTTAACTAAAAAAGTTTATTTTTAAATGTGGATACCGAGGATTGCAACATAATTTATGTAAATATAGCAGTAATCTACGACTTAGTCCTCTTGGAAGTGTGCTGAAATATAAAAATTCGTTACCAATAATCACAGCATCTCAATTTTTCTGATTTATTTATTTTTTGTTGTTTGGATATTGGTTTTATTTTATGTTGATACACCATCAATTATTCCTGCTTTAAAATAGAAATTTACGTGAATTGGAGCTACTCTTGATTTCAAATCGTCGTATCATTACTGTCATTATTTCAGTCAGATATAATTAATCCAAAAATGTCGAGATGTGATCATGGTACAGTTTATGTAGTAACGTGCATGTAACTGAAACAATTATTTCTGAGTGGCAACATTATGGCAAGTTGTGAATCGCTTGAAATACAACCTGACAGCTGATATGATGCTTTGTTATAGGCCTAAGAGACGATGCCTGCAGCTCTATAATCTACGCGGTGTAGCATTAGGATATGAAACATTTTTAATTTATGTTTCTTTCAATATAGCCGTATTTTCTCTGTAATTATTCCAGTCGCATGTAAGTACCTGGCGAAACAACAGCCTGGACCAGATGACAATTGACTCGTTTTGTTTAGCATCAGGCATAACGGGTTTAGTTTTAAAATTTATGCGGTGTAGAATAGAATTTTAGGATGCCTAGTTATATTTGAAATAAAAATTCGTTACCAATAATCACAGCATCTCAATTTTTTCTGATTTTTTTATTTTTTGCTGTTTGGATATTGGTTTTTATTTTATGTTGATACACCATCAATTATTCCTGCTTTAAAATAGAAATTTACGTGAATTGGGGTTAATCTTGGTTTCAAATCGTCGTATCATTATTGTCATTATTTCAGTCAGATATAATTAATTCAAAAATGTCAAAATGGATCACGGTACACTATATGTACTAATGTGCATGTAACTCAAGCAATTATTTCTGAGTGGCAAAATTATCGCAAGTTGTAAATCGATTGAAATGCAACCTGGACAGTGATGGCAGCTGATATGCTTTGTTATAGGCCAAAGGGACGATGCTTTTAGCTTTATAATTTACGCGGTGTAGCATTAGGATATGAAAATTTTTTATTTGAGTTTTTTTTAAATATATCCGTATGTTCTACGTAATTATTTGATTCGCATGTACCTGAATTTTCGGATGCCTAGTTATATTTGCACGTTATAGCCACGAGACATATTAATCGAATAAAGTACTTCCAAATATGTGCAATTCCGCACAAGTCATTATGAAAGAAGTATGTTTTATTACTTGCTGATATTTATAATAGCTGTTTTTCAGACATCGCTCTTCGAGAAAAAACTGAATTTCGTATTATGTATTGGCTTATTGTGGCTGTATTGAACAGCGTTCACGTAGCAATTTTGTTCCAGAGACAAACTGTATAACAGTCTACCAGAGACAATACATGTCTTCAATATTAGTAATATAACTTTTTCGTAATTCAACAGACCTGTTACGATTCAAGTAAATGCTGATTATACTTGATTCACGTATTCTTTTTATTCTGAAGTACTGCGCTCCAGAAAAATGAATCGCAGAAGTAAAAAAAAAAAAAAGGGAAATCCTAAATTTTGTCAGGTCTCTTTATGAAAGGAGTGACCGTCTGAATGTGTATAATTATCTGTGGTCTACAGTTTCACATTTCTGAAGTTGCTTCTTCCCATGGTACATATTAGTCGTTAGCTACTTCTGCAGATGTTGATCAGCAATATTAGCTTTAAAAATTTGGATACACCATGCAAATTGATGCGGTAGTTTTTGCGTTATTAGAGATCAAGCCTTACTACAAACGTAGCTTGCTTACAGATTTATAATAGTATAGATTGTGAAAGTATATTTGTTTGGATGTTTGTCCTTTATTCAACTTCAAACGGCTGAATGAATACTACTGAAATCAAATTAAAAAATGATATTAGTCGTAGAATAAGAAATAGTATACTTTTTACAACCGCGAATGACGTCGCGGGTAACAGCTAGTAAACTTAAGGTGGGTCAAGTAGATGGTTCGTTCGTATTATTTTTTTATTAATTACTAGCTTTGCCCGGCATGCGCCTGCAATGCCTATTTTTCTTTCTTAGTGGGTATAAAATAAATGAAAGTATATGAGTTTTTGTGCATTAATTAAATTGGAAAAAGTTTATTCTAGTGCTTTAAAATTCTGATGTTTTACCCCTTTTAATCGCATTGTAATAAACATGCTCTGTCGCCATCCACTTCGGCAGATTTCCCTATCGTTTTGGAGATACATGCAAAACACGAAAAATTTGTGTTAAGAGAGGTGGAGGGGGAGAGCGGGTGAAGTTATCTAAACTAAATGTAAACTTCATTTTCACTTATTTTAAAGGAAAGTTCCTTCGATATCGAATAAAAAATGTAAATTTGTGTGTCGCCACAAAAACTTTAAAATAACTTTATAACATTCAAGTTAGAATTCCTTGATCAGCAATTGGCCGATCGGCTTCGGTCCAGCGCTGTTTCACAGGAAATTTTATGTACTCTAAGGAAATCTCAATCTACTTTGGCCAATTTCTCCACCGTTTTCGAAATATTTGCAAGATCTGATTGGTTTTAAGTGTAAATTTTGGGGAAGTGGGTCGGTTTTTTTTTTAAACCAAATGTAGACAGTATTTTTCCTTTGTTTTAATGTATACATGAGCAAAGTTCCATCCAAACCGAATAAAAACAGTGCGTTTGTGTAAAGAACATTGGATATTAATAGGAGAAGGGGTAAAGGGGTAGAGGGTTTAGATTTTTGTAAACCAAACATGGACAGTATTTTTCTGTTTGCTTTAAAGTATATGTGTGTAAGTTCCTTCAAAATCTGATAGAAACTGTAGTTTTGTATAGAGAACATTTCCAAAATTAATTGGGTGGAAAGAATGAGAGGCGTTGGGTTTCCGAAAATCAAATTTAGACAGTATTTTTCTGTTTGGTTTAATGTATATGTGCGCAAAAGAACACCTAAATCGGATGAAATCTGTGGGTACATATAAAGAACATTTACAAAAATAAGGTGGTTAAAAGGGGGAGAGGGGTAGCGTTTCTGAAAGGGGATGCGCGAAACGATCAGGGAACTGTGTGAAAGGGTCAACATCCTTGAGACTCGGCCTGTAGGTGCTCTGCCTAAAGACGCTCAGCCTGTGGAGGTTGTGCCTGATGAGGCTATGCCTGTGAAGGTTGTGCTTGTGGAGTCTGTGGAGGCTCTGCCTTTGGAGGCAGAAAGTAGAGATGGCGGTCTAAGTGAGGAGGGTGAGAAGGATGTAGGGGAACTGATAACAGGTGTTAGGGGAAATATGGTTAACAGGATGAAGAAGCTAGAAACTACAGAAATTGTGGGCAGAAATAGGTTTTCCCTGTTACCAGAGTCAGATGGAGAAGAGCCTCGTTCAGATGTAGGAGTAGGTAAGGTGCAGCATCTCTATAGGTATACAGGCGTATAAGGAAAAAATAGGAAGAAAAATTATCTGTTTTTGGGCAGTAGCCAAGGGAGAGGTGTAGGCCCTCTTCAACAGGATTAATTAGGCACAGGCTACCAGGTCACAAGTTTTTTCAAACCCAGTGCAACATTAGAGTAGGTTATATAGGATAATTTTGTAGGGATTTCACTTAAGTAGTGATAGTGGGAGGTGTGGGAAATATACTGATAGGAATACAAGTTATAGTATAGAGAGTGATCTGAGGACGGGGATAAAGATGGCGCATCATACCAGAGTGGAACTCAGCAAGTTTGACATGATCGGTAACAGTTGTTCCACGCTGTGAGGCGGGTAAATGTGGAAACAGAGATGCTACTTGACATTAGTTCTGTTTAGGAGGTTGTGTCTGTGAACACCAATGGTAGATGGGGTTTTACCAGGCATGGCCTACACCTAAATAGAAGGGGGAGGGAGTACTTTCTGAGTTGTTAGCTAAAGGTGTAAGGGAGCCCACTTCCAGCTATGATGGGGTCAGGACTGTTTCTTTTTTTAGGTTAGGGATAAAAATAGGTGATCAAAGAGATACTGATTGTAGATGCACTATGGGAAAAAACAAATGGTAAAGAAACAGATGAAGCTATTGAAATAATAACGGAATTAGGTACAACTGCAAAAACCTAAAGATTAATGCTGGAAATACCACAAAGCTAAAAGTAAGGGTGTTATTAGTAAACTGTAGAAGTATTATGAACAAAGTGATAGAATCTGCAAACTTAATAGAGATAAATGAACCACAAGTGATTACAGGGGTAGAGTTTCGGTTAAAAGATGGAGTACTAGACAATTAAGTTTTCCCTAAAGATTACAGAGTGTACCGCAGAGAGAGAGGGGCAATACTTAACAAAAATTACTATGGTTCTCTAGTGTTCATACATCATGATCATGAATTACTAGGACTAGATTTTTGGGGTAGTAAAAAAGAAAAAAATCAAGGTATTGGCTGCTTACCATAGTGGAAGTATGAATGATGGAGATGAGATTCTTGGAGAGAAACTAAATTCACATTCAAAGTTCAGAGGTGAGCGTATAATGGTTATTATTGGAGGGGATTTAAATTTACTAGGTATCATCTGGATAGGAAATAAGATCAATGGCACTATGGAACAGAGATCTGCAAATACCTTAGGAAGGGAAGGAGGTTTTATGCAAGTGGTAGAGCAAACTAAGAGGGGACCAAATATGCTGGATATCTTTCTAATAAAGCCTAACGAAAATCTTGGAGGGTGTCAAGTAACTGAAGGAATAAGTGATAACAATGCAGTACTGATGGATATTTGAGGATTTAATAAACCAATGGCCAAAATAGAAGGGAGAAATAGGCATAATTATAAAAAGGCACAGACTTTAGAATTAAAGAGATATTTCAGGAGTAGGTTCAGCAAATGGAAGGATAGCACAAGTACAATGGAGGCGAAATGGCAAGAGATTGAGGAGATAACAAAAAAAGGTTAGAATTTTTTTTTTATTCCAAAACAGAAAATAAAGAGAAGTACAGAACCCACATACTACAATAGGGAGGTGAGAAGGTTAAAGAGGCTAGTGAGAAGCGAACACAACAGAGTTAAGAGACAGGAACACAATAGGGAATACTTAAAACAACTAAACAAACAATTAATAAGAGCAAAGAGAGAAGCAAAGGATGGGCTTATGAAGAATATTATTGGTGCAGGATGACAGAAATTTCTATGGCTATTTTTTAAAACTGAGGGAAAGGGAAGGTATTCAGACTATTGTAGATAAGAATGGAGTTGAGTCACTGAGGATTTTAAAATTGCAGAGATTCTGAGTTACTGGTTTAGTGAGACAACTAAGGACTATCATCCTGTGATGGGAGGGAATGAATCAGAGGAGAGTCTCCATAAAAGTATAAATGAGAAGACTACAAAATTTGAAATAGATTCTCAGGAAATTATGAAGGAACCCAGAATACTAAAAAACGTAAAGGTGCTGGTGTAGATAATATTACTACAGATGTATTGAGGGCTATAATATGGTAACTTACTTTTGAAATTTTATTTAAAAAGAGTCCTGAGTCTTCTTGCTTTCTAGAGGATTGGAAGAGAGCGATAGTAGTACCAGTTCACAAATAGGGTTGAAAATTACAGGCCAATTAGTTTGACATCAGTGATAGGCAAAATGATGGAGATATTGATTTGCAACTATACCAGAAATGTCTGCGAGGAAACAAACTGGTTGTCAGAATGACAACATGGCATTAGGTAAGGATATTCACGTGAATCTCAGATGGTGGGTTATATGCAAGATATTTCAGATCAATTGGACAAGGGAGGCCAATTTGATAGTGTGGCACTAGATCTTTCTAAGGTAGCCTAATTGACAGAGTGAGCCACAGGATGGTTTTAAATAAACTGAAATCTATTGGACTGGATGAAAAAGTTACTTGCTGGCTAGAGGAATTCTTAAAAGCCAAAAAGCAAACTGTTACAGTAGGAAACACATTATCAAAAGAGGTGGAAGTAAATATAGGAGTGTCACAGGGTAGTATATTGGGACCATTGCCATTAATTATTTTAATGAATGACTGTGTTGATGGATTATGGTCAGGATTTAGGGTTTTGTAGATGATATAATGGTATACAATAGGATAAAACAGGTGAAGGCTGTTAACAGCTGCAAGGTAACTTGGATTGAATATCTAAACAGGTAGGTGAGCATGGATGATGATAAATGCCAATAAGAGTCAGCTTATTAGGTAGGCACATAAAAAAAATTAAATGATTATTATATAGGGTGGGGTCAGAATTGCTTGCTGAAAGTCTGAAATGTAAATACCCTGGCATAATATTTGATAACAAACTTAACTGTACAGAGCACATTGGGCAGGTGGTAGGAAAAGGTTACAAAATCCTTCATGTACAGGACAGGGTGAAGAGAGGATGTACCAGAGAAGTTAGGGAATTGTTTTACAAAACTTTGGTCAGGCCATTGGTTGAATATGGTAGTGTAATTCGGGACCCACATTTTGGTTATGAAACACAGGAGTTGGAGGGTGTGCATAGAAGAACAGTTTGAGTTGTATTGTGCAATTTTATTGCAGGACCCAGTCAGTAAATGATATGATAAGGGAGCTGGACTTGGATTCATTGGAGGAAAGGAGGAAGATGAAGAGAGTGCTGGGAATGTACAAGGCATTTGTTGGTGATGAGGCTTGGAGGGATATTGGTCAAAGAATTAGGAATAGTGCATGGAAGGGGAAAGGCGACCATGACCACAAGCTGGCGCTCGATTTCATGCGTAAGGAAGTTGGAAAATTTTATTTACTTGATAAGGATTTCAGGAATTGGAACAAATTACCAAGAGAAGTGATGAATAATTTACCAAAAACGCTTAATGAATTTAAAATTAAAATTTGTAAATGGAAAAAGTAAATGGGGAGGAATTTAACACTTCAGTCATAAAAGAAAATTTAGTTAGAAATAATATAAAAAGGTGTAATTAGATGACATGGGGAATTGCCACCGGAGCATTAGCACCATCGCAATTAAAATAAATAAAACCAAATGTAGACACTATTTTTCTGTTAGTTTTAATGAATACGTGCCAAAGCTCTGTCAAAATTGGATAAGCACTGTGAGTATGTATAAAGAACATTGACAAAAATTAAGGAGGTGGAAAGGGGGAGAGGGATTGGGTTTACGCAAAACAAATGTATACAGTATTTTTTCTGTTTGTTTTAAAGTATAGACCGGTGAAATGTTTCATCGATATCGGACAAAAATTGTGGGTGTGTACAAAAAACATTGATAAAAATTATGGAGGAAGGGAAAGCGGGACAGGGGTTGGTTTTCTGAAAACCAAATGTTAACAGTATTTTTATGTTTATTTTATAGTTTACTTCTGCGAAGTTCCATCGAAATCGGATAAAAAATGTGGTTTCGTATTAAATTAAGGGTTTTAAAGAGGTACTAGGGGTGATTTTCGAGATTTTTTTGTCATTAACCTTCGTGTGCACACAATAACTCACCAAAGTTTCATCCAAATCGGATGAATGGTATAGAAACGCATAGAAAACGAACATACAAACAAATAAACATTCGTTTTTATTTATAAGATTCTTTGGTCCGTTTTCTTTTGTGTAGACTTCTTAATCTTCAAATCGATTAGTTATTAAACTAAAATCTCTTTTTTGCTTGTAGGCACCAGTTACACCAGCAAATACCTTCAACAACATGTATCAGTCGATTCTGCTAGCAGAACAACAACTAATTTATTACTGGACGTTGGCATGCATTTACATTTTGTCTATCACGCTTGAAATTAATGGGATATCCTCTGAATCCTAATGAAATATACAATTTTAAAAGTGACGAAAAGCTTGAGGCTAATAGAGCCTTCTGATGTGAATGGCTTACCCGTGGTTTTTCTACTTAACTGTAGCAAAAGGACATTTACGTCGAATATGTGTTTTGTTTTGGCCTCAGATGAAGTGCGGTGTACAAGGACAATTTATTGTTTCTCCTTTTCTCAAATATCAAAAGTATCATGAAGCTGCACAATTATTATTATTATTATTATTAAAAAAAGATCATGTTGCAAGCGGACAGAGTGTTCATGAATCTTTGAAAACTGCATATCACGTGGCAATTGAAGAAAAGCACGTGAAGCTTTAATCAGTTGTATCAACAATTTTATATTGCGGACAGCATGATCTTCCACTTCGCGGGAAAGTCGATGAGCGTTCTGTTTTCACAGAAGTGCTACATTTTTTAATTGACTCTGGGGACGAGATTTTGAAAAATCATCTAGAGTCGGGAACAAAAACCGCCTTGTACATATCGCATCAGATTAAAAATGAGTTGATAAAGATTTTTTGCGATGTTCTGAAAAGCAAAGTTTCCGAGTTTCTGGTTCTCACTTGCATATAGTTACTTGTGTGTACATTGGTGGCAGATCAGGTCACTCCTGCCATGAAATAATCGTCCACATATGTTGCACCTGATTGTGGATGGCGGACGCGGTAGGGTTTGTCGCGTTTTCTGTCTATTACGAACTGCAACTGCCCGACTTCGCTGTTCTTCCTCGAAAGTGTGACAGTGCTAGAGGTGGTTTTACGCCAGAGATCGCGGTCTTCTGCGAGGCAGTCCCAGTTGTTCAGATCTATGTTTGTGCTTTTTAAACTGGTCTTTATATCGCTTCAGATGAGCACCACGAGGTCTTTTGCCAGTGCTGACCTCATTGTATAAAAATTGGCTACGGAGTCTGCTGTTACTCATTCGCTGAACATGTCCAATCCATCTGTATTGGTTACTAGCCTCGTACCCGCGACTTCGTACGCGTGGATTAAGAATTTTTTTGCCAGAATTAAATATAGTAAGTTGTTGGTAACGAAGGATTAGTCCCAAACAATATCGAGTCGGCATAATATGACAGGAAAGCTATCGCTATATCATTCTACCGTCGAACCTGCCTCTTGAAGAGAATTAATTTCCAACATATTTCTGTCACTATTCGATAACATCTCAAACTTTCGTGACTACAACTGTTAATCATACTGGAAAAAATATCCTGTGCCCTTCATACAGATTTCCTTATAAAATTCCATCACAACGATATAGCCATTTGGTCGTCATAACGTATCAAAAAAACAGAGACTTACATCCCTAATTAATTTAATTTAATTTAATTGCAATGGAGCACACGCTCCGGTGGCAATTTCCCTACACACCCAACTTCCCCCTATCCTACACTCACCTACATTTGCCCTCTACAAATTTTAACTTTAAATTTTTTAACGTTTTCGGTAGGTTATTCATCATTCCCCTTGGTAACTCATTCCAATCCCTGACACCCTTACCTAAAAAAGAAAATCTTCCCACACCCTTGTGCCTGAAATCGAGTGCCAGCTTGTGGTCATGGTCATCTTTTCCCTTCCATGAACTACTTTTCATACCTACTGCAATATCTTTCCATGCCTCATTGCCAGTATATGCCCTGTACACTCCCATTAACCTCCTCATCCTCCTCCTGTCTTGCAATGAATCCCATTCCAGCTCCTTTATCATATCTGTCACTGGTTCACACTTACACACTGACTGCGAACAAAACCTGAGGGATCATTATAACGTAAAAGAGTATACACCTACAAAATTGCAAGAATACCTACGATTTGCCTCGCATTGCACCCCTAACTTTCTAATATCTACGGCTTAACATTCAATCCGAATAACCTACGGCCCAGGCCTCACTCTTACGATGAAAAACAATTTTTAAAAATCTTGTCCCCGACGGAGAATCGAACCGGAGACCACGACGTTCGTAAGCCAGCGCTTTAGCCACTCAGCTGCCAGGGCACTACGCGGAAACTCGGTACGGAGTCGTCCACATCCAAAGTGTCTGTCTACCGCCGTATTTCGAAGTTATGAGACAAATGTGTTATTTATACAGACAATTTTTCAACCAAATGTAGACAGTATTTTTCTCCTTGTTTCAAAGGATAAGTGTGCAAAGTTTCATCGAGAACGGATAAAAACTGTGGATTTGTATGAAGAACAAACAAACCAACAAACCAACAAACAAACAAACATACAGTCATCTTTATATATAAAGATTGATGATGAGAGCTTCAATTCTGCACATTTTTGCTCTTTTTAATACTGTAACGTTGGACACATAATCATCCCATTAGACGTTCATTATGGAACGAAGTTTTTCTGGCGAAATAACTCCATTTTCTTAATGTCATCGCGGTAAAGCGTCCATGTCTCACATTCGTACAGTAATACGCAGGAAACAACAGCTCGGTACACCAATAAGGTAGTAATCTTGATTTAAATAAACTTGTTGGTCGAGGATTCGATGTCTGTGCTGCAATGGCTATTCATGTAGGATGTATTCAGAAAATAAAGTATCCCATAGCCGTATTTTTTCCACTGTGCAAGCCAAATAATGAATATTGTCATCAGTGACTTGAACGATGTCAGTTAGGTGAAAAATGCTGCTCGGACGACAAATGACATCATTTTTTTTTTTTTTTAGAGTGAGTATACTGCGGCGAAATAAAACTCTTCTGTGAACGGAAAAGTGTAATAGTGTAAGAAAATTTTCTATAACCTTTATTTTACTATTGTATGAGTTTTATAAGAACTTTCACACAAGGCACCAAACTCGATAACGAAAACCAATGCATATCAGCTCAACACTACTGTGACAACTCCAACATACATTGTGACGTTACAAGTATGTTCTGCCTATTACGCCAAACTCGAACTCGTATGCAACCAGTCACAACAAATAATAAGAATATAAAACCAATACACAATCACATAAATAACTTAACGGACATGCTTCAAATTCATAGTTATAGAGATAGCACGAAAAATTTGCGAAGAAGTGGATTTTGAATTTAAAGGTGACAAATTAAAGGAAATTAATAGTGACAAGGCAGATTTACAGAACAAATCAACTCTCTGAAAACACTTTTTTCAGAATATCTTTATTGATCCCATATTTAGTAGTTTCCATCATTTCTTCTCTGAGAATACGATTTTACTCTACACATAAGCATTTTAGTTTTTATAGCTATACCCAGAAAGTAAGAAAATTTATAGCCATGGCAAATCTTTAGGAGTTGTTGTTTTTTTTTTTTTTTTTTTTTTACTGCCCAACCTACCACGTGGTACGAGATGTTCAAGACAGATGAAATGAGTGTCGCGGCCTTAAATGAATCTTTTATTGAATACGCAGATTTTATTGCTCAGGCCCCTTCGTTTTACCCAGCTGTATGCGAGGCAATGAATATTGGTCTAACTATTACATCTACTAATTGTAGCATTGAAATGTTATTTAGTACGTTACAACGAGGTCAAGACGTGGCATCGGTCAACAATTTAAAACGCAAGATTATACCTTTAATGCATACTCAGTGTTCATAGGAAAATGGTAGAGGAAGACACTAAATTTATTGACAAGGTGTTGAAAAATTATGGAAAACAACCTAGACGCGTTCAGTTATTATTCAAACAATTTAATAATAAAATTTTTATTTCTTAATCTTTTTCTGTATATTTTCTATCTTGGCAGCGGAGTGCAAGTGCACCCCTTGCAACAACCTCCCTGCCCCCATGCTGAATTGCAAAGATTCGTAAGTTTTGAGTTCATCATATTTATGCTATTATATAAACTGTAAAGCCATACCGGGGTGTTAGGGTTTGGGAGAGGCTATACTAGCCTTTTCCAACCAATTGTCAACCTCTCCTTCACGTGGTGCACCCTGTTTGCACGGACGAGGCTCTGGCGACTGAAAGATTCCCGGTATAAGGAATCACCCACTGCTAGCCAACGGCCTCCGAAAGGAGGGCGGAAGAGCGGGGAGAGGTTCAGGGCACCCTCTTGCCCTTGGAGTTGGAAACGGCCCCTAAAGGCGGATGAATCAGAAATGATCAACGGCATGGGGATGCAGAAGGCAACGGGAAACCACTGCATTAAAGACCCAAAGGGTATCCCGAGGACATGTAATCCTCTCAAATTACATATATCATGATGGCTTCTTCCTGGGTAAAATATTCCGGAGGTAAAATAGTCCCCAAATCGGATCTCCGGGTGGGGACTGCTCAAGGAGGAGTCATCAGAATGGATAGAAACATTCTATGAGTCGGAGCGTGGAATGTTAGAAGTCTGAATAGGACAGGTAGGTTAGAAAACTTAAAAAGGGAGATGGAACAAGTTAAGTTAGATGTTGTTGGGATTAGTGAGATTAAATGGAAGGATGCACAGGATTTCTGGTCTGGGGAACACAGGCTAATTAGCACACAAGCTGTCAATGGAGTCACTGGTGTAGGAATTGTAATGAACAAGAAAGTAGGGAAATGGGTGTGTTATTATGAACAGTTTAGTGACAGGATTATTTTGATGAGGTTAGAAACTAAGCCCGTCCCAACCACATTAGTACAAGTATATATGCCAACGTCACAGGAAGATGACGAAGAAATAGAAAAAATATACTCTGAAATCGAAGAACTAGTCCAATATGTGAAAGGGGAGGAGAATCTAATAATCATGGGTGATTGGAATGCAATAGTGGGAGAAGGAAAAGAGGCGAATACTGTAGGAAGATTTGGTCTAGGAGAAAGAAATGAGCGAGGAAGCAGGTTGCTAGAATTTTGTGAAAGATATAAGCTAGTAGTGGCAAACACGCTGTTTAAGAACCATGCAAGAAGAATATACACCTGGAAACGTCCTGGGGATACAGGCAGATATCAGCTAGATTATATCATGGTCAAACAGAGATTCAGGAATCAAGTTCTAGACTGTAAAACATACCTAGGTGCAGATATAGACTCTGACCATAATTTGATAATAATGGAGTGTAGGCTGAAATTTAAGCGAATAAAGAAGCAGTATAAGCAGAACAGACTGGTAGTGAATAAACTGAAACAATCTAGCACGAGAGAAAAATTTGCAGAAATGGTAGACTTGGGTCTAAGAAGTAACTCTGAAAGGAGCTCAACCGAGGACGAATGGAATGCATTAAAGACCGAAATAGTGAAAGCTGGTAAAGAAACATTAGGCTTTAGGGAACAAGCTGCCCGAAAACCTTGGATAACAGAAGAAATTTTGGAGCTGATGGATCAGAGGAAAAGGTACAAAAATGCTCAGGATGATGCAGGAAGAGAGCAGTAGAGGCAATTTATAAATCAAATAAATAGGAAATGCAAAATAGCAAAAGAAAAATGGCTACAAGCAAAGTGTAAAGAAGTAGAAAAGGAAATGGTCTTAGGTATAGTAGATATTGCATACAGAAAGATCAAACAGAATTTTGGAGAAATGAAGAAAAGAGGTATGAACATTAAAGCTGCCGATGGGAAACCTCTTTTAAGCTCAGAAGATAGAGCTAACCCATGGAAAGAATACATTGAGAAACTGTATGTTGGGGACGACTTGAACAATAATGTAATGGAAAAGGAAGGTGATGTCGACATTGATGACTTAGGAGATCCTGTTTTGAGGACAGAATTTAATAAAGCTCTGAATGACTTGAAAGCAAATAAGGCAGATGGAATTAATGATCCCTGCAGAACTTCTTAAAACCCTAGGAGAGGAAGGAATCGAAAGATTATTCAAGCTGATATCAAAAAGTTATGAAACAGGAGAAATTCCAACTGATTTTATTAAAAATATCATCTTCACACTTCCAAAGAGAGCACAAGCCGACAAATGTGAGAATTATCGCACCATTAGTCTAACATCACATGCTTCAAAATTACTGACCAGAATAATATACATAAGGATGGAAAGGGTAGTAGATGAGATAGTAGGTGAAGATCAGTTTGGGTTAGGAAAAATCGCGGTACAAGGGAAGCAATTCTGTCTCTAAGATTAATACTTGAAGGGCGGATCAAGAAAAACAAAGATACTTTTATGGCATTTGTTGATTTAGAAAAAGCTTTTGATAATGTTAGGTGGGACAAGATGTTCAACATTTTAAAGAAGTCAGGTCTAAAGTATCGAGATAGAAGAATACTCTATAAAAGTATATAAGAATCAAGTGGCTATAATAAAAGTAGAGAATCGCGAGAGACATACATCAGTTAAAAATGGCATGAGACAAGGTTGTTGTCTATCCCCGTTAATATTCAACTTGTATTTAGAAGAAGCAATGAAGAAAGTCAAAGAAATATTTCCATGTGGTATAAGTTTTCAGGGAGAAAAAATCAGTATGCTACGATTTGCTGACGACATTGTCTTATTAGCAGAGAGGGCTGAGGATATTGAGAAGTTATTGAATGGCATGAACAAAATACTGAAGGAAGAATTTGGACTGAATATAAATCAAAGCAAGACAGAAATGATGAAATGTAGCAGAAATGATACCAATACTATTCGATTAAATATAAAAATAGGGTCGGATGTAATAGGAGAAGTAAATGAATTCTGTTACTTGGGAAGTAAAATTACAACCGATGGCCGAAGCAGGAATGGTGTTAAAAGCAGAATAGCACTAGCAAAAAGAGGCTTCATGAAAAAGAGAAACCTTTTAGTTTCAAATATTGATCTAGGAATTAAAAAGAACTTTTTAAAACTCTTTTGTGTGGATCACAGCACTTTATGGTAGTGAAACGTGGACTTGAGGAATACCGGAAATAAAGAAAATTGAAACATTTGAAATGTGGTGCTACAGAAGAATGCTGAAAATTAAGTGGACAGACAAAGTAAGAAATGTACGAGTTTTGGAAATGATGGGTGAGAAAAGAAGTTTGTGGAAGTTGCTTATGTAAAGAAGAGACAGGCTGGTAGGTCATATTTTGAGACATGCTGGATTGTTTAATTTGTTAGTGGAGGGAACAGTCGAAGGTAAGAACTGTAGAGGAAGACAGAGATTAGAATATATGAAACAGATAATTGAGGACGTGGGCTGTAAGGGGTATGTAGAAACGAAGAGGTTAGCACAGGATAGGACAGCAAAAAAAAAATAAAAATAATAATAATACAAGATTTTTTTTTGTAATGAAAGTTGTCGACTATAAAGCTGCCAGATGGGTAGGCTAATTTATATTGCTTTAAACTATCAGTTATTTTAAAGAAGGTACACGAGCTATGATCATATCATTCAAGTAGCTTCACTATTCTACTATCTTGCTATAGTTCTTCCCTCTAGAAATCAGTCGCCTAATCACAGAGTGAGATTCTATTGTTAAACTTTCTATTGATTGAAAGGCAGCGCAAATAAATTTAGTAGATAAGTTTAATTCTCTGTCACTTCCTCAAATAATTTCACATATTTGCTATCAGAAAACACTGAATGAGGGAATTATGATGGACTTCAATTCTGTTAAATAGATTCCAAGTTAGTTTCCATGAAAGTCATTCCACACTTAATATTCACTCCATAATTAAATTCAAAACAGAACCCCCCTTTTAAAAGTAAAACCGATCTGAACCTGAAAATTTTTTCTACACATTTCAGTTTTTCTAACTTCAAATTTTCGTCCTTTCCAAAATGTTCTAAATTCTAGATATGTCAGATTCAACCTTCTGCCTGGACCTAACCAGCCTCTCGACAGCTTTATATTCCAGCCGTGACCTGAAGTCATGCCCGATAACTCATCGCGTCATGACGCCTGGAGAAACACTGTTGTGCCTCTCCAAAACATTGGAAGAAGGGAAATCTCCACAGGTCGTCACCACATTCGCCAACGACGGTCATCCGAGGTTGTGCAAAATCCTGATTCATCGCTGAATACAATGCGACGCCATTCATCAGCAGTATATGCTTCTTGGTCTCAGCAATAACCAAACGAAGCCGTTTGTGCTGTGGTGTTAACAGGAATCTAAGCACGGGATGGTAATTCCCTGATCCAGCTGCTCCTAGTCTCCTACTAATAGAGCGGGAAGACTCAGAAAGTCCATTAATTGTTCTCGGATGGCAGTACAGATGTGAAGAGGTTACAATGTGCTTACTATATGGCGATCTTCCCTCGTTGTGGTCAGACGTGTTCGATCGGAGCCTTGAAGACGAGTATGCTTGCCCTCACATTCCCATACAGTCCAACACCGGGCCAATGTCACATCCGAACGTCCCACAAAACTAGATTTTGCGTGATTCTACCAGCCTGCCAGATGCAGACCCACAATGAGACCCCTTTCAAACTGTCAGATGCTGATAAAGCTGTTTCACAGTCATCACTCAACAAATGACCCTGTTCACCCCTTTACATACCCTATCAGGCCTAAACGCGAACAAAACTAATGCACTCTGGTGGCCGTTATACCTGTCACAGAAAATTGCAACTCCAATCATTTTGTAGGCAAGTGTATATAGGCTGTATGTTTACTAGTGGGGTTTTAAAGAGGTTTAGGCCATGAGAATGCCGATGTCAAGGACAAGTTGATAGGGTAGTTTCGCATGTACGGAATTTCGAAGGGGTAGTAGTATCAGAAAAAATCTGGCAACTGCCATCGTAAAACTGGTTTTGAGATTGTTAGAACTGGGGGAACTGAAATGGACTGCCAGTGGAAGGTCTAGGTTGCCGGTAAAACTGATTACCTGTGGTCGTTCATCTTGATGGGCGGTCGCTTAGTGAAGAGACCTGTTATGCACTGAAAGCAGTTAAGTTGGTAGATCAATTATATAGTTGTGTATGAGGCATGTCCCATAACAGGAAAGGATTCTCCGGGGGTAGGACTGGAGTAGATTGTGGTGCAAGTTTGCAACGAAATCTGTTACATATTAAAGATCCATGTGGTAGTCTAGGAGAGTCAGAAGGTGAGTGCATGACGAAAGCTTTCCTGCCGTCTCGACTAAAAATAATCTTCGTGGATTCGTTGCCGGATGATGTTGTGAAACCATGGAGCGAGGAGATGGAACTGGAAGGAGCACGATGCCATATAATCATGTCGACGCCCGAAAACAGCATTGAAGATCTAGTTACCACAGCACGCGCACTGGGCCTGTGGTTAACGGCTTAGCAGAGCGTCGAAAGTTCTTCTTTCCACATCATCCGACAGGGAACCCATGAAGATTGAATTTCAGAAGGTTTGATCGTGATTTAAGGTTTATACCGCGTAGCTCACGTGACAGAAGCCTGACTACGGCCCGAACATTCGGGGTTCGATCTCAGACGAAGCCGAGGATTTTTCTTCGTAGCTGAATGTCTGGAACGGTTCCTCAGACGTACTCTGCCTGCTATCCAGTGACTACTGTGGAGGAACGTCCACGGGAAGGATGGCCGGACATTGGCGCTGACCCAGTCACATTCTTCTAGGGCCAATCGTTGTTAATAGGAATGCGAATCCTAGAAAAAGTGACAACTAGTTGCAGAAACCCTGTGACCTTTACCTTTACCGAAATATTATAAAACGTGTTTGTGTGTTCATCGTTGCCCTCCTGCCTTCAGCCTTGGAGAATAATGAGTTTACTTTCGCTATCCTTCCAACCCCTAACATTTTCTACCCCTACCGCATCGCAATTTGACCCACCTCCCCTTCCCCAAAATCATGCCCTTCTCCCATTCCAAGAGTTACTTCTACTGTTTAGTCACCTTCTTTCTTGAATTCAGTTCCCATCCCAACCAAGCAAACTGCACGGAACGTAGACTGTGACAGAACTTTCAAAAAATCAATAAATCGTTTTCCTACCTGTCGATAAGGGCTTGACCGCTGCGGTTATGGATCGGAGTGATTACGAGGCTGAAGCACTTAGACATCACTTCAACATCTCCATATACCGACCCCATACCACTGATCCCACTAACTCGATCTACCTAGAAATCCGTTCATTCCTCAACCTCTAAGATCACTTGCAAGATCTCTCACAGCACTTTATTTCCATCTTTTTCTAAGAGAGCATTTCTACCTTAATGGCCCATCACCTATAACCTTCCATTCGTTCTTGCCCTTCTATACTATTCAGAAATTCCTCACATGTTAGAACACCTATTAACAGTCCTACACATCCCTACCTGGTGTCCACAGACGTCACCTCTCTGCACACTAGCATTCCACATTGCTAGGTCTTCGGTGTCCTTGAACACTTCCTTAACGCGCAATACCTTTCTTATTTCACAGGCCTACTTTATTCTATCAAAAAAATTATTCTTCGCCTAGTCCAACATCTACCATAATGCACTAGGCACTGAAATGTATCATACAATGCAAATCTTTTCCTGAGTATGTTGGAAGAATCGTTACCTTACAATCCACCCTTTGGTTCAGATATATAAATGACATTTTTATGATGTGGACTCACGGAAAGAACCTTTTCCTTGACTTCCTATACTCACTGCTTAGCATCCACTTCCTAAACATCACATTGTCCTCTTCTCACAGCCAGATCATCTTCTTTGATATTGACTTCTCAGTGCGTAATGGCCACCTAGACACCTCTGTCCACATGAAACAAACAAAACTCAACATCATCTACACTTTGATAAGTGCCACCCATATCACACTAAACGCTCGCTCCTCTTCAGCCCAGTCATCCGAGGCAAACCCATCTGTCCATTCGAGAATAGCTTACCCTTTATTGCAACAACTTAACACATGCCCTAGTATCCCGTAACTAACCCCTGGAATTTGTGCGTAAATAGATATCCCGAGTTATGAACTATCAAACTCACAGAAACACACATCCCAAAATCAGTTCCATACTGGCCTTAAATTCGTGAAACAGATTCTTCTTCGTGGCTGCGACTTTCTCAAATCTTTTCCTGAAATTCGCTTTATTTTCGCAACTGTTCTTCCCGTATAAGCTTCAAATACCACCTAACTTGAATAATATACCGTGTAAACATACCGATCCTCTAACGCTCCAAAACCACCCTAATGCTCCTTTCCTCGTAATAGGCCTAATTGCAAAAGACGCCATGTTCGTCCACCCAAAACAACTTATTACAATTCTACCGTTGGTGAGACATGCCATCATGGGCAATGCCACCTGTACCACATTCCACCTCATACACCAGGTTATCTGTATCTATTATCCAAGTCCTTACATCGACCTCACCACAAATTAGTTATATATCAGTATGACAAACAGTTTGCTCATAAAATCTAAACCGTCCTGTAGCTGAGACCTCACTCATCTCGCGAATTCCATAACTGTTTCAACCATCATAGCAGTCCATGGAACCACGTCCCCATCTAAACTTCACAGATGGGAATTGGCCTGCCAACTCATTCTGGATACGAGACCTCTCTGGCCCTCAAACTTTAATAAAACTAATCATAACACATCACATACATCATAACAGGCGTCAGGATCGTCACATAACATACTGTTTCCACCATGCGTATCTCCACCACGCCTTCCACCCAACTAGCCTTCCCGGATTACCTACCTTACTACCACTGCACCAAGGGGCGCGCGGCACACGTGACCGTGATTTCATCGGCAACAGTTTCTCGGCGCAGAACACATAAGGAGGGACTCTCTGGGCGCTCACAACCTCGTCAGAAGATGAAGTTGGAGAGCAACTTCGAAACGTCGAATAAATTGGTGCGCTCCCCCGGTGTGAGACCCGAGAAACTTTTATATAGGTTTTATACGTGAAAATGTCCATTTTATCGCGCTTAATTTCCTTCCCAAGCTTATCATTTCAACTGATATTGTTTCTGTTTCGCCCACTACTTCCGCTCTATTTGCAACGATCCAATTCCATCATTTTTGTGGAAGGGTTGACGGCAGTCGCCCAAGCGAACTCATTTTCATGATCAATGGACTACCAGCAAAACTGTGTTTTTTGGTGTATTTATAGTGATTCTTTCTGTTGCAGCCTCGTCCCTTCTACTTCGGTAATACCTTGTTTATTGATCTTTAGTTTCCATATGCCTCGGTCATGTGTTCCTACTCCATTAAATATATATGTATACTGTATAAAAAATGCAAAATATACTACCTGTTTTCCTGTATTATTTGTTTTATAACAGGTAGAAAATTGTCCAGATGCACACTTCCTGATGTTTCCTGATCTTCAACCGCCACAAGAATTTCTTGAATTTCGGCTTCACTTGGACAGCAACCTAAAATTTATTTATATAAAAGGGAGAATGCTGTTATTTCTGTTCATAATATCATAATTCTAGGTAACATAAAATTAGGCTCAAAACATATTAAGTGACCAGTTATTTTGATGATAAAGTGCTCTGTCAATTTACGCGGTCAAGCTAGACTTTAGAGTATATTGTTGATGGTATAAATAAGAGCAGCTTAGGGAACCTCTATAAAATATGTGGCTCAGTATTAAAAAAAGGGGGGGTGAAGGGTTGGCTGAAAAGCTACGCTGGGCTACGTGGGGAGTGGGATGGGGGGTTGCATGTAGCCTTACATTAATATTATTTGTCACAGTTAAAATAAGGTACAGAACATACAATAGCATATGAATATTTATTTCCGTCATTTGATTATCTCCGTATGTAATTTACGATATAGGCTGACAAGAGAAAACAGTGCAAAATGTCTTCTGGAATCAGTAAAGAAAAAAAGCTACATCCTATGAGAGGGGAGGGGGTGGAGGGCAAAGGCAAAAACCACGTCGGGCTACGTGGAGGAACGGGGGTTCACAGGAGGATAAAATGGAGCTACGAAGTTTATGAACGCTCCCTTAAGTATCTTAAACCATAATTCAGATTTCCTAAAAATGGTAGAAATGGAGTATTTATTTATTATTTTTATCTTATGGATGGGCAAAAATATTTATATATATACAAACATATACATTATATAAAAGGAGAAGAATTTGGTAGCATTTACAATTCGATGTCCAGTTGTTGCAACCAGTCTAAGAAGGAAGGTATAGCTTTGATAAGATCTTGGGATGGTCCATCGTGTTTCTTTAGACGGCACTAGCCCGGGAAGAGCTCTAAAGTCATAGAAAGGAGAATCCAGAAGTCTGCATTTATAGAGCATGGTGTTGCATTTGGTGTCGCCTGTTCTTAGGCGTTTTAGTTTAACTCACTGGTCTCTCTACAGATGAAGTCCAGATGTGGGATCTTGGATACCTTGGTGACTCACGGGTGCGAAGTTTCAGCTTTGTCGCAATTTTTCCTTGACATTGAAGTCAGATACGTCATGCCATAATGGATTTCTAGATTTAAGACGAGTGGGGGGTGGGGCATTAAGGAACTCGCGGATTGGGAGATCCCGTGGATAGTCGGGATGATGTAACTTTATCCGCTCACATGACGTTGCTTCTGGATGTCTTACGACCTTTTTTTTAGCTCTGCCAAGTCTTGTGAGCTGAGCTTGGGCCCCTTGAGCTGCGCTTGGAGGCCCCCTGATCTTGGGGGCCGCGGTGCCTGGCACCGCCTAGCCCTCCGATACCTAGGCCCCTGGCTGCATCAGCCCCCCGCGAAGATCTGGCAAACTTCTTCATGATGTTGTTCCGTGTTTTAAGTATCTAACTTGTGTTTTCCAGTTTTATTTAAAACTTTAATGAATGACATAACGTGATGCCAAGATACGTAGGGCAGAAATTGTATTTAAACCTTTGTTAGCACGAGTTTATCTTGAGCTCATGTGTTATTAGGTTACTCAACTGTAATTCGCATAATTCTGTCTTCATCATGTTTGGGAAAAGTCTCCATTCACGTAGTATGCACTTCAAACTCATTTGAAGGAATGCTTTCCCCTTCCTCTGGTGTGGCAATTTGGATAGCGAAATCTAAGTCATGAGCATAGTATTTTCCGATAGTGTTAGGCATGTCACTGGTGTATAAGGCGAAGAGCAATGGAGCTAGTATGGACCCTTGAGGCAGTCCATGTTTTACTTTAACTGACTTCCTAGTCATTAGTCTTATGGACACCATTAAATATAGATTTGTCAGCATATTCTTCAGGAGTGATTTAAGTTTCCGGCAGGGTACATGGTTTTTAAGTTTAGGTAATAGTACATCCAGCCAAAAAGTACACTTGCCGCTGTTAGATCGACAATAGCTGCTGATGTCTTCAGCTTCTTCCAAAAGCCTGTCTCAATGAATTATGTTACTGCTAAAACTTGTTCGCAACAGTTGAGTTTGAAGCCAGCCTGGTATGTTGGTTTTATATATTATTGTTCCCTGAATTCAGTTGTGGATAAAACGTACTAGAAGTTTATGGCAAACACTGAGTAGAGCAATTGGTTGTTAGCATTAAAGGTCATATACTGATTTCCGTGATATGAGGATTCTCAAGGTGTAAGAAATCTTG